>CM030373.1:26844386-27362207 GCA_003604175.2 Clonorchis sinensis | reverse complement strand
TGCTATTTTTGTACCAAAACCCTGGTCGGCGATAAATTTGTTTGAATGCATGAGTTTGCGACCCGGTTTCGATCACGCGTTGACTGCCGATCCATATCGGCTTTGCTTGCTTTTGGAGTACCTCACCGTTTGTCGAAAACCGTTGAGGTTTGTAATTTTGTATTCCGTGTAACTACTTTCATTTTTATAGTACAGCACATTTGCGTAGCCATTCGTTCGGAGTTTTGCCGGTTTGGTTGCTAACCTTGGTGCTCGTTGCTCAAGAAATCGAAACGGTCGTTACATACAGTATTTTTTGTTTGTCATATCGTTAGCACACAGATTCCGGCAAGATCTGCAATTGCTGCGCTTCACGAATCCACGATTTGTTTCTTACCTTACGGCTTACTGGTTGCACATCACCCACAAATGGGACGTGCGTGCACAGTCCGGGATTATTCACCTTGATAATGTGACTAAAATCCGTCTGGAGAACGCATACGGTTGGTTGGACGACCGGGTGCATCACTCAGAAACGCTTGAGCACGCTATACAAAAAGTTTCCTGGAACGCCGAGTGGCTAATGCAGGAATGTGTGATGCATCATTGCAACCGGCGGTAAATCCTGGAGGATGACGACAATATTCTGAACGTTGTTTGGTCATGTTTAGGCACTCGGTCCGCGACTTCCAAGTCTGCATCATCACGGTGCAAACACTCGGATGCTCCCGAACGGTTGACATCTGCGCTGGAGAATGCGCATGCAATGCGCAAGCGATGTGGTTCCCCTACATCCATTTGTTCCCTGTATTTAAAGACCAGTCGGTTCTAAGCATACCTGTTTTTTCAGGTTACTTCTTCATCCAACAACGGCGGTGGTCGGGTTACAACCTACCGAAACAAAATACACTCCTCACAATCGTTCCCAAGCCACCGCCGACAGCTTTCAACGGCCTGCGTAAGCAGTTGCAACAAGTGGTGGATAAGATTTGGGGGCTGGAATCCAGGATATCAACAGCCGTCACCAAGCGGTCGATTGTTCGGATCAAGCCCTGCTGCGCCGAGGCTCGACGCCCGCGACTACCGACCTGCCGTCGGTGGTCGAGGATACCGCACCGCAACACAGATGGCGGTAGAGTGACACAGGTTTGTGCTTTTGTGGGCTTTGTGACCGGATTACTAGTATCAGTGCCCGCTGGTATGCAACGGACAGCGTATCATATCACCTCGACTGTTATGCTGGTGAACCTTGCTCACTGTGCGGTGGTGCTCTTCAGGCTTGTCCCAAAGTTTAATCAAAAATAATAATAATGTTTATTCCTAGATGTTTATCCGCAGATTAATAATCTGCTTTTCGTGTCTGCCGCCCGGTCCCTTTAGAAAACGTTCAATTGTGCTTGCTAACATGTCGGCAGAGTGCTTTTATAATGTTGACCTGGATCGAAGCACAGATTCGCGGCATAGTGCGTCCTGGAAGTCTGTGTGCGACAGTATTTTCAGCTCCAAGGGGGAACTAAACAACAGCTGTGAGTTACCGGCCTAATGCTTGGACTACTGGCGTAGAGTGCCAGTTAGAGGAAAGAGACGGCGATGGTCTCGTGCGACTCATGCGGGAGCCATCAGTTTCAGACTGTTTGTCTGGTAATAAGACCTAATGCATCATGTAAGTCTCACGTTTCATTGGGCCATATAATCAGTGGAAACCAAGCTGTGAGAAATCACGCAGTGCGAATCACCCATTGAAGATGCTCTGTGTAAACAATGCTATACCAGATCTTTGCCACTGAAGTGCTCCCTTCATAGGGTAAGTATTGCTCCCTGTTCGATTACCTAACCTACATTTTCCTATCATTTCAGAACCCCGATAGCTCAGCGAACACTGCGCACCATGAAAGCCATACGCTTCCCACCAGGACATACGTACTAATCAAACCGACCAACAAAATTCAGCTTTTCATGTCGTAACCTCGGGATTTTTATATTCACTGTAGAGAAGGATAAGCGCGCGTTAGTTTGTTTCATGTGGCTAGTTGATTTTGCATCGTGAGCCCCCGGTAGGATGTTGGTAGTGTGCGTCGGCCAGGTTCGTTTGGCTGTCCGCTATGATCAACGATATGACTGTGAGCTCACCGCCCTAAAAAGGCTAATGCTAGGGCCAGAAAGTTGGGCCTCCAAGGTCGCACCTGAGCACCCACCAAGGCAACACCTATCAACCCACCATTATTTCATGGAATCAAACCTCAATTTAGATGGTACTTTCGGCTTTCTTTGTTACAATTGCAACGCGTTTCCAACATACTCATCCAGAGACTTCACAAACTTACATATCATGATCAGCTTGCCGCCTCAGATTTCATACTGCATGTTCTACAGGAGATTGTGAGAGGATTCGTTCTTACATTCCGGATTCCTGCCACCTTTCACCACCCCGATGGCCCCGCAAGCAAGGTCGTCAACAAAGAAGCTCTGGCATCACTACATGAAGTCAGCACACTCAGAGCCTCCTTGATCACCGTAAGGGCCTTCCTAGCCACGGATATCTCTCAGTTTAGTCGTTCTCGATCGGTCTGTGACGATTTTCGGACAGTGACCCCACAGACATTACGAAAACTACGTTTTGAAACTTATTTAGCAACGCTTCTATCTGACTCCACCCAGTCTGATGGCTGTTACAGCCTCTGAAACTTTACCAGTGAAGTTTTAGCCATCCCACCATTATCCCACTAATCTTTTGTGTCCCAGAATCTCGATAACGTTTAACGACCTATCCGTGCAAAGCTAGTGTTCATGGAAACAGCCTAGTTAAGAGCATTCAGACTCAGAACTGAGTGCATCTCTCACACCACATGTTCCACGAGTTACCGCCACTTTTTAACCAAACACGCAGAGTAACATGTGTGAGGGTGACGTCATCCTGGGTGGCGTAAGATGTAATAAGACGCTGAGGTCTCGTTTGCGTGTCTCAAAGACAGAATAGATCAACCCGGTTATGGCGTCTTGGCAAGCATTGTTTGGGTAAGCCTGCAAGAATGCAGAAAAATCTCGTGGATTTAGCAGTAACCTTGCGATTTGTAATAGGATGCGGGTTTGATAGGGCACTTTGACCGGATAACTAGTGAGTAAACGGTACACAGATGCTTGCTTAACTGTCAGGATGATTCGGTCGGTTTGGTGACAGTAATGAGAAAGTCCCATAAAGGTGCCGTTTTGTGTTGTCCTTCCACTGCATCTGCTTATGCTATATAGGATACCATATTTTTCGACTTATTAAAAGCATTCGATCGAGTCCCACACATCCGCTACTCCACAAACTCTAGTCTTACAAGATTCAAGGAAAAATTCTGCACTAGGTCAAGGTGTTCCTATCAGACAGATCATTCCGGGTGATTGTAGGCTCGACCTAATCTTCTCCAGCACCGGTCCCCATTGGAGTTCCGCAAGGCTCCGTTTTGTGACTGCTGCTGCTTCTGATATACGTCAATTACCTTCAAGATATTCTTATAAGTTTATGTCTACTTTTTGCTGGCGATTTGAAATCCTGCAATTCTATTGCTAGTGCCTTCCGAATGGACGTAGACGTTGCAAACTAGTGGTCGTTGGGCTGGCACTTTCTCCTGAATGGCAAATAGGGCGACCATATGTCTTTCGGAGAAGAATGAACGAACGCCCATGACATGCACGGTGAGAATGGATTAGAAGACGTCACAATATAGATACCAAAAAGGATTTGGGTATCTGGCTCCCTTCAACCATGTCCTTCTCACTGCATCATGAGAAATCGGCCCAAAATGCACTCGCCGTTCTACGAATGATTCAGCGTACCTTCTCCCGTATTGCTCGTATGGACTTCCAAATATTCTATGGAGCCTACGACAGATCGCTTCTTGAAATGCCAACCAAGTTGTCTACTCAAGACGCAAGAAGGACGTAACCTCATTAACCTTGTCCAGCGAGCTGCTACAAAAATGTTGCCGGCCTCCAACCGGTGGACTATGGAACGCGTCTCGTTGTGCCTGACTTATTTCCCCTGGAGTGTCGTTGCCTCCGATGAGACCTAATTCTTGCTTATGCCCCGTTTAAACAAGGTTTGTTCAACAGGTTTTTCACCATTGGCCCGGCAAACACACGGCGGGACATGATAAGAAGATTTTCAAGCTCAGAGGGCACAATTTCATTGGGTAAATGTTTTTCTCATTTCGGGTATTTGCTGCTTGGAATAACCTTCTCCGGACAGTTGTACACACTCCGTCTAGAACTCAGTTCAAATCATTATTAGACACTATGCAAGTCCTTGCGCTTGTAAGTTTACTGCCCCGCGCTGAGAACTTAAATAGCAGTGCTACACCCCTTTTATACTTGTGCCTTCCAGGCGTGCGGCAGCCGCAGAGCGACAAGAACAAAACTGATCCGGGCAACTTGAGCAAAAGCCTCGATTCTGTGTGTCCATCCGTGAATCCGTGTACAGCCTGTGACTCTGATACCCTACAGTGTTGTGCACATCTTATTAGAACGGGCTAGGAGCAGGGATGTTATTGTGTTTGCTGGATTTATATATTTGCGATTAGGCAGATTTGGCGCCGCCGGGTGGTCGTCTGGGATTTAGTTTATCAGTCTACTAGTTGAAGCAAGGGTGCGCTGATTTCTGGTGCACAGCAGAGTAGGAGTGATATAACTACAACTCGAATGTGGAAGCGTTTTTAGCCGGTTGATGTTAAATCTTTCTACCTGTTTGAACAAGCAGGGTACTGGACAAGTAGGTACTGGAGGCGATGGCTTTGTTACGGAAGTGCCAGTGATCGCATAACTGATCCTTATTTGTTAGTGTCAGTAAGCATTGATTGGCCGAGTCTCAGGTTCCTCATCATCCGGTCTAGTCTACTAATTATTGGTAGTGTTAGTGTCATAAACGGCGGGTGTTATCCGATATAGATGTTGAAATTTGAAGGTGGCGGGCAAAAAAACAACGGGACGGAGAAAAGACAGTATGCTCTGGACTGACAGGCAAACCGGGACTTTCGGAAAATGAGGAGCCAGAACAACGGTTTTGGTGGAACGGCAAAGTTGACGCAATCCAGCAGGTCAGTTTGAACTAAAACCTGAAGCCACCACGGAGGCCTCGTGGCCTTGGACTGTTGGGCTTATGGACAGCCTCACAAAATCGTAAGCGGCGATGAAGAAGTGGAGGGATTAGCAATGTGGATAAATGGTAGCAGGAGTCTCAGAATCATAGTGTGGATTGAAAATGTAGAGAATCGCTGGTGTCGCTGAGATGGTGCTGTCGGGTGTAAAAGTTCCTTGAAAGAGTGAGTTGGTGACAACACACAAGCCGGAGCCCAAACTGTGCAGAAAAATATTGACTTTGTGGAGAGCACGGAACAAAAGTCCACCAAAATGGTTGAATCCGAACGAAAGGTTCAGCAGATTTGAATGTAAGCAACTTGTAGGTGGCTGGGACCAGGCGAAGAGTTTGTACCGGGAGTTTATAATAATAACAATAGGGTTATTTCCAAAACTGCAGGGAGCATGCCGATTGAGGCATGGTTGGGTCGTTACAGCGGCAGGCAAATTCACAACGGAGAGGGAGTTACACTCAAAGACGCATGCTTATTACGTGAAGTGTCATCGGAATTATGGATATCGAAGAAAAGCGAGGACAGTGGGCATGAGGTACGACAAGTTCAAAGGTGAAGCCGGCCGATATGAACTAAAACTGAAAACCGTTGCCGGCTATGAGTGACCTTGGGCGGCCGAGCAAATGGCTGGGGTCACAAAAGGCAAAAATGGATACGGAGGTTAAACAATTCGATCTGGAGACAAGTGACAAGTTTTGTCTCAAGAGTATGGGTTAAATTGAAACCAAGTCGAGTCACTGGTGTCACATTTGTGAAGAAGTCAGGTGTAAAGCATAGTTTTGATGGGAGAAAGCGGCAATGCGTAGGGCCAAACGAACACCGTAAAGGAAATTGAACTTGTGAAAGCGGAAACCCGAAATTACGGCAGGAAGCTAGGTTGGTGAACTCTGAACGACTGGTTCAGCGGGTTCGAACGAGGCGGTTGGGGCCAGGTGAAAAGTTTGCTTGTAGTTGCGATCACAGGCTCACGTGGGCGAGAAGTTTCGGTCGAGATTCTGGAGAAAATAGTTGCGGGAGTACCATCAGACTGGGTATGGCAGTGTTATGCCATCATACTTCGGTTTCTGGACAGCCCAGTAACGGTTGTCAGGGTTGCCTCAATCGGGCAGGCGATACGCTTTTCCATGGCACCTGGATCTGGGTTAGACGAAAAGATTGGCACAGATAGAGTCAGGCTGATGCAAAACCACGGAAAACTTCCAATCAGTATTAGGACCACGCAGGTGCACACCGAGGACAAGCCGGATTGAGTGGATTGCATGGGGCGTTTGCGCAATTGCAGCCGAAGTTTGATGCCTGGGAAGAGGGGGAATGAGGAAGGACGAGGATGAGGGCAGTAGCATCTGGTGAGTGACAGGAGGCATTCAATAGAAAAAATCTAAAAGGGGATGAGAGCAAGCTAAATGAGCTCAGGAAGAGGTGGGTATTGTTGGCTAACCTAGAAACCGGGTACCAGCTGGCCAGAGCAGGTGCTTGAAAGTAGGGGCTCAGCCGCCGAGGCGGGGAGGGTAGCCGTTGGACTAGTTGGAACAGGCGATTACGTGGTGAGATTACATGGCTCAGCAAAAAATCCAACCATAAGGTGGCAGTTGTGCATAGGGGGCGCTAATGTAAACAGGAACAGCAGACAACTAATAAGTGGTTGGGCAACAGCTGCAGGGATAATGCATAAGAACCGTAATTTAACTGGAATCCACTACATCAACTCAACAGGAATGTAAGAGTGTGGGTCGCCAGGCACTGAGTCACTGCTGTCAGCTCCCAGAATCGAATGGTTTATGGCAAAAACAGTCATTCGGTGCTAGCTGGGACTGCTGGTAATCAGAAAGTAATGAGAAGTTTATGTTTTATGTGTAGTGATTGCTTCAGGGAACAAGAGGGAAGAACATGTGTTATGTCTGGGTGATGGAGTGGACTTGGGGTGGTGCAACCCAATTAAGATGAAGCGGCAACCCCATGCACGTCAATGCTAGCCTCACACACCAGGTTGGCCAAGGAAATCCGCAGAGGTAGGAGGAAGCCGATATAAGCTCTCAGGCATTTTTCGTTCACTTGGGGATCTCTGTGAATCCGGATCACAGGCCGGGTAGAGTAGGTAACAGCCAAACGGAGTCCAAAACAGGCATTGCTGAAATTAGACGCTTGGAAAAACAAGGGAATGGAGAGAAATCAGCAAAACCACCGGACAGGATAATGTGCATTATTATATAGATAAAAATAACTTAACGTTTACCACGATTAGGATGGTGACAACAAGTGATTAAATGGGACAGGATGGGGTGAGTTTTTGCTTAGTAGACTAGCCTTCATGCAGGGGGTGAGTTTGCTAATATATGATACCGAATTACAAGAGCGCATTCTGCGCTTATATATATCCGTCCGTTGATTTACCCTACTATACACTGTCACACACAACATCGCGGTAAGCTTCTGCTTGACATGGTAGCTCACACCTACGCCCCGACGCCGTTTAGCCATGGTGCACTCGCCGTGAATATCACCATTCCATTCCCATTGTCTCATTGGTAGCTGTCATTTTGCTTCTCCTCCGGAGATAACTTGGGCATGAGAGTTACACATGGTGCTATACCCAACAGGGGACATTTTTTGAGCAGTCATGCTTTACTAGCCTTGCTCTCCTCCCACCAGAAAAAATTGGTGGCTGGAGTATTTATTAATGCACAAACCGCATTCATGACTGTTTGGATGGTTTTCCACCTTGCAGATCTGGTGGCATGCACGAGGGATGGAAACCGCGTGTGGTGGACGGGTAAGCCCTGCAGGGAAGGTCTCCATGTTACGTTACACCATGGTGCGTTCGTATACCCGCCACCCCTCCTGTAGCACGGGTGCATCGCCCATCGCCGGTGGTTCTGAGCCTGGCCTTTAAATTCAGGAAATCAAAAAATACTGCTGATTTCTGTTTGTTGCTGCTGAGGTGCCTACACCTCCAACAGCTCAGTCAGAAAATGTGCGAAGAAACTGACAGCACGAACGCCACTGATATCGGTTAGTTGCTGTTTCTTGCTATGTCCTCAGCCAGGTGCAGGACAGGGTTCAGGGTTTAATCCAGCATTATGATGAATCCACCAACTCCTGATGTAGTTTTGGTACCACGAAGTTTCGTTACATTATTTTGGTGATTTCAGGCCAAAAGGTCAGCCAACCGATACTGGAAGACACTACCACATCAAATCTCATCTCGCCGTCGATACTGGAATGTTTGGCCTCCAAAAATTTCCAGTTTGATGACCCGGAAACGAAGACCCATGTGATTACCCATCAGCTAGAAATCCCACTGCGGTGTGAACTTTTGTTTTTGGATTATGAGGTTAGTGGTCTTGTGCATGCAGCAGGTTTTCTTACATTCGGATATTGTTTATTTCCAGCTACAATGGTCTTTTCATTAACTAACCTTCCAGTATACAATACTTCCATTAAAGGGATGAGTTTAGTAGGTCAGAATATTTCTACCATAGGATAACTTCGATGAGTAAAGAAACCTCGTAGAATGCGGTGTGAAATGTCTTGTAAGTGGAATTTACTTACCGACATGAAACCCTTTTTTGATATCCGTCCTAAGTACTCACATCTTCTGTTCGCAGTTTCTTGGCGGTTATTATAGCCTATCTGTATCTACCCAAACGAGACTGCACATGATCAGCGGAGCAAAGTGGAAGCGTGCTACCAGTTGGGATAGGTTGCTCGATGCGAGCATATTGACCTGGGAAACAGAATTGATCGGGGAAGTTTTCTGCGGTTGCTTTGCTACGGATCGTAGATCCAGTCAGCATTGCACAAGCAACTAAGGGCCTGTTCAGTTCATCGAGTATAAATTGCGGAGCCTGGTATTGCTTTCGAATTAACGCTTAACGGAATGGGTGGTTTGAGTCCGACAGTGTCGTTTTGTATCCGCACATATGGATCCATCACACTGCCCAATTAATGCTCCTGCTTTATTCAGTCACCGACTTTATTAAGTCACTCATTTTCCTACTAGCTGGTGTGACGATGCTGTAATTACTAGTCCAACTTATCATCAGCACTATGTCAACAGTGGCATTACCTCGGAGAAAGACTGAAAGCCTGACTCACTGCGGTCAGGAGCGACTTTGAGCAACTTAATCTCCACGGAGTCCACTTGAGCCGACAGTGGATGACAATTTGTGTAGATCTGACAGCCGCTCGCCGTGCTCGGGTAGCATGTATCTGAGACATCAATGAAGCTGATTAATCCTGTTTTAAACTAAGAACGTGACGTGAACGGGAGATTTGATGGCGATCCAAGTGAATTCGCCATTTTTAATTTTTCAACCAAATGTAGTCTTAGGCTTCAGTTCAGTTTGATCGGCCGGATGACGCCAACTCTGCTGCTTCACTAGATTTGATGTTCTGGTTTCCCATTTTCCGCATTTTGCACTTTTCTTGCCATATGTCAGATAGGAAGCCTTTTGTTTTGTCCTCCCTCCTTTTGTTTTTGCCCGCCACCTTCAAATCCTAACGATCTGACCTTCTTCGATGTTCTCTTCAGAAAAACAGCTTCCCTGCTCGTGCATTTACATTGGATAAAGCTCACCGCCCATGACGCTGTCCTCTTTCCCCACCCCAAACCCTGTACTCACAGTCCCTGCCAGTGATGCCTTTATTCTGACCGTAACCTTATGATCATGCCTGACGGCATGCCCTCCCACAAGTTGGGAATAAACATAATTATTATTAGATCTAGAGCAACCCAATAGTTGCACGCAGAGAGGGCAATGTGGTTAGGGAAATAAAACGTATAAGGACTGACGGGAGTGGACTTCCAGGATGGTGGCGTAGTTTATCGGAAATTTATTGCGTGAGTTGTACAGCACCACAACCTAGGAGAGAAAGGTAGTGTGAGAGGAATGGTCACCAAGCCTCGAAGCACCGCTATCAGCCTTAATTAACAAGTGGTGCACGGCGAAAAAAATTTGCGGGCACTAATTATAAGCTTGTAGTAGAGGGTTAAGAATCTCGTATATTGCTAAGGGTATGTCCATGTGGCCCTCGTCCATTGCACAAATGAATCAAAAGATATTACGAGGCCAGATAAAAAGGTTATTGCCTTCTGTACACTTTAAATGTTCCCTTCTCACTCCATCACAAAAAAGCTGTTTAAAAGCATTCGTCATTTTTCGTATGATTCACCCCACCTCGTCCCTTATCCCTCGGAAGCAATTCCAGATACTCTATGCAGCATACTTCAAAGCGTTTCTTGAATACCCAACCAATTAGTCTACGCGGACCACAAGAACGGTTTGACCCCTCGGGTGCTTCCAATGGGCTGCTAGCATGACGACCGCTGGTCTCAAATCCGCGGGTTATGAAGCATGTTCGGATGTACCCGAAAGCTTTCCCCTGGAACAACGCTACTTCCCAGGGGATCTGATACTCACGCCTTGGTTGAGCAGCGTTCGGTTTATGGGTAAGTGGCTCGGTGGATGCTGTTTTAGATTTTAGAGCGCACACCTTCATAAGAAAGTTTTTCTCATTCCGGGTAGTTGTCCAGTGAAGTGACCTCCCTCCAATTATTGTCCAGGTTGGATCTTGAGCTCAATGAATAGCACTCTTGGGAGCCCTCACTCATTCTTTCCTCTACCTGCATCTACGAACGGATTCTTTAACCAGCCCCAGCCGCCTCTACTCCGCTGAACCTTTCTTTCAGATCTAACAATCTCGGTGGGCTTTCAGCTTGTGCCACTCAAAAGACAATCATTTTCTTTAGCGTCCACGTTCCGTCCTGTGCGCTAGCACTAACTCACTCTCTTAAGAAACCTTTATGCCCGACTCCGCTTCAATAGTTCCATTAAAAAGTCTATACAGATTCACTGTATACCATGATCCTGAGATCCGTATTGGAAATAACTCCACTTCATCATCCCCACTTACTCTTTTCGTAACTGTGTCCATGAACTCAACTGTCCAAGGTCACGGGCCTCAGTAATGTTCGGTTTTAGTTCACCTCGGATGACTGGATCAATAAAATGCTCCCGTCTCTCCAGATTTATTGCTCCGGTTTCTTACATAATGCAAGTTACCGCTTCTAGTGACGTGCCGGGCAGGATATCTAAGTTTTACCACCCCCCGTAGTCTTGTTGCCGGCTATCTGCAAATGGTGGCTGCATGATCTTGCTTCAACGTGATGTTTTTCAGAAGGTAAAGAAAACCCTGATAACTGTGTTCTTTGCCTCCGATATCTACCTCGTTTAACTCACGTCAGTTCAGGCATGACCGCTTTCTCGTCGGATCATGCCAGTCTTTTGTGTATCAGCTTCATTTTCGCGCAATTCTGAGCACCCACAAATCATCAGTCGTGCTTTTATCCTGACCGTAACATTATGCTCATTCCTGATGGTATAACACCCACCAGTCTGGAACAAATAATTTCATAAGATCATCTTCCAATGCTGAATAATTAATGAGCTATGCCAAATACTTTTTTGCCTGTGCTTTTCAGCTGAACGAAAGCCTCAAACGACTAAAGGAAGCCAAAACACCGGTGTTTGAGCAGCGCTCCTGTGTAGCAATCGATAATGCGCTACTAGAACCAAGAGAAATGGACGGACCTTTCACATACCATGTGCAGCGTACCATGTGCTGTGTAACAAGCCCCTGACGGCGAGAGAGCTCCCTTTTCCTCATCATCACTACTCTGCCTCTCATACCAGATTACATGAACATATTTTTGACACTGATTTCCAGCCGCTGAGAGGTTTCACACTTTCTCTCCGCAAAGAAACTTGAAATGCACCGTCGGAGTGCATATGCTGTGCACTGGAAACACTTCGCTCTCTATCCAACCCAGGCCTCAGAGTTCGAGGCCTGCATATCTCGTAATGCAGCGGGAACTATTGAACTGAAACACGCTAAACATCACAGAGCAGTTCAACTTCCGGTCACTTTGAAGGTTCACCAGTCTGCAATACGCTGACCTCGGTGCGATTCATTGGTGGCTCTCCAATACTTTTTAACGTCACCCTTGAAATCAGGGCGGGGAGAGAACTGATGGCAACGTGGGGGTGACCGGCAACCCATAAGCGAAAATTTCTGTTCACTGATAGACCGAATCTGGCTGTCGCGGACCTTGAGCGCTTTCTCCTGTCAGTTCAGTGTTTACTGCTAGGTCTGCGCTATTTTTGGTAGCGGTTTCGAAATCACCTGCTGCATCTGTGGTTCCGTTCGGCATAGTCGCCTGAAACGCGATATTCGCGACGAACCCGGCAGGGTGTGGACGGTTGCCTTGGAGTCCGGCTGGTACTTAAGGGTCTTTAAAGGTCTACTTTGCAAGCCACGTCATGCTGACGGGGCTCTGAGTATCCGTTCATCTGTCTGGAGATTGGTAAGATGCTGGCACTCGGTGGTTTCATCCCGAGAACTTTCCAGTTGCTTTCAGTCACCGCGTCCAGCATCGACTGCAGTCGGTCACAAAGATGAGGCACTTGAATTGGTCTGCTGTAGGGAACTTTGTCCACCGAATTTTTGGGTCAAAATCTCAAAAGTACCTGCAAAAGTGTTTATGGGGTATGAAATTTTTGAGCCGGGCCTTCTCAGTCTTTCCGGGTTTCTTCAACATCCACTGAAACTTCCGCGCGTCATCAAGCCGAGTAAAGCCGGTCTGAAACACTCAAGGTTTGTAAAACGCTTTCCGAAATTTCGTCCACATTCGACGTCAAAAATGAACCCAATATTCAAGCGAACAGCAGCATCCGTGGAAGGAGATGGAGGCCCGATTTTTCGTCTCATTGACACACCTCACATAAGAGATTCAGTATAGCGCATTAGAGCCTCTCCGAGCTGTTTCTATTGGAAAACTGCTTTAGTTGTTCTGCATAAGTTGTCTTCATTGGTTTGTGTTGCTTTCAGTTTCTGGGTAGTGCAAACCGTGCAACAAGCCTTGTCAATAATTAACTAACTGTTCTGCCCAATGAGGTTGGTCTGAAGACACTTAGGCCCTTACTGGAGACAAATGAATGTTGTCACAACAGCTAGAATTTCTGGGATAGTGTAACAGTCATGGCAAGAATACTCGATCCTGATTGGCTTATATTCTGACTAATCAGAGCACAGTTCAGTTTGGTCCGGGGTTGACTTGCGATGCCTTTCTGGGGTTGGCGTGATGTTCGCTTAGTCGTGGCTGCTCACCCTTGGTTGATCAACGAACGTGAGATGGATGCCGTAGATGCCTGCGATCAGCGAAAAGTTTTCTGGCCTTCCTGACCCAGCGAGTGATTTCGTTTCTAGCCGGTTCGCCGGAACTTGTGCGAGGTAAATGACTTAGTCTACCACTTTAATTAACTGGTCTACAAGCATGAGTTTTAGGTTTGACACCACTCAGTCTTGTGTTAGCACTTAACACTGCATGTGTGAAGCTCATACTTATTTGTGCGGTATATTTTCTTCGGCCATTCAAAATGACTTGAATCTTTTAAGTTTGTGGACCTGGGACAGCGATACCACCAGTGTGGTCAAGGTCTGTGAACGAACTCTCTGAAGGCACTTCATTCCCCAGGTTTTCAGAGGCAGACTGATGAGCTTCAGATGGCAGGTCAGTGACAAAGCTATAGAGGAATGGTGAGAATAGATAACTTTTCCTTACACCACTGGACGTGATGTACTTAGGCTACAGTTTGTTGTATACCTGACACGCCTATGACTGTTGCCCCACAATGCTTGTTAAGGGTCAAGATGGAAGGTTATCCTTAGGATCCTTAGGAAAATAACAAAGTGTTAACGTTATACAGAATAAATCGGGTTCGGGGTTCTATTAGGAACGTCAAGAATGGTTGCTGATGTGTATAAAGAATATGAAGGATGGACGTCCCTATCTCCGCGTTTGTATGGATGAGTTTATTGCCGCTTGCGAAGAATTTCACTTGCGCAATACTTAGTGTTGAATGGTTGGATTTAATACTGTTCGGGATTGGTGAACAGCGGATCATTTTCGGATTGCGCCTCTGGTCTTGATGACGGTTCCGATTAAAGTACCCCGACGGTGACCCTGGAATCGGAGAATCAAACAAGTTTAGTCCGGAAGTCAGCTGTCTGAGTGTTGTGCTATCTTCCTTTTCATCTGGAAGCTGAATATGTGCATTCTGCAGATTGCACTTGATAAGCAGCACTTCAACAATTTTTCTGTATTCAGAGGGGTGGAGCTTCTTTCCATAAGCAATGGATCTGGATTATTAAGCGGAATTGGTAGTGCCGCATTCGAAGCAGATAGAACAGTTTATGGGGAATCAGATTCGAACCGTGAACTTTCCGGTCAGTAAATTCGCGCCCTAATCACTGAGCTATCTCACATGTGTGCCGCGGTTATAGCTGCCACAGTTTCGTTCGCCGACTATCTGGGAAAATGGGAGTGGACAGCTACGCATCGTAGGCAGCAGCAGACATAATTGACGCGTGGATCTAGGTGCGACTGGATTTTACATTGGGCAAGTCTAACTGGAAAGCTGTGTACCGAGGGCAGCAGCTTGCTTGCATGCAAGCCGTTGAGCTTTGGACTGGGATAGTGTCTGTCACTGTCTCTAACCATTGATATGTCCTGTATCGGGGTCTCGGGACGGCAAAAACTAGCATGACTAAGTTCTCTAGTTACAGCTTCCACACTTCGCTGCCAAGTCCTTACCTGACCTCCCCTGGTTCGTTTCCACTCTCTGTGTCCTAGTGCGAAAAGGGCTCTCCGAGGTTGTTGGTCGGTGGGTATACGGGACTCGCTGTTAAGCCAGTGCAACTTTTGGAGTGTTTAGTTCACTTGTCGTGGGATGGTCATTTCCGTCGGATGCCGTTCGACGCAGCGCAGAATTACTGATACACTGTTCTCAATAGACACGGACGATGTTTGGAAGACAGTTGGTCAAAAACTGGATGCTTTTACCATCTCCAACTTGCGGTGGCCAGGTTTATGACCCCTACAGCAATATGGAACGCCCCACAGCATTGTAAATTCCACCTTTGATGTCGGGATAACTCAGAGCTTAAGGTGCGAGCTTATTGACCGGACGGTCCATGGTTCGAGCACAACCTCGGTATCTCGACTGCTCCTGTGTAGGCTTGGGACGCCTAGAAGTATCTCATTCCTGTTGCTTCATTCGGATAGCATGGTATCTAGGTACCGGAATGATGTTACAACTGGGGATTACTAATATTAAACCAGACCCTTGACCTGATCCCATGTCTTCGCCACAGAGGATGAACGTTGAAAAAAGCTGTTCTAGCCTTCGTTTTTGGCTAGACCACACGGAGTGATAGAACTGCCCAGGCAGACGCATTTGTATGATGCCTCAATTGGCTCATCCGCAAGCATGAGGTTTGGATTCGAAGCTACCCATCTTTGCAGCAGCACCGTACAATTTGCAATACACCGCACCTTGTTGGGCACATGCCAAGCCTTGAGGTAGAGTAGTTTGGGTTATTTAGTGCTGTTTGCACTACGATGGCGCTAGACCCAAGAAGAGCCATGTTGAC
This sequence comes from Clonorchis sinensis, assembly GCA_003604175.2. Lineage (NCBI taxonomy): Eukaryota > Metazoa > Platyhelminthes > Trematoda > Opisthorchiida > Opisthorchiidae > Clonorchis > Clonorchis sinensis. The sequence continues at coordinate 27,346,605 of CM030373.1, read as the reverse complement.
TGCGTACTCGATATCTGTGAGCAAATGTCCCGGAAGCCTTTGAACGCCACAAGAATTAGAGGCCATTCCGTGATCACATCGATGAAGAATGTGAAGAGAAGGCGTGAATTAGGGCAGGCTTGCCTAACACTGCTTGATGTACTGAATTCAGACAACAGCTTGCCGCAGGCCTTCACTCGTCCAAATGATTTTGAGGAGGGTCAAGAAATGTGGACACATTTGCTCCATAGACATTACATAGGGCCTGACGATACACAACCAAAAGCAGTTTTCTGGTCAAGAATACCACTATTGGTTTCCAAAAGCGTTGTCACTGTTCTAGAATCATTTTTAGGATGAGTATTTGATCGATGCGTCCTTTTGCGGGGCATAGTTTTCGCGGACCTGCCTCCATCTGTTTTCATGTAATCTTCGAAGAATGAGAGCACCTTTGATGACGACTACCAGGCTAATTTCGCAATGGTTTTCACACAGTGTTGGCATGTCCTTTTCCAAGGTAGAGATGACCTAGATTGCACTGCCTCCAGGGATTGTGTTTCAGGGACAGTCAAACTGTTTTTCGATCTCCTTCCAATCCGGTCCTTCCAATCGGCGTTTTTGCGAATGAATTAATGAGCCATCTTTTTTGCTTAACTTTTTGTTAACAGCTGCTTTCTTTTGGCCAGTCATTCTTATTAAATGGCATAAGGTGTAAACTGAGTTTCCGTTACCTATCAGAGCTCTCGTTGTCTCCATGATCCCTTCACTGTTTGGCGTCTGAGTGACTGGCGTGCGCCAATGCATTACTTGCCTGCGAGAATAGATTTCCTAGCATCAGTCCAATGGTCTATCCACTCTTTATTTGACCAATTCGGAGAAGTCGGCAGACAACTTTGAACGACGCTTCATCCACGTTTTCGTTACCAGCACTTTGTCGGTCCATAGCAGAGGGTAGTTAGGCAAGCTCAGGTCGATACTGTCGAGCTACGGTGGTTCTCCGAAGATGGTGCTTGGTGTAATTCTTGCTGACTTGCGAACCGACAGATGTGCTCGTACTATGGCGTGGTCGTAATCAGGTTTTGCCCCACAAGGAACGGCTGTCTTCAGTTTTGACCCTCCGGTGGATAATAGCCACATAATTCAGTTGAGTTCGGGGCTGATTTGCACTTGATGGCCGCCAGGTTACACGATGCGAGCGTTTTGGTCGGAAACAGCTGATGGTCAGCACACAACTGGAGGAGTCGGTCTTCGCTGTCCGCGTGGCAAGCATCGACTCCGAATCAACCGCTCAGATATTGTTCCAAGGAACTCACTGACCTACTTGGACATTCATATTGCCAGCAAGAATCAAAATATCAGTGCTTCTTGATGAATGGACTCGGGTAAATCTCAGTAGAAAGTATCCTCAGCGTCAGAACTGCAATCCATCTGCGAAGCCGAATCTCGGAACGGAAAAGCAAATGTAAAGCGCGAAAACTCGTCACTTACAAATATTGGTTGTGATTCACTGACGGGATAGACCTTTCAAAATATGCACTGAATCGTTCAGGTGGTTGGATAGCTTTGACGAGTTTGAAATTGCTTGGATGAAAAAATCTTGATTTTGCTCCTGGACAGATCGAACAATCAGGAATTTTAGATTTTCCATCGCCAAGCGAATAAGATGAGCAGCTGCAGCGTACAGCGTGATTCATTCGAACAAAACTAGGGCGATATTGAATCATGCAGTTTTGCAGGTACAATCATTTCTGAATGAACGGACTTCGCACGATAAGGTATCATCCGCCAGATTGTCCTTTCTAGGTCTTAGACTACTTCGAACTTGCACGTTGATAATTTAGTCATCCAGCATTCGACTTCCTCGTTCTTAATTCTGCCAGCATTCTCCAACTTGCACTTAAGAGCGACAAGCAGCTGGTCACTTATATGCCCAGAAAATAATAACGCCATCTCTTTCCGGCGTTGATGATCACGTGGTCCTTTTTTCAGCAGAAGTTTTTCTTGGGTTCACATAATCCTGGAAGAAGAAGGGGCAGATCGGCCTTCCTGTTTTATGTTGCTGCGGTGACAACATTGGAGTCATCTATTTTCACTGGAAGTGGACACGCAGCAACCCGATGGGGTTGGACCGGATGAACTCCCCCTCTCTCATTATTCCGGAAGAGGAACTATGTTAGGGACCAGAGGATGCTCTTTGTCCGAGAACCGATGGATCCACTGAGCGTAATAGACGTACATTTCCACAATTCCTTGTTGTAGTTTATGGTAATTGGGGGATGGTGACAATTACCGCACAGGACTAAACCGCTCGGGATCCGGCTTGGCAAGTCAGAAAGATGGTTCGTATCCGGTTACAGCTATTTGTCAGGTTCCATTGCCGCTTTTTACGTCTATGAATGTACTGTCGTATTTGCTTGCGAACCTTCATGTTTGGTGCGAGACAGCGAGATGGCTCAATGGTTAGAGCGCAAGTTTACTGACCGGAAGATCCGTGGTTCGAACCCGACCTTTGCCTGTCAACTTCCCCTATCTAGTCTTGGGCAACCTGGTAGTATCCCAGCCCTCGTGCTTCCTTCTGGTGGCGCAGCAGTTAGGCACAGAAAGGGTGTTACAGCTGAACGATCATTTTGCTCTGTACTGTTTCGACCAAAACCTAATATTGTTGACGTGAGCAAATGTGTCGCGAATCCATTCTGCCTTGAGCAATATATCGGCTGATTTCTGGAAGCATGAAACGCCAATAATGACCCAAAAGGTAATACGACGAAATTGGTAGAGATTTCTGCAGGCCTCAGACCCGCTTCGACCCTTTTATTAAGGATAAAGACTCTGTTAATCAATCCTGCTGAAGATGGGTAAACGCGAGGTCTAAGTCAGATCGTGTACTCTCGGTGGAAGACAAACGTCTTAATAGATGTGCTGATCGATTGTTTGGCCGAAACCGACTGTCATTCAATCTTAATATCTGTCTTTGGTTGCCCAATGGTTAGGGCGTGATTGAAAGGCCCGTGGTTCGAATCCAACGCCGGTATCTCAGATGTCCCTGCTTGGGCTTGGGTAACCTGGTAGTAACTCATGTTTCGTGCTTTCTTCGGGTAGCATGACAGCTAGGCACTGAAAGGGAGTTAGAGTTAAACGATTATTTTTTGTCGTAAACTAGGCTTTGGTCCTTCCTTTAGAATGATGGGACTCAACGACACCATCCTTCAAAAGCTTTCATAATCACGGGTATGACATCGTGATTTGGTAATGGCAGGTTTACAGTTGACTAAGATGTTCAGAATGTAGTGGAGGCACACCATGGGCATTTTATACAGGACACCAAGTAGGTCTTTACTTCCCTCGAGTGGCGCCTTTTCGCTTGGAGGAATGATACTTTGCAGTGGGTTCCTGTTACTGAGGCGGCACGGTATCGTTGTTTCGTTCAGATTCGTCGGATTGAAGGGGATCAGCTGAATTATTCTTTAGAGTATTTTTCCGATGGTTTAAGACGGCAATTTTGAAAACGAATTCCTATTTCATCTTCTTCTCTGCCACCTGTCATTTATTAGAAAAGGGATCGAGTCAGCTGAAATAGGGCTTTCGTCTCTCTTCTCCGCTTCTCCATCTCTCGGGCCATCGAAACCATTTACGTTCTCTGTCATTCCTCAAACCCTTGGTTGTCCAGCGTTTGAGGGGTCTGCATGCACCATCGCCGTCGCTAGTCACTGGCATGGATGAGACCTGATCTCGACTATATCCAGCTTGAACAGACAGCCATAAACGCTGAGAGCTTGTTTCATTCTCTTTCTTTTATCCTTCAACCAATCTTTGCCATCGGCGTGCCCTTGAATTTTCGGTAGCTTTCCTACCAGGTCAGCTTGATACTGTTGAAGTACCGAAACCCGTCGACGTTTATGAACGGAATTTTTCCGCTTCGGCATGTATAATCCTGAAAGAAGGCGAATGAGTAACCGAACTCGCACAATGTCATTGTCGGAGTTGAGTTGCGCATCTCAGAAGGAACGACAACCTTTATTTGAGGCTCTCCATCGGTAACTACTAGCCACATGATCCAACTGGGTCCATTGCCAGCTTGCGGTTGGTAGTCTCTAATTAAGTTTTTGTGAGCGCTTGTGCTGGAAGTTCGTACTTGTTGGGAACAGAAGATGTCTAGCACCCAGCTGAGGATGCCACTGTCCATTATTTGTACGGTGGGCATTGACTCCGAATCTACCCTTCAACTGTGCTTCTTTCAGGCTTACTCGTCCAGCTTGAACATTTATAACACATACCAGGTTGACAATATCCGTTCTTGCTGACCGAAGAAGTGGCGACAGATCTCAGTAAAACCAATCTTTCTCTACCTTAGAACTACGGTCGGTTGAGGCATATGTCTACAGGACAAATAGACAGTGGTTACTGCATAGATATCCACTGATTTTAATATACCCAGACAACCGTACAGACCAAAGACGATTTAACTGAAATCCAATCCAGTCAAGCGCTTTCAGGTGTGGGGCTGAGCGCAACTCCTGCGCCACAGCATTGCTTCAGCATAACCAGATAACCGAAGAGTGAAGTGTGTAATATCTGAGCTCGTCCCAAGGATCCTATGGTGCACGACCGAAGTGTGGGTTTGTGTGCGTGTTTCAAGGACGCAGGACACATCTACAGAGAGGGAAAACAGTTTCAGCAAGCTATGCCTGTTACTCAGTTAAAGAGAATGCTGTAAATTGGATCAAATCTCTCAAGTTTAGTAAGGAATTGCTTTAGTTTATTTACTGTGTGGTAGTTTGGACACGGAACAATGGTTAGGGGATTGACAGGAAGATCGACCGCGGTGCATGGTTTGGTTGATGGGGAGGGGATGAGGGTTAGGACCGGTGAACGAAGAGTTTCAAGGGAAAATGACAATGCCCGATTGTCCTGGCCGGGGAAAGGGATTTATCCGGTTGTGTTGGGGCTGAAGCGACGACAGCGACGAACGTCTGCTGCCGTTATGTCCTGACTTTAAGTGCCGTGCGAACTTCCGAATAAACAAGCCGCTGGTTACACCAGTCATGCATGGCGTGGATCAGTTACCGGTTGCGGTGTCTTTGAAGGAATTGGATTTTTTCATCGGTTCAACTAACTTCGCGATCGTATGTGCCGTAGTTGTTCTGTGACAGATGAATCAACGCGTGGATAATCAAGCCGTGGGCAGCGTTCGCCAACTGGTGCTGGAGGCAGTTTGGGACACGTAGTCTTTCCGATCCGAGGACCCTAGGCATCTTTAAGCTCATGATTAATACTGTCTCCGTAGCATAGCAAGAGCTAGCTGGTTGCAGCCGATATGCCAAGAAGTAGAGCGTAAATGGATACTTGGAAACGAATCAGAATCGTCAGGTGTGGCAATCACCAGTAAATTAGCTTCACTCCCGTTGTCACTAGACTCTGCATCGCTAATTTTACGTCATCTTGTGAGGGCGCGTGAAGTGCCCCGAAGACAGCAAGCAGGTGCCCAGCTGCCGTTCAACCAAAGGGCATTATGGGAGTCGAGGTGCTGCCAAGTTGTCCAAGCCTATCCAGGAGCAGTCGAAATGCTGGGGTTGGGTTCGAACCACGGGTCTTCTGATCAGTAATTTCGAACCTTACTCATTTAGCTATCTGAAAGATGATCAGAAATCTTCGGGTGTCTAGCAACGGATGACTTAGAAGCCGTTTCCCCCAAAAAATGCATTCAGCACCTCAAGCTGAAATGACTGAGCCATGCACCACATATGCCGACTTGGTGGGAGGGGGGTGGAATTCAACGCATCACTTCTTTTTCGGTTCAGCGAAAGCTTCCGGGATAGTTAGTGGACATCGAGGGACAACTTCCTCATACGAAACCTAAAGTCGATTTGATTCATCTTCGTAGGCCTGACAACACTCACTTCATCAATCTCTTCTGTAAATCAGGCCCCGGGAGAGCAAAATTTCTGGTCAGCGTTACCTCAAAGGTCACTGAGCTCTAGATAACCCAGTAGTTAAGGCGTGAATTTACTGACCAAAAGACCCGTGGTTCGAACCCAACCCCCTTTTGTCTTCATTGTCCCTGTCTAGGCCTAAGCACCCTGTCAGTACCTCAGCCCTCGTGCATCCTTCGGGTAGCGTGGCAGCTAGGCACCGGAAGGGTACTGCAGCTGAGCGACTCGTATTACTTACAGGTCAATGTTTCCTACAAACCTGGGCCCTACGGTAGCATGGCCATTGCCATTCAGTATTTATTGGTTTAGCACTATATAAAAATCGGTGGTCACCCTTGGGGATAGATGACTCACTCTTTTGTTTGTCAAGTTGAGGCACCTATGGCGTCAAAGTGGTGAATCCTCGAGTTTCAAGGGACGTGTGTATCAGGCTACAGTGCGGGTTGTTTTGTTGTGTGGCTGTGAGGCTTGGCCTGTTCGAGCAGCGGAACTAAGACGTCTTCAGGCATTCGATAATCGTTGTCTCAGAACCACAGCTCGTGTGGGTTGGTGCCGGCGAATCCGTGACGAGACAATTAGAAAGCGCGTTTTCGGTTGTACAACGGACCTTTCCATTGAAGATTGTGTCCAGCACCAGATACTGCATTGATTGGAACATGTGTTGCGTGTGCCGAACCATCGTTTGCCGAAGAGAGTGCCAGTTTCCATGCTCAACTCAATGGCGGAAGCAGAGAGGTGGCCAACCCTTGACCTGGTAGAGGGGTATGAAAGAAATCACGAAACGTTTGGGTGCTGTCGGTGCTACTCGCCTTCCAGGATGGGTACCGCGTGGTCCTCACTGTGCCTGATCGGAGACGCTGCAAGATGTGGCTGTCAACCGATATCAGTGGTGTTCTTGTTGTCAGTTTCTATCCAGATTGCCTGGATGAATGTTTGGAGGTGTAGGCACCTCGGAATGATTGTAGTAAGCCAGCACTTTTATTCTTTATTCTTTTCTTCACAATAAGGCGTTCAACCAAATCATGGTTGTACGGCAGCGAAGCATCGGTGTTGAACACTGATGTCATGCTGTCATGATGATGACTTTCGTTTTTGTTACTTTTCAGAAGCCCTGAGGCCCTCGAAGTGAATCGCACGGTCGTAGACCGAAAATACTCTCTCCATGATTCTCGGGCCGGTGCCGCGCTATTGTTACGGGTACGACCAACTTTTATTCACGACCTGAGAACGAACGCACGAGTTCCCAGCTACACCGCGAGACTAATCACTCCTGGCACAGAATGAGGCCGACGTGACCCTCTGAGAAGAACCTTTATTGTCTCGACCAAAGGTGATTTATAGCGGGAGCAACGTCGAATATATATATATGTATACATGAATGCAGACTGATCCATTCGGGTTCTTCACCACGACGATTGGGGCTGTCCACGCGGAGTACGATACGGGAGAGAGGTCACCTTGGTACTCGAGACGCTGGAGTTTTGTTGCAAGGAGGTGTACGAGACCGGTTTCTTGGGGCGAAATACTGGGATAGCTTCCGGTTGAAATCGAAGGGTTGCTTTTGTGTCCTCGTCTGTCTGCTCCCACCGCCCACTGCGTATAACCTGATAGCTGCAATCGTCCTGTGAGATCCTTTGGTGCCTGGATCCTACAACTGCTATACGCAAAGTGAGAACGAGCACGGAAATCCCCAACTACGACGCGAGGCCAACGATTCCTGTCGCAGAAAGAAGATCGGACCTTTTGAGAGAAGCTTTGACTGTCTCAACCAAGGCAATTTACAGTAGCACCAACGTCGAATATATTTTGAATGATCTTGAAGAACGATGAAGGCGTCACAGTGCAACTGGCCAATAGACGATCCCGACGATACCAATGTGAAGAAATACCGGAAATCACCAAAGGCCTTCAACGCATAAAGACAACAGACAAATGGCCTATACTCGTGAACACATTACGGTCGAAGCGGTAGACCTCAGCGTCGAATTCTTGAGATGGACTTGCTACTCGCGTGATGCCAACTACTTCGCTTAGCACCTCACTTTTCGTGATCTGCTGAATCCGTTGATTGAAAAGACCGAGTGTGCCGAAAAAAGGCTATACAAAACTGGACAAATTTCAGATTTGGCGAAGGTAAGCAAACATAGATTCAGCTGCTTTGTCTATAATTTATGGCCCATTCCTTGAGCAGATGGACGAAGTAAGCAGAGTGTTCGCTGGGGCATATCTCAAAGTTGTTCCGCTCGTTTCTTCGAACTCGAGGTCGCTCTCTGGTTAAGGCATGAACTTACTGACCAGAAGGTCCGTGGTTCGAACCCAACCCCGACCTCTCGGTTGCTCTTGTCTAGGTTTTTGTGGTCTTGTGGTATATCAACCCTTGTGCCTCCTTTAAGCCTCCTACAGGCCCCGAAAGGTTGTCAAAGCTGAACTCTTTTCTCTAGATCACGGTTATAGAGGACGCAGATTCCGCCCTGAACCTTTGTTATGTTCCAGTTAACGCTCTTATGTTTACTGGGGCTGTCCTTTTCGGGATATTTCTGCTGGCTTATTGTCCACAACCAGACGTACCAGATATGGCCAAACGAGGCAAGCGGGTCAGGACTGCTACCTTCAGCCTTCAGGTCACGTGTGAACAGGTGTCTACAATAGCATTCGGTTCTCGAAACCTGTTACATTGGTCCTCTCGCAGAAGTTCAACTAAGGATATGGCCAGCATATTAAACCGAGGCCGGTAGTTGAAATCTACTGCCTCTAGACACATCTGAATGTCGATTTCAAGGGAGATTTCTACTCCCGCTTGCAATGGCCCGTTTTATATGTATTGTTTTTCTAAAGCCCCAGTAGAGTCTCGATACTCTTGTAGGGTGATTGTTTGGAATTTGCTGGTTCTGTTGCCACATTGGTTGCCATAGTAATCATGTAGTCTTTGTTCCTCACTATGAGCGATCTCATTAGCGCGTCATGGCGTAGCAGAGTGTGACGTCTTAGCCTCACGTCACTCGCTTCTGGCAGGCATTGAAGTACATATGACTCAATTTTAGCCGTTAGTTTGTACTGACTCATGATTTTTGTGAAGCAAAGTTAACAAGGGTCGTCAAACGGATTGCGTCTGCTCATACAGGGCTTGTCTAACAGAAGCCCTTGCTTTTGTCTACGCTTAGGCAGCGGACAGCATCTCAGCTTGCGGGCTTCTTTCGAGTTGCTTGACAGCAATCCACCGAAAGGGTACCACAGCTAACCGATTTCAGCTGTGCTTAAGACCCCTCATTTGTTACCCTTGGGTTTGTGGTCGGCACGCGGTCCGAAGCACTGATGAGGATTTAGCACAATGCTTTTGGAAGCTATGAATATATTTTGGCCCGTGTGAAATAGCGGTTGTGTCTCAGCTCAGTTTTCAGTATGACCCTCCTAGGGTAGCTTTCTCAGCAGAATAACCATTAGGGGCACGCCCGGAATGAGTCATATTTGAAGTGTGTGAAACGACAACTCTGTGGGACTTCGGACGCGCCACTGGCAACCGGCATTCAGCGGACACAAGAACATTGTTTTCTGTTGGGTCCACATTCTCGACCAAGCGGAGTTAGAACAGTAACAAGAAGCTGATCATTTTTCAACGGTCTTCTGACAGGTCACGCTGCGATTTGGGGCTACTGGCCGTTGCAGTTCTCCATAATAAGTGGCAAGGCTGTTTCAGCGTAGGATTCCGCAGAATACCTTGTCAACCATCGCCTCAATGCTTTTGTCTATTTTCTGCTAGTGGCCTTATCCCACTAATTCCGAACACTGGTATCAACGAATGTCTCATGTTTATCCAATGCATTCGTATGATATCAATGAAAGACTCAACCCAAATAGGGGGTGAGATGGCCCAAGTGGTTTGAGCGCGAATCTACCGACCGGAAGGTCCGTCGTTTGAGCCCGACCTCTACCTCTCGACTTCTCCTGTCTAGGTTTGGGCAACCTGGCAATATCCTAGCCCTCATGCAACCTTCGGGTGGCATGGCAGTTAGGCACCGAAAGGATGCAACAGCTGAACGATGTTATGTGTATGCAAATCAAATAGCAAATTAATGTAAAACTCCGCTTGCGTCTAGCTTGGTCTTTGAACAGAGGATAAGATCGTTAGAAATGCATGGACTACCTTACCTGGTTGGCTCCAAGAAGGACGCAACCGATAGCCGACTGTCAACAAGTTTTCATCTGCGAAATAAGTAGCGTAGTATCGAGAAAAACACTTGACTATCGTCCTAGGTGAAACAAGATGGCCGTTGTGCAGCGTATTCGGTTGAAGAATATGGGAGAAAACGAGAGATTGTACCGCCAACCTGGATGATGACTCCCTTAGTTACAAGGAACCCCACCGACCAATCACACACTAAACACAACGAGCTAGTTAAAGAGTGCTAACAAACAATCATAATCAACTGTAGCACCGTTTCGGTGCCCAACTTCCACACCACACGAAAGAGGCACGAGAGCTGAGGTTGCCCATGCTTAGGCAGAAGTCGAGGGGCGGAGGTTAGGTTCGAACCACGATCCTTCTGGTCAGTAAACTCAAACTTTAACCACTGAGCTATCTCGAGCTTCCCGGTCAACAGGTCCAACGTATCATTTATCTGGTTTTTGCATGGTTATATGGTCGACTTACATAAATACAATACGCAGGCTCGCTGGGAAAAAAAGGATTGTTGAGGCGAAACACCAATCAATACATAGAGCTCCCTCTGTCTAGTGACCTTTGTTGTATCGGATGTCTTCCCCGTACGACCGTGTAGCTGTACAAGGCATCTGTAAGTATTAGACTCTTTGTCTCATCGTCCTCGAGTTCGTATTAGTACAGAGGGAGTGTTGTGAACTGCTGTGAACGACGAGCAAAACATTTGAATAGTTTGGTGTCCATACGTTTGCCTAGTACACTAAATAGTAATCAAGGCTTCCGCAAGCACATGCTTCAACGGCCTACGCACATCCGCTTCGAAAACCTTTGGCTCCCCTGTCATTCCGATGCACTACGGTGTTGTTTTTCCTGTCTTTATTATCCGCGATTGCTGCTGCCTTAGTGCGAACCATGTGCGTATGATTCTGTCCTGTTCAAAGGGGTTCTTCAAACAGGTTGAGACGTTACAGTTTAATAGGCTTCTGATTCATCAGGAGTTTTGTGATTTCATCAGTTGTTTTGTCCTAATGTCGATCAGCACACACTGATCCGAGCACGGAGGGATCTTGCCACTTGCTAATAAAGTTTCACTACTTATTACTTCTATAAGTAAGCTGATAAAGCCGTGTTTCACCACACCCACTGCCTATCCATCTATCTGATCAGGTTTCTACGGTTTAAGAAACAACGTACTGATTAGTCTGCTGGTATGCTTAATTCAATGTTTACATATTCTCCAGCTACTCTGAATTGGTAAATTGCATCGAACACTTGTGTTTGGTTATGATGAATGTCATTCGTTTCACCCCAATTGGTGCCGGTCAGTGGGCTGGCAGGAACAAGTGACCGAATTCCTAACGCAGTTGAGCTAGAGAGGACCATTTTGAGTACTGGTAAATAACATATTCGTAGGTTTCCAGTTTCAGATTACCGGCTTTAAACCGAGTATCAAGTTGCGTTGATTCAGGCTAATCAAGGATAGGCGAGGAGGGGGAAGAGACGAAAGCATTGACGCTGAATCGTCCAAGTTACCTATCGCCATTGAAGATGATAGCTCTATTTTATGCATGCCACTGGCTGCTTCGTAGGATTAGTTCCTCTGGTGTACACTTCGCTGAGGTCACCACCTGGAGGGGATGGAGGTTATCAACGCTACTGAGACTGGTCAAGGTCTTCGTGTGATAGAGTGACAACGTGCACATGGCTAGGCAACGATGGTCTTGTGTGGTACATCGTCTACCAGGCAAAGGGTATATCTCAGCCAACGTAATCTGAGGTGTGTGACTAGCTAGTCAATTGTGGGTTATTCGTTTCTTCCACAAACCGGTTCGACGTACCTCACGATTGCCAGCTCCGGATAATACTTAGGGGACATAAACTGTCAGTCACTGAAAATAATTCGGTATCTTCGGCAGTTATTGACCGTGTTTTTGAGCTGTAAGCCGGTATGGGTCTTACAGCAGCATTGTAAGCCTCACCTGTGACGGACTGGCTGATATCAGGACAGACACCGGACGCCGCTCTGGACCTACCGATTCAGGAAGTGATTTTGGCAGTCCACCAGGGTTTATGCAGCTGTTCTGGCGGACAACTTGAGTTCATCAACAACATAAAGTTTGGGTTTGATATTGTTAGGCGGAATTCCATACCGATACCGCTTTACCGCTGGCACGTAGACGCTGCTACGGACGAGAAGCCTCTCCCGCACACGACTGACTCAGTATTCGCCGAATGCCGGTTGCCAATGGCGCATCCAGAAGACGCCCGAATTTCCAGAATGCTGTCGCGGCAGACACTTTACATACGGTGCGCTGTACAATTGTTTTTGACCTGGTTTTGGGCATTGATATACGTCGTGCACCTTTGGTGGCTGTTTTTGAAGGGAACGATAATTAATGATTGACTGAATGCCGGTTGCCAGTGGCGCATCCAGGAGGCGTTGTGGCCGCATACACTATATATGCGACGCGCTGTACAAGTATTCTTGACTTGGTTTTGGGCGTTATACTATACGTTGTATATCTGTGGTGCTTGTTTTTGCCGGAAATGCTAGTTTGGGAGGTTCAGATCGAGAACTAGGCCTTGGAAAATACCATTATTACACATATTACCCTATCTTACAGGGTAAATAGTGCAATCGTACTGCCCTTACACACTATTAGGCACTAAGTTTGCTGGATGATTGCCCAACTTGGCATGTTGGCATGCGACTTATTGCGACCATCATTTCCAATAAGCTTCCGGTCTCTACCATTCCGCTTCTGAATTAAAATAACTAGAGTTGTGTACGTGTTTCATTAAAAGTTGTCTGTTCTCCATCCGTAAAGTTGCCCGGAAAACTTTAGCTTCGTAGACAACGTAATGAGGTGTGTTCAATAGATCACGGAATGGCACAAGCCAGTTACTGTCGGTTGATCGCTTAATAATAATAATAATCGTTCAGCTGTAACACCCTTCCGGTGTCTAGCTGCCATGCCACCCGACGGAAGCATGAGGGCTGAGATACTGCCAGGTTGCCCAAGCCTAGACAGGGGAAGTCGGGGGGCAGAGGTCGGGTTCGAACCACGGACCTTGTGGTCAGTAAATCCGCGCTCTAACCACTTAGGCCATCTCAACCCCGGTTGATCGCTTTCTTCCTATATATTCAGACGAGAGCTTTTCGGATTGATGGTAAATCTCAATTGCTCGGCAAGTGTTCAGGTGTTTTCAGAGGAGGCATTTCCATCTGAATGACCCTCAGCTCCCGACTACTACACTCATCTGCATACCAATTCGGTCTTCACGGGAGACTCACCTGGAACCCACCTGAATCTCTCGTTTATGATATTCCTTTCCAGCTGAATGTGCTTCACCAGACCGCCTCATTTTTCAGTTGGTACGCTATTCAAGAAATCGCAGTAAATTTTATGGACGTTATACCCTACTCGAAGGTCTTCGGCGACCGACAATCCTGTTTTTGGCGTCAACTTTCGTCGTGCACCTTTGACTCGCCCCAAACATCAACCACTGCGTGTGCAGTACAGACATTTGTCTACACGTTTGTCCCCAGCATTCAGGTTATGATCTGTCCCTGTGGTCCATTCGGGTCACTTGCCGGCTTGATGTCTGTTAGCTTTTCGGCCGCCTATCATAAAACAGAAGTCTGGGATTGATCTTTAGAACCTCAAATTGACCAGCCAAAAGCCGTCCTACGCTTAGAAGGAGGATATGTCGTGACTAGTTGAATGCGAATACAAATCAGGTGGCAAGTCGCCAACTGATGCTTGTGTCTCTTTGGTCCATATATATATATATATATATATAACTCGTCTTAATCACAAGCGACCACGATGACATTAGACCGCCATGCATTGCTCCTTTGCCTAATGCCAAGAACGACCTGCTCACTGCAGATGAAGATCGCAAGTTACTGGGAAACCTCTTATGCACCGAACTCTTTGAAGCGATCGGTTTCTTTTCGTTGGCGTTGGCACCGTTCTTGATCCTCTGGAAGAGTGGTTTAGTTCAAACCTTTAAAATCAATTGATGCATGTAGGCTGATGGTTTTTAGTATTTAGATGGTTGGTCATATTAACAACTGAATGTCGTGGTCAAATGCCACCTGACGAGTTTAGGCAACGTGTGGGTACGTTAATCACGTCCTGTGTACGGTAATTGTTTCCTCTAGGTCTATTTTCTCAATACAACCGACCCCGCTTCTAAAAACCTGCCCTTCATGTGATCGGCTTCCTGCAAATATCATTTTCTTCAATTAGTAAAGGTGGGTTAACCAACACTGGTTTCTTTAAGATTCAATGCCCTCAGTAGGCCAAGAAGCTAAAGTGAGCTAGTTACTACGGTCATAATGATCATCATCATCGACAGCATGACATCAGTGTTCAACACCGATGCTTCACTGCCGTACAACCATGATTTATTTGAAAGCCTTATTGCAAAGAAAAGAATAAATATGGATGGGAAAGAGACCTAGTGCTGCCTTACTACAGTCATTCCGAGTTGCCTACACCCCCAAACACTCATTCAGGCAATTTGGATAAAAACTGACAACAAGATTCCACTGACATCGGTTGGTAGCCATACCTTGCAGCATTTGCAACCAGACGCAGTGAGGATCACGCGGTCCCTATCCTAAAAAACGAGTAGCACCAACAGCACCCAAACGTTTCGTGATTTCTTTCATACTCTTCTGCAAGGTCAAGGGTTGACCACCTCTCTGCTTCCGCCACTCTGAACTAAGCACGAAAAACAGCCATCTATTCGGCAAACGATGGTTCGGCGTACGCAACACATGTCCCAACTAACGCAGCTTCTGGTGCTGGACACATTCTTCAATGGAAGTACCCGTTGCACAACCCAAAACTCGCTTTCTAACTGCCTCGTTACGGATTCGCCGACACCAACCCACACGAGCTATGGTTCTGAGACAACGATTGTCAAACACCTGAAGACGTCTCAGTTCCGCTGCTCGAACAGGCCAAGTCTCACAGCCATACAACAAAACAGCCCGCACTGTAGCTTGATACACACGTCCCTTGAGATTCAGGGTACACCATTCTGACGCCATAGGTGTCTGAAATTGGCAAACGCGACCCGAGCCTTGCAGACTCGCGCATTGACCTCATCTGTCACACTACAATGAGACCTAACACAACTTCCAAGATACGTAAAACGCTCCACAACTACTACGGTGCTCCGTTTTCGTCTGGCTTCGGTTTGTAAACTGGTCCCAGCTGTTCTTACCCAACACGCTGAACATTTGGCGTCCTGATAGTTTTTTTTTTGTGTCGTCTAGGCCCCGCCAGGTTGCTTGTCGCAGGCGTGTCTGATTTGGCACAGACTGATTCATTTATGCCACACACGCAATTTTGGCAAGCTCGCGGTCCCGCTTAGTTTGTGGGCTGTTTTTCGTGTGCCGCCCACCACAACAAATATCCACCCACCCACGCAATGCATAGCAAAGATGGTGAAGGCACTAAGGTCAATTGATGCAGCCCATTATGACCGTCACAGTCCACCGCTTTTGATGAATACACGAATGTACTGCTCATTCATGGTGGTTCACGACGATTGACGTAAACAAATACTGAGTGCAAAAATCAGGTTCTGTATACCGAGACATTTGAAATCAACTTTTTGGAAAACTAACCGCCGTCGCGTATGATTGTATTTTTTCATGCGGACACGTGATTGCAATCACAGACACCGGTACTTAGTGTTTTGAACCTGCTAGTAAGCCAGTTCTGGTCCATCTTTGGAGATACTATTAAGCTTTCTCATAGCAGTGAGGCTTTTTGATTGAATTTACCGGACGAACGCGTGTTCCAGAAATTTCAATTGGGTTCGAAGTTCCGTCTAGGGTAGCTGACAAAATCTCAATTCTAAACTACCAACGACAGGAACATGAATCTGTCCAGGTGGCCAGGGCCTCTTAGGTGACCTCCAAACTCAACAGTGGTAAAAACTGCCGTTCAACCGCCCGCTACCTTCTAGGTGCACTTCGCTGTGCAAAGAGGAGAGCTGCTCCTAGGGCAAAGAATCCTTTTTTCTTGTGGGTATGTTTATTCAACCGTTGACTTTGGGCGCGTTCCACCCAACAACATCCAAGCTTCTGCATGGGAAACTGGGTATTGTAATGCTCACTGACGAAATTTGCCGGTATAACCTTCAGAAAACCTCCCAGTCAGTCAGTCAGTCGGTTTATCAGCTAGAAACCATGTATCAAAGGTACTTTGGTTCCGGCCGCTATAGTTTCGGTAGTCGGTGGGCGACGAAGGTATAGTCAAGCAGTGAACGCGACGACATAATCAGTCAGTTGGTGTTAAATCGGTTTAGCTATTTTGAAGAACGGTGAACTGGGCAGCTACGCACTGAATGCAATAGCTTTGATGCAAAATGTGCCACTGGGCCATGGCGACGTGTGTCACTAGCCATTGATGAGTTGAGTTCCGGAATCCCTGTCCGAGCAGCGGCTACTCGACTGAGTTTTTCTGGTTATGATTTTCATATCTTGTCGCCAGGTCATACACTGTTCACTTCTCTGTGGCTCCCATTTGAAATCGTGTCGGGGCAGACGATCCTATGACATGTGAAGTATATGATCTAACCAGCGTGACCCATGGGCGTGAGCAACTCATCAATCGCGGGAGAGCTCGTTAATCCTAAAGTCAGCCGGTTTTCTTCATCGTTGCTCCGACCGGTGCTACGGAGAAACCGATGGTCAGACACCGAGGGCTTTATTACGTCCTCTGCGCTTAGAGGCCTCGTTTCTGATCCATAAAACGGGATGGATCATAGCGTCTCAGTGTATACTCTGCCCTCGATAGACAAATTTGCGTCGCGCTGGCGCCGGAGATTGGCAAAAGCTGCCAGAATGCCATATGAGCTTCGACTATTGCAACAATCCTAGTTCCGCCTCCACTTGGTCCGACCGTGCTGTATTTCAAATATCGCCCTCATCTGGGGCTCCCCCACCGAATTAGAGTGTAGGACATGAAGCTCCTGATGTGGGTTACAGGGACTGATTCTTGGAGGGAGGCTTCTTAGTTTGGGTGAACTAATCTGTGGATGCAAGTTTGACAGTGACTACGGCATGTGTGCATTTTGGAAAATGTATCCCATCATACATGAGAGTTATAAACTGGTCCCCAGTCCAATGAGCGACGTCCGCCGATCTTGCCAAGTGGTACGATCAAGGCTTTCATAGTTTGGGGTCATGCCACCGGGTGGGTGATCATCACATTCGTTTTCATTCTGTTCGGATAGGTTTGTAGATTGCTCTGTTGACATTCAGAGAAGACAACTTAGTCAACCGAAAACGTATACTTACAATAAATCAGCTGTTCAACGCGCTTTGTCTTTGCGCAACACTCTATCGGTTGGCTCCATAGCGGTCAGCCGGAAGAAGTAGTCGAGGTTGGTGCTTCTCACTCAACTATTCAAAACCATTCGTATTTTGGAGAATGAAAGAGAACCGTAGTATCGCCCTCTTCGAGAACACTCTAAAGTAGTTGTTCCTTGACTTAAACTATATTTTCCAAACGAGGGCACATGATTGGAAAAATAACTTGGAACGACTCGGCATCCAAGCCATATCTGCGTCCCGAGTGTTTCTGGCCAAACAACATCCGAAGGTGGCTGATAGTGCGGATGGCCGACCGACCCAAACGGTTAAGTGCAATCACTTTCTCAGATGCTGTAAACCCGAACGCACCAAGTCCACCGTAGCGACGCCGCGATGTACGTATGCGTACGGAATGTTTCCGCATCTGTCTGCAGTGGTGAATTGTACTGGATAGTAGAATAAATTGTCGCAGATTCATCAGCCATATTCGTTTGACACCAGACTTGCGTTTATCGTTAGTCACATTATTTAAATTTTAGACAAGCTGCCATGATGACATTATACAGGTGACCACTTCAAACTCTTGTTTGACGTGCTATCAGCCTAATCGTCTGTGTAGGACGCCGAAATCCTGGGCACCAGCAGTTTGAACAAGTATGGTCCCCTGTGGAGATTGCCACCCCGCTTTGCTTAGGTCCGATATTTTCCAGTCAAATAAAATATACTTCACATTTGAACACTTTTTATTCGCGTCTGGGTACTTCACACACTTCTCACACATTCAAGCGTGTCTCAGTGCGCTGCTTGTTACTAAAAAATCCATGTTCGCCCGACTGGTCCCATGTACCTTGGCTACTTTTGCGACTTAAATAAATGCTTTGCGAACAAAGTTTGATTATCGACATGGTCACCTCTGCTGTTCAACTTACTTCTTTGCATGGACATTGATAGTATCCTATCAAAAAAGGTGAACTGTACGGGTTCCGTTCTCATTCAAAGTCGCCAGGAGATTAGCTCCACAAAATGGTCGTCTTATGCAGACGATAGCCTATAGTGTGCGAAGTACTCTCCTGGATGGATTAATGCTTTCAGGTGAGAATAGCTGCGCACTTCGAACAGCAATTCAGCTGGCCACCCGCTACCTCGAATTCAGAATCCTGGCCTTCAGCAGAAAGGTGGGCCGTGAATATGGAGCCACCTTCGGTCTCAGAAGTGTCCGAGTGTATTTCTCTACTCAAGCGTCATCGTGCTGCTTGTCCTAACGACTTTCCATTTGCTCTTTCCAAGGATGACAGTGTGCGTCTCAGCCAGTGCCTTTCTAGCCTATTTGGGTCTTTCTGGGAGAAAGAGGCCGTCCCAGACAACTGGGGTGAATCGATAGTAGTGCCCATTTTCAAAAAGGATACTCGCAGTGAATGTAGCAACCACAGAGGTGTTAGTTTGACTCCTGTTGTGACAAGGCTTCTGGCGTCACTGATTCTTCGTCGTCTTACGATGGCACGCGAACCCTTGACTCGTGAGAATCAAGCGAGATTTCGACCGGGTAGAGGCTGCATTGACCACATCTTCACACTCCGTCAGGTGTTAGAGCAACGCCAGAGCAACGGCACATGTACAAACGACCCACAATCTTGGTGTTCCTTGAATTCAAGGTTGCGTTTGATTCTGTCGATCGATCAGTGCCGTTAACTGCACTTGCTCAACAGGATATGCCCCAGAAGTTTGTAAACCTAATCCGATCCCTATATTCACATACTTCTGGGCGGGTGAGAGTGTATGGCGAGCTCTCCAAAAGCTTCTCTACAAAAAGTGGTGTCAGACAAGGATGTCCGTTCTCTCCATTCTTGTTCAACTTCGTCATTGATAAAATAATGAGGCGAACGCTGAACGATCTTGTTGGTTTTGTACACCTTCCAGGATGGGGTCCCCGTGACTCGCCTGAGCTTGGATGGTGGCATTGCAAGAAATGGCGGCTGATCGATGTCAGTGGCGTACGTGCTGTCAGTTTCTTTCCAGATTGTCTGATTGGGCGCTTGGATGTATGGGCACCCCAGAATGCTTGACAAAGCTCAGCACTAGGTCCTCTTCTTCACCCACTCTTTTTCTCTTTTCACTCCAAGATAATTAAAAAAACTTTATGGTTATACGGCAGTGAAGCACCAGTGTCAACACTTGTATTGATGATGATGATGATGATGATGATGATGATGATGATGATGATGATGGTGAGCTGTGAACAGGTGGCGCTACACAATTGGAAAATCGCTCAAGTTCTCATTCACAGCCTGAGAAAAGGAGAAGACGGTGTTTTCCAAATAGGCGAATATGTTAGAAATTTCGAAAAGTTCGCTTACTGTGGAATGCGTTGGAAATTCCAAGTCTCAGTAAGACACTATACTTCGAAAGGCATCCTGAAAACCTCGCTGTTCTTTCCGAATGATTCGTCACAGCGTGCATTTGATATGTTGTCCGTTTCCTCAGTATCGGTCAATATGTCATCCGTATTAGACGGCACTTCAGTGGTTTTGGACCCATAGGATGCTCTTTCTTACTGCGCCATTAAGAGATAGCTTATCGATTAAGGCCCGAACTTACTGACCAGAAGGTTCGTGGTTCGAACCTAACCGTTCCATCGCGACTGTTTCTGTCTACGGTTGGGAAACCTGACAGTATCTCAGCCCTCGTGCTTCCCTCGGGTGGTATGGCAGCTAGGCACCGAAAGGGTGTTACAGCTGAACAGTAGTTCAGCTCTAAACCTTGTACATGCTGTACCAGGATTATAGACGCCACAATTTCGTTCGCCAACGGGAGGAGTGGATAGGTACTCATTGGAGGCAGGAGCTGATGTAATCGCCCCTTCCCTGAATCCAGGAATGACAATGGGCTTTACATTGAGTGGATCGAAAGAGGAAGCTCTCACCATCAGCTGTAAGAACCGCGTACTTGTCGTACAGTGCTCCTAAGTGCCACAGTTTCGTTCACCGATTTGGGGAGGTGGGGTAAGTAGCTAAGCACTGGATGCGGCAGCCGGTATAAATGATGCGTAACTACAGGGTTTTCAGTGAACTTATCATCGCTCGCTCCCATCATTGTCATTCTGGACAAGAGTTGATATCCAAAGCGTGTGTTTTTGACTATTTAGAACCGGGGATGTGTCTACCCGGTCCCGATCGTAGGTCCGGAAGGATCTTATCATTTGTTCTTTCCAGATCTGGCTAGCTTGCGGATTGATGACACACTGTTGACATGCGTCCCTAGGATGGAACAGGTATTCTAAGCAACAGGTCGTTATTCCTGAAGAGCAATGCATCTGTCACTGGCTGATATTATTTAGGTTTCCAGTCCCTGTCTCCATAGTTATCTATCAATGTCACTTTTTGAGATGGTGTTCGGCTTTAAACTCTGATTCGTTAGCCTATGCACACGAGCACTTGTTCTAAGACTAATAGGAAAGGCCCAAGGCCCCCTTACAAGCAGTTTTGTCGGACAAGGCTGCATAATGGCCATATTCGCTATTAGGCGCACCTGAAGCTGCGCCAACTCTTGTCGTACCCGATTAGGCCATTTTTGGACGTTTATCGTCCAACCAGCACTGCTCTTTGTCAGGGATGAGGCTGAAAACTGGGCTTTTGTTGTACACGCTCTCGATTATGGGGGCGTTTCCCGAGAGGCAAGATGGCCCAAGTGGTTAGAACGCGAATTTACTGTCCGGAAGGTCCGTGGTTCGAACCCGACCTCTGCCTCTCGACTTCCCCTGTCTAGGCTTGGGTAACCTGGCAGTATCCCAGCCCTCGTGCAACCTTCGGGTGGCATGGCAGTTAGGCACCGAAAGGATGCTATAGCTGAACGACGAGAGGCAGTCATGGCACTGTCCGTTATATGTGTTCAATGGCATTCCATAGCTGGACGCTTCGCATTTGTCAGGACCAACTGAGTCTGGGGCCACTGCTTACATTGTGCTTGTCAGAGGAATGCGGCACTTGAAATATTCTTCCAAACGTTTTGTTTTCTCTTCGTGGCAAAGTATCACGGTTACGGTGTGTGATTATTGGGGATGGGGGGGGGTACCGTGCTGAGTAGGTGATTGATACGGGTATACTACAACCATGCTCCTAAGCCCTTGAAGCTGAAGTCCTTTGAAGTTCTGAAATTGTAATCCTCTCTCTGTTTTGTTTTTGTTTTTGCGTTCCCGTCATCGTTTTTAGAAAGAATGTTTGAGTCTTATACATGCAGATGTGTGTGTCAGGTTTTTTTCCCCACAAAAATGGCGCCATCTTTGGTGTGTACTCTATGACTTAGGAAAGCGACGTGTGAAAACCTGAAGTAATTCCTGATCACTGGACCTGATCGTGCTAAGTGACGAAGGTCGTTCTTGCCTGTACTAAAGGTGTACGCGATCTCCTCAGCGTCACAGTGCCAATGTGGCGGTCAACTTTAAAAATTGCTGATTTGCTCTATACAGCAGTAAAATTCTCATTGTGTATCTTCAGGAAGGTTTGCAGTCGCGAAGAGTGCCTAAAGTTCTGGTGACCGACAATGGGTCAGATTTCAATGATAGGTCTCTTGTGACTCACTCCGTGATATTGGATTCAGACATTTTCACAGTGCTCGTCTCCAGTGGGCAAGCTGAGAATTTGTCTGAAAACATCGAACGTGCGGTTTCTTCCTCCGCTTTCTAAGAACCGGAAAGACATTGATGCTTTTTTGTCGCACTGTGGAAATGCTTCTCAACAGGTAAAAGCCCTACGGAAGAGTTCAAAAGACGTTATTTTTGCGTTCCCATACGCGGTGTACATTCCGCAGAAGTGACCTACCAACGAGATGATAATGTAAAAAAACATTGATCGGGATTATACTAAAAAAGTTGACTGAATGATTTATCGTTTCGCACGCGTCCTTCTGATTTGATACGTTTCGAGCCCAGGCTAGTCCACTTCAAGTTCCGTTCTATCTTTTTGTTTCCAATGCTACTTGCATAGGTACCGTCGACTATTCGCCAAGTACGAGCATCCTGTGAGAACCGGAACAGTTCGTAAACAAAGCCGAGTTGACTTCAGAAACTTCAAAGTTGATTCAACGTGTGACAAGTTCAGGGATTGTAAATAACAGTGTGGACGGTCGTACTGTGTAGCAGGGCCGCACAATTCAATGCTGTATTTTCGATATTCATCCCAGGATTCAGATTTAATTTGAAATTCACACTGTATCTTACAAGGTATCCGGTCCTATCCGCCCTTTCATGTATGTGGGCAACGAATTTTTTGCTTGACAGGACTAAGAGAAGTATACTGTTGGGAAGTAGCCCAACGGTAATCTGCACATTGCAGGTGTTCTTTAGAGTATAGTTTTCCTCGACCCGTTTTAATTCGAAGAAAACACAAGCGTTTTTAGATGACTACCAGCGTGCAAAAGACGTTTTTGGCCTCCTCCGGAGGAAGCTGTTGCGCAATCGGCTGGAGAGCGGACGATCCTCCCTCACATTGACCCACATTAACTGCAATTGTCGCACGTGCATAATGTGGGCTATTTTATACGGTCCAAAGACACAACGTATCTGGACGAACGGATCGAAGCGTGTCCGCCCCTTTGGTAACCATCTTGTCAGACCTCTATCTAATGTCGGTCGGTGTGGTTCTAACAAGCCTATTATGCAGCTGAGTTATCAACCGAAATTATGTGGAGCGCCGTAGGTTCCATCGACATCCCGAAGTTTTAAATCTCAGGTTAGCACAACCGAAGCGGTTGGTAATCAACTCTACAAAGGGAAGTCGTGAAAGTTCGGGGCCACAGGCCTCTAGTATGCGGTATATGTGACTATCCTTTTGCTTGACTAGAGGGGCCTCCGGAAGTGGTCATGAATCGGTGTGAAATTCGGTCTCGTTTTCAGCTGCGCTCTAGACTGTTTGCGTGATCATCATTATCGTCGGTAAGTTAGGATCTAATGTCGTACATTCTTTGGAATGTCTGTAGTACACTACTTTTCATTTGGACAATGCACGAAAACAACATGGTCGCATGATGGATTCATTTCGTACACTATGACCCGCCGTAGAATGAGTGGGACAGGCGGAATAACAAGTGAAATTTACCGTGGGTTTCTTGACCAAGTTATTGCCAGGTTCACAATCAGTGATTTCGGAGCGCGTGGACCTGGCTTCGATACACTAACGCGAACAGACCTAGTGCTGATATTCACCAACATTCATTTAGGTGCACACTTCACTTGACTATTGAAAAACTCTTGGATCTCAGTGTGAAGCAAGCTCACCAAAACCTCATCTACTGAAGTCCACTTTGGACGAACCATTTTCTGATGACGTCTCTTACTGGGAAATACTATCCACAACCGTGCAAGATTCTGGATGTCGTAGGCGTGGGGCGGTGTAATCAACCATGTTTAACCGCGATCTCGGAGCTTGCTGGAAGCTCCCACATGTATTCCTCCTGACCGGGACTGCAATACGACTCAACGAGCTGTCAGATGTAGCAGAGCATCTGCGCGGATGAAGGAAGCTTGGTGGATCCTGGAAGCTGAAGCGAGGAGTTATGGAACCGTGCGAAAACCGTTCCAGCTGAGAAGCGCAACAGGCTCGAAAAAATTAATGAGAAAACCGGCTGGTTCGTCCATAGAGAAGAGAAATCACTGGGTTGTTGGGTGAACATTTCCAGCAACAGTTGGTCACTTGAGATTGCCTAATCAGGTTCGCGACCCGTAACAAAGTACCATGCAATGAACCTGGAAT
Source organism: Clonorchis sinensis (assembly GCA_003604175.2). NCBI lineage: Eukaryota > Metazoa > Platyhelminthes > Trematoda > Opisthorchiida > Opisthorchiidae > Clonorchis > Clonorchis sinensis. Next base: position 27,322,455 of record CM030373.1, on the reverse strand, counting down.
CTCCGACAATTTCGGAAGTACGCGAATGCTGACCAATACGTGTCACTTCTGTACATAGGAGAAAGATGTTTTCCTGTAGGTTGACTAATTCCCTATAAAATGTCCTTAATGTAGTCGCAGCTTTAGGTATCCATTTGGCAGCAAAAAATGACTCTCTATCAACAGAACTATCTCGCTTTGGGCATCTGTCCGAAATAGTCCTTCAGTGACGTTAATTAATCGCTACACCATTTTGTGTTACGGGGAGCTGTGCATTTTCATTGTGGCTTTACGCGACGCTAGTGTATTTTGCGGTTTATCACCATCATCACTGTCAGCTGCAAGAACCGCGTACTTGTCGTACAGTGGTTGTAGCTGTCACAGTTTCGTTCACCGATGATTTGGGGAGGTGGGGGCGAGATAGCTCAGCGGTTAGAGCGCGAGCGTACTGACCGGAAGGTCCGTGGTTCGAACCCTGCCTCTGCCTCTCGACTTCCCCTGTCTAGGCTTGGGCAACCTGGCAGTATCCCAGCCCTCGTGCTTCCTCCGGGTCTATAGCTGACAATGTCTCTAACCATTGATGTGGCCCCTCTCGGGATCCGCATTCAAGGAGACAGCAATGACCAACGGAGCCGAGTTTGCTGGTAAGGGCTTTCACACTTCGCTGTCAAGTCGTTGTTTGACCTCCCCTCGCCCCTCCACCTTTCGCGTGGTCCTGCAAAAAGAACACTTCGAGGGAGCCGGTCGACTGGCATACGCAGCAGCAGCCAGTGGCCAAGCCAGCGCAGCCTATGCAGTGTGATCGGTTCATCTATCGAGAGTGAGTTATTTCTTCCGAGTACCATTTGACTTACTTCAGCATTGCTTATTCGGTGTTCTCACCAGACTCGGGTAATGTTTCGAAGACATTGATGGTGAAACACTGACATTGTTTAGACGTCCTCGGCGCACAGAGGCCAGGTTTCTTATCCGTATAGTAATATGGAGCGCACCGCAGCATTGTAAACTCGACGCTTGACGGATAAGCTGACATCACGCCTACGCCACAGGTGATGCAGGTTCACGAAAGCTTCTCTGGCCTTCCCAATTCGGATGGAAATATCATCTTTCGCGAGACCGCTGGGACTGATACAGCTGTCCAGTTAGACAAACTTGTCTACTAACTCAATCGGTTCATCCGCAAGTATGAGGCTAGGGTTTGAACCCACCCAGTCTTTCAGTAGCACTTTACACTGTGCAGGTGTGAAGCGCATGCCAAACGGTGAGGCGAAATTACTTAGATTATTTAATATTGTTTGCAGTACCACGGCGTCAGATCCAAAAAGAGCTGTGTCGTCTGCGTACTCGATATCTGTGAGCGGACGCCTCGGCAGCACTTCGATCCCACGGGCATTAGAGACTGATAGTAAATCTTCCATGATCGTATCAATGACGAATTTGAAGAGGAAGAAGAGTTACCCCGAATCCGAGTATGTAACACTGAGTCACGTGGATCCCGAATTCTCTCTAAACTGCGCAAATCTACTGTCCCTCAGAATCATATCCTTCCTTTCTTATGAGGTCGGGCTAGTTCAATGGTTAATACGCGGACTTACTGACCGGAAGGTCCGTAGTTCGAACCCACCCTCAACATCTCAACTGCTGCTGTGTAGGCCTGGATAACCTGACAGTACCTCAGCTCTTTGGGTGACATGCCAGTTAGACACCAAATTTGTGTTGCAGATGAACGCTTACTATATTTCGTATGTACTCGGGGCGAGATGGCTCAAGTGGTGGAAGAGTTACCCCGAATCCGAGTATGTAACACTGAGTCACGTGGATCCCGAATTCTCTCTAAACTGCGCAAATCTACTGTCCCTCAGAATCATATCCTTCCTTTCTTATGAGGTCGGGCTAGTTCAATGGTTAATACGCGGACTTACTGACCGGAAGGTCCGTAGTTCGAACCCACCCTCAACATCTCAACTGCTGCTGTGTAGGCCTGGATAACCTGACAGTACCTCAGCTCTTTGGGTGACATGCCAGTTAGACACCAAATTTGTGTTGCAGATGAACGCTTACTATATTTCGTATGTACTCGGGGCGAGATGGCTCAAGTGGTGAGAGCGCGAATTTACCGACCGGAAGGGCCGTGATTCGAACTCCACCTCTGCCTCTCGACTTCCCCTGTCTAGGCTTGGGCAACCTGGCAGTATCTCAGCCCTCGTGCTTCCTTCGGGCGGCATGGCAGCTAGGCACCGGAAGGGTGTTACATCTGAACGATTTTTTTATGTACTCGCGTAATCTCTGTTTCTACATGATCCCACCTCCTTCCCTCAGGAAAGAAGGTCCCTGAAGTGAGATTTTGAACAGGATAAAGTATAGTATGACTGTGCCAGATACAGTTCACTGATCGTAGTTTGTTAATATTGTGCCGATCGCGCCACACGTTAATTTGATGCGTATCGTAGAGATAAACGGTAGCCTTTGGGCAGCCTACCCATTTGTAGAATATCATAAACGGGTGATTCAGCTAAGATTCGGTTGAGTATCGTTAACACCAACCTAGTTTGTAATTGAGTACATTTCGCGAATTACGTACAGTTTGGGTTCAATCAGAATTTAGGGCTGGCAGAAACTTGCGCCCGCCTGCTGAGTTCGAAGGAAGGCGGAACCAGTCGCCAGCGAGTTTCTAGTAACCTTAAACGTAGTGTTCCGTTTAGACAACCTACTGCGATATCTCGAATATCGTACTACCTGAAACACGGAGTGGCCTTTGTTCAACACATTTGGTTGAAGAAGACCATCGCAAAAGAGAGATTCGGTTGAGGCTCGTTTGAATTTCCAGTTGGAACCAAATTGATGTAAGTCAAACTGACCAGGGGGAATTTCTAGAATTATACCCACAATGTCGTCTTTAGACTTGGCATTATCTGACTCTGACTCTTGGTTCTAGCTACCCTAGACCCTTACCACCTCCTTTTTTTTGATTACCTGGCAGTTTGTTTTGCACACACACACACACACTTTGGTCACGGCATCTACTCTTACGTGTCTCTTTTCTTTTCAGGCACTTGAAATTTGTAACTATTGTCACAGTCGAACTTCCAAACGCATCTTGGAACCGGTGCTCTTCCCTCATTCAGTGTTTTCTGGATGCGTTTACACGAATTATTGCCAGTTGGATATTGCGTGTCGAATAAATATACACAAACTTTATCAATATTCGTGTTTTTTTCAAATTCGTATTTTCTCGCTTGTCAGGTGTTTGGAGCCTGACAGTCACTTATGGAATGCATGCGTAGCCCCGGGAGGTTTAGTTAATGCTTGGTTTAACTCAGTCTACCAGGCATGAACTACGAAAAGTTTACGCTGGTTCTAGCTGCTTCGAATGACTGGGTAGGTTAGGGTAAATGACAGGTGGTCGGCCAATTTTCGGAGGCATTGGTCTAACTACTTCGTTTATGTTCACGTGGATTGATAGGGGATAGTTCTGTAGATGAGGCGGTGTCACTGGTCACGTGGTTGTCAACGTTTGGTGTGTCCCATCCGAAGTAGTTCAATGGCTAAGGCTCGAAGCAACTGATCGAAAGATTTGTAGTTTGAACCCAGGCCTGACTTCTCGAATGAGCAACCTGACAGCACCTCATTTCTGGTGCTTCCTTCGGATCATACGACAGCTACGCACCGAAAGTTCCAAGAAGACGCCACTTCCCACCGGTTAGTTAGGTAATCCGTACTTCGTTACTAAGTCATTCAATATTCACCTTAGGGTAGTTTCCATCACATACATACCCGCACGAAAGACGCTGTGTATGTCTATAAGCTGCTCGAAACAGGTTGATGTATTCATCATCAGCCTAACCTCGAGAGCTCGTCTTACAATTTCAGACATATATATATATATATATCCCGACCTAAAGCTGTCACCTTGACGTGGTGGTCGGGCTTGAGTGCTGCAATGATCCCGCGAGCTACACTGGCTGGAACTTCATTACACAAGGTGCGATCATGCCAGCAAGGCCAAAAGAGAGCAGCGAGACCCCGTACTACGATTAATCGTGCTAGGAGGCGGTCTGGGGGTAAAGTTGTACTGTCCTCTGTGACAGGAGTGTGAAAACGGTAAGGTGTTTCCCCCAGGCAACCAGCATGTCCATATTTATGGAAGCAGCGATGCTGCCTTCCCACGAGGAAGGACGGGTTATAAAATGTCGGTCCCAAAGACCGCACACTCCGACCGTCCAACGGTTGACCGTGATCGCCGGTGCATTATCCAATGCGGTCGAAATACTTTTACAATCAAAGAGTCCGGTGCTGTTAAAAGGCACCTGCTTTGCGCAGCCGCATCAGGAATGAGACATCAATGTCTTATTACCTGCGCCCTCGGGTTAGGCCAACCCCCTGCAGCCGAGCAGGTCAGACCATCTACAGAGCGGAAACGGGATACAAAGTATCAACAGGACATAGAGGTCGTTATCCAGAGCTTCTAACTCTGATGGTCAACCCCTGTGATTGAAGGAATTAATTTCAGTCTAGGAACTTATACTGTTCCCCTTGGATTTTGTCCCATCAGCATGAAACTACTCAAGACACATTCACGCTTTTTTTACAACCAAATGTTGCATGCTTCAAATATCAAAAGACTCACAATCAACACCCTAGAAACAGGAGCGTGAGAACTTATAGCCTCCACTGCACCTTCTAAATCCACGAGATCCTTTCTATATAGGAGCTTTTAACGTCCGTACTCTATGTCAATTGGCAAACAGGCAATTGCTGAAACCTTATACTTCCTTAAAATTGATGTATGCTGTGTCTCCGAAACACGCATACAAGACCCAAGCGTGATTATGCATCTCAGAACGCCAAGGATGAACTCAGCTCTTTCACATCTCTCCCTCCGTGTGTCCGGTGACCCAGAAGCGATGACTCGTGGAATATATGGCGTGGAGTTGCACTCAGCCCCAGAGCTGAACGCGCTTTGCTGGATTGGATCCCAGTGAACAGTCGTCTTTGCCGTCCGTTATCCAGTTCAATCAAGCTCAATGGCTCTCGGCATAAAATGCGGTGCCTCTTGTAGTGTCGGCTTATGCCCAAACGGACTGCAGTTCTGATACTGAGAAGGATACTTTCTATCGAGAGCTATCCGGGCTCATTCGTCAAGCAAAAGCACTGACATTGTGATCCTTGCAGGCGATTTGAATGCTCAAGTAGGTCGTCTGAGCTCCTTGGAATCACATTTGGGCGGTCGATTCGGAGTCGATGTTCGCCGCACAGACAACGGAGATCGACTCCTTCAGTTGTGTGCTGATCATGAACTGTTTCTGGCAAGTACGAACTTTCAACATAAACGTTCGCATCGCGTAACCTGGCGACCGTCAACTGCAAATCAACCGTGAACCCAGTTGGACCACGTCCATCAGGCACCGGTGGACAGCCATAATCCAAGACTCCTTCCTTCTGGGGCACACCACTTGATTCCGATCACGCCATGGTGCGTGCACGCCTGGCACTTCGTTTCTCTTCAGGCCCTCGCGAGTCAGCAACAAGCATGGCAATCTACTATCTTCGAAGTATTACCTAGGTCAACAGTATCGATCTGAGCTAGCCCAACAACTCCCCACAGTAAACCAGTACTGTGGTGGCAGTGAACATGTGGATGAAGCGTAGCAAAATCTGAAAAGAGCTATGTTAGAGGCATTCAACGCTGTCTGTCCGACTTCTCCGATTCGACCACAAGACCACTGGATGTCGTCGAGATCGCTTTCTATGATTGATGCGACACTGCTTCCAGCAATCAACAATAGTTGTGTTCCTCGATCTGAAATCTGCCCTTGACTCTGTAGACCGCCAGGCACTATAGCAGTGTCTATGGAGCAAAGGTGTCCCCCATAAACTCTTGACCCTCCTTAAGATGCTGTACGCCAACTCCCGCGACCGTGTAAAGCTCTACCGGAAGCTCTCTTCTGAGTTCACCACAGCAAGTGGTGTCAAACAAGGCTGTCCTCTTTCGCCTTCCCTCTTCAACTTCGTCATCGATACGATTATGGAAGACTCACTATCAGCCTCTAATGCCTCTGGGGCCGGAGTACTCCCGGGGCGTCCGCCCACAGATATCGAGTATGCAGAGACATGGCCCTTCTTGGATCTGATGCCGTGGTAATTCAAACAATATTAAATAATCTAAATAATTCCGCCTCACTGTTTGGCATGCGCTTCACATTTGCAAAGTGTAAAGTGCTGCTGCAAGACTGGGTGGGCCCGAACCCGAACCTCATGTTTGCAAATGAACCGATTGAGGTAGTAGACAAGTTTGTCTAACTGGACAGCTGTATCAGTCCCAGTGGTCTCGCGGATGATGATACTTCCATCCGGATTTGGAAGGCTAGAGCAGCTTTTGTGAACCTGCATCACCTGTGGCGTAGGCATGATATCAGCTTATCCGTCAAGGGTTGAGTTTACAATGCTGCGGTGCGCTGCATATTACTATACGCATCAGAAACTTGGCCGCTGCGCGCCGAGGGCGTCAAAAGACTTTCAGTGTTTGACCACCGATGTCTTCGGAGCATTGCCGAAATCTGGTGGGAGCACCAGATCAGCAATGCTGAAGTACGTCGAATGGTATTCGGGAGAAATAACTCACTCTCGATAGATGAACTGATCACACTACGTAGGTTGCACTGGCTTGGCCACATGCTGCGTATGCCGGTCGACCGAGTTCCTCGAAGGGTTCGTTTTGCACAACCACGTGAAGGGTGGAAGAGAGCTAGAGGCGGTCAGCCAATGACTTGGCAGCGTAGTATGCAAGTCATTACCAGCAAATTCAGCTGCATTGGTCGTTGCCGTTTTCCTGGATGGGGACCCCGAGACGGGCCACATCAATGGTTAGAAACATTTTCAGACATGGCCCAGTGGCGCCTTCAATTGTGCTCGTGCATCCAAGTTATTGCCTTCAATGCATATCTCCATTCCCAATTCCCCCACTTAACAGTCCACTGACGGTAGTGTACCACTTTATCAGCTCCCGCCTCCAACGCGCAGCTATCTACCCCACCTCTCCAATTCATCGGTGAATGGAACTGTGGCAGCTAGAACCACTGTACGACAAGCACGAGGTTCTTACAGGCGATAATGATGATGATGATGTATCACCTTTTTCGGCCGATGATGGAAATCGACCAAGGACTGAGTCAGATCTCATCAGATCGAGGTTATGCTGTACGGTACCACGCAGGTGTAAAGCTCAATTATTTAGCTACACGGATGTTCATAATTGTACACGGCGTTTTTGAGCACACTTGATACGGCCTATTCCTAGTCGTCCTCGACGTCGTTCATACCTTGATTTAAAACCTGTCGCTAAGTTAATCTAGCTTCTCTCTTGAGCCTAATTTAACCGTTACTAATGCTGTCGTTCTTGGAAACCCACTAGAATATGTTCGAACATTCATGAGGGTTTTCCTATGACGTCATAGTCTTGGACCGTTATCGGCTAAGGTCTCAGTCGGGTCCCGAGATCCTAAACCGTCCGAGGTCTCTTCTCTTTACTGGGACGTAACGTGAAGCTTCACTACAGAACTCGACCTAAATGGGCTCCGCACTGCATGTACGAAACGTCGGACCACTGTTAGGTGCCTTTTTTTTACCTGGATTGGTTTGTAGGGACGGTACGCATACTAACTGCCCCGGATCAATGCGATCACATTTCATTCCGGTTGCTTCAAACTTTTCTGAGTGTTCGGACTGTTAATCAGTGTTCATGAGCATTCGCAGCTGTGGTGTACTAGAGCAACCTAGTGAATCTGCATAGTGATCACCAGCTATTATCCGGACAATAGCGGATGAGTAGTATCGGTGCCAAATAAGAACCACGGTGCTGGATTCTAATAGAACAACGAGAAGAATGGAAATCCTCAAGAGACCGCATGAATATGGGTTGTTTTTTCTGCTGCTTCCTTGTTTCCAAGCCAAATCACAACTGTGCTGTGTTCCGCAGACTGGTCCTCTGCGCTTGGCCCGGGCCATTTAAGTCAATTTCCATCAGGGCAAGGCCCGGACCTAGCAGTGGTAGTGCTAATTCCAACTCTCGGTTTTTCAAGCGCGAGTCGGCTGCCAAATTGTGTTCATACCATGGTGCGTTTCCTCTCTTTGAGTTCCTCGAGGGTGGGATGCAATGTGGAAAATTCTGCACCAACTAAACTGTCGCGTCGACAGGGTTTCTCCCCTATAAGCGGATGTTATCAACGGAAGAAGCTTTTTTCCGGCCAGATACTGGACCCATAGTTCGATATCTATCAGTTCGTCCATCAGAATCGACGCCCAAAAATAATTCTACGGCTGATTCGACCAAAACTCACCAGTTGCACGCATTTCATTAGTAGATAGATGAACCTGCGACTTCTTTCGTATCGATCCGTCTTCGTGAACTTGATGAGTCTTGGTAAGGATGAAAACCCTCATGTAACTCGACTTTTCGAGATCCGGTCACCATCCAAGCGTTTAACCTCGTCGCTAAGCGGTCAGTTTCTCTCGGCTCACTTGAATTAGTTTAGCAACGCAGCGGTTATGAAATTTACTCGAATATCTTATTGTTCTGGCGTAATTTTACAAAACAGCTGATCTCAACACGCTTTCCGGTTGTCGGCTAGATTTTACGGTGTAATATCGGCGGAGAAGCATCTTCCTTATAAACACGAGACCGATTCTCAACTGATTATTGTTTGTTTTAAAATGCAACCGCCATCATCTTGGACGGCATCGCGGCCATGTTTACCTGTTTACCGTTGACGGCCTATAACCATTCATTAATAGCATATTATGCTACTATATACAAGATCCACATGTAACGTGACAGTTCGTTTGAAGGTCATTTTTCACGCCCTCCAGCACCTATAAGCGCGTGAATTTATTGCTACACCTATGCACATTGTCCGTCCCCATTACAGCCTCGAAAAAGTCAAGTGAAAATCGGCTGTATTGGTTATATTTTTTGGAGCGAAGACTGGCCTTGAACAAGTACTCGATACACTGACGGTCGTTGGATAGGCTAGTGCTACGTCTCCACTGGGATCGTTCAATAATCACTTTATAGTTGCCCGCAGGCTGTTGAACCCCAGTTCGTCAAGCTCATCGCCCTTCGTTACTTGGTGGTAGATTTCCAAAGTGTCATTAACCTTACCTATAAATCGCCTTTGTTGTAAATTTAGTGTACTCAAGGTTGACCAGCTGTCTCAGAAGACAACAATTTAGCCAGGGATTGATGATACCTATGTTGATTAGCATAGACACGTTCCCCAAACTGAATGAACGACGCTCTCACAACCGTGAGAGTGGACAGTGATGCATCTTGACTGATGAATGGGTGATATACTTCATTCACCCTTCTGGGACTCGTCAAGAAGGCATGATCCAGAATATCAACGAACCTAGTTTGTTCCTTGAAGATTACCTGTAAGCATTTTGAATACGTTAAGTTTTTCTCAGCGGTAATTCTGCGGACGATTAGGTACAGAGTTCGTTCACGATTTCGTCGTACGATGCGGTAGTGGCAACGTTACAAGTGGACAATTTTTGGTACTCGACGCAAAATGTGACGAACCACAGCGCTGAGGAACGCGAACCAGATTCAAAACGAGCTCAATTTGTGTTTTCTACCCTATATCCCAGATTAGCTGGATGCGGAGGTCATGATTTCCAAATTGCTCGCAAGTGAGAAATTGCACCGTCTAGGCTGTTCGGATGAGTAGATTCCACTTAGTCAGAAACTTTAAAAAAGGCCTGAATTTGATGGGATACGTTCATCTGCAAACTGAGTTGATAGTTAAAGAGAACATTAAGTTGATGAGAATTCGCGGTCTACATCTACCTGATGAACCCCAAGAAAAGGATACCAACTGTCAAAGAGTTTTCAGCAACCTTCCAAGTAGTATGTGTTTCGTTGCTGATTTTCCGCTAACATCTCCATCGCTTTATCTTCCCCATTCTCGTTCGAATTTGCGCAATGTCCATAACCTACGGAACAAAGCAGGAGAATTACCTCCACTTTGCAATGTATTTTCAAAATTGAGGGGCGTGGTACCTGATATTTTTGTTCCATGTGTGCGTACTCATGTGCTCTGCATGGGTCGTTCAGTCGGTCATTTGGTTTCGATGGATGCTGAAACTACAAGTAGACAATATCTTTGGTGAACTGTGCCAGACCCCTCTCTTATCAATCTGAATTTCGCTTACATTATCATGAAACACATAGCTACTCAGGGGACTGTGATTCCCCAGGACAAAAGCCTGGAGAGAGATTGATAAAAACAGAGGGATTTATAGAGTCGATAGTGATTGACTACTACTTCCTGGCTGTTCAAAACAGAATCGGTGACTCAGAGGTTCCGAATGGCTCTAACAGAGTGGTTGGTGTCACATCTCCGGACGACAATATGTGCTAGCTACCAGCTGATAGTAGGTATACCTGGATGAAAACTTCCACTTTCAAGCTTTCAGCTAGTTAACGTCCGTTGAAATGTTTTTACATTTCAGCCCCACTTGGTTCCTTACTATTGGCTCGGCATCACGTGCATTTGCGGTATTCTCTCGAGAATCGGTCAATGGAAGCAATAAAAATGTTGAAATCTCTTTGTCGGCATTTGTCCAACTTTACCACCAGTTCAGGAGCCATGTTTGGCGGAAAATTTAACAACTGGCCATCGATGGGTCTTTCACCAATGCGGCGCTTGTCATCCGACCGGTGTAGACTTAACCACTGTTCCGCGGGTTGGGTGAAAATACGTAGCACAAAAATATCCCGTAGCTACTTACAAGTAAACCGCGAGTAACCGATACTACAGTAAACCTGGGCACTTCTGACTTAATTGCCACTTTTCTGAGCTAGCCTTTGTGTATATGAGCTCAGCTATAAGTAACTAAGTTTCATTTCACAGGTTAACCCGTTTGTCGGAACATCGAAATTGGCCGTGGACAGTTTCTATCCACTTACCATGGTCCTCTGAGCAATCTTGCGCCAACGAGACAGTCGCGTTAACATGGCCGATCGTTTGTCACGCGGAATAACCTTCCCTTTCTGCGTACAACCGTAATTACATCGAAAATACAACACCCTTGTGAAGTCTTCGTGATATTTCGAACCATTGTCTACACCGAATGCCTCTTCGTCCTTCGTATAACAAAAAAAAGGAACATCAGGAGAACTGGTGTGACCGTTGTCATGATTCCAAACGGGCCACTCTGGGTCTGAGAAAATCCTAAACATCAATAATTGAAACGTGATATGTTGCGGGTAGATTCTGAGTGGAAAAACATTTGGTGTTTCTTTAATCGAAGTTCCGTGGCAAATCACTTGTGAATTGCAGCAATCAGCTGATTCATTCGTCTGTAGTATGTGCACCAAGGCCCGGTCAGGTGACCACCTCCCATTGGCCTCATCACTTCACGATGACAGAAAGATCTCACCAAATGGTACCACCCTATGTGTTCCAGATTGATACTCAACTCTTCTCGTTTTGCGGTGGGCACATTTGGGATCGGATCCATATGTTGTAGCCACAACATGGAAGTTATTCTAGCTCGGTGTTCTTGAATTCCTGTGTTTGTTTCTTCGGGAACTGGTAGATCGGTGGGACTGACAAAGTTCTGTATAGGTTTCGTCTGTACGGTATTGGTAACGGAAGAAAGGAGCACAAATGTGAGAACCATCGAGGGATTAGTCCATCGGCGAAGCATGGCATGAACCAGTGGTTGACGACATGTCCATCTTGATCGCAGCCTTGTTTGAACTGAGTTCACCGAGGTCTTGCTGGTTTGAATACACTTGTCATACAGAAACATTTTTGTCGGTTTCCTCTTACTTACTAGTCTATGTTCGCAGCGTCGCAACTATTTATGTGTGCCAAAGTGTGTAGGTGGTCATCTATGGTAGACGCACTGACCAATGAAAATTCCGCCGATTGCATACAACTAGTGTGAAATGAGCGAGCAAGTGCGTGAGATCACCAACATCTTTATTCGCATATATCATCTGCCAATGTCAACCAGAAATTGTCAGTAATAGCGTCTCGTAGGAACCGTCCACCACCCGGAATGATGAGGATAGCGGTATTTCACGAAGGTGACTATCTAATCTGAGTTCAATCGTTCTGTCCCCTCCAAAAAATTACAACTCATCTCTCCCGGACGCAAAACGCTGTTCGATTTTTAACTGAATGTTTAGCGTTCACATGAAGAATGAACCCTTGAAGTAAGGTTGTTTTATAAGTCGGACGCGGAACGCTTTTTAGACAGTGTGTTTACGTGGGCCGTCCAAGAATAAAAATGGCTCCATAAGGTGGTTCTCGAGTAATTTGACCTTGAGTGGTTAATACACACAAATATACCATTATTGTAATGTCCACTCTTAGATTTCTATTAAATGGGCTTCTAATCTGTCGTCCGTCGTTTGGATTGGATTCACAGTGATCCAGTGGTACATACATTGTGGTCTCTTGAAAACATTACTTGGCCTGATTTTCCCTCCGCATGAACGACCAATATGCTCACACCAAGTTGTCCTCACACGTCAAACCTTCATTCTTAGTCAGGCGTCTAAATTTCCACCACGCCCGAAATCATTTTTCTTCTATGCTTGTAGCGTGGGATTCTGCGGGTTTCGTAAATTCGGTGTGAGTTGGCAATCCGTTGTGAAGTATTTCAAACGTGTTAGTGGTGTGACTAGCCTTGTGTGACGTCGAATAGTAGTTCATCTGAGAGAACATCCAACAGGTGAGCAAAGGTCTGCAGGATTGATTCCCGTCTAATGACGTTCGACTTTTAACTTTTACTGTGCGTTTTCGTGAACCCCACGCTGATCTATCACAAGTTGTTCCGCGGACACAGTAATCCACTCCAGCCGCACAAAGTGTCTCCAACCCGCACGTAGATCCAGCTCAGCCATCAGATGATGCCCTGAGCACTGTCCTAATCGCGGGTACTTCGACGCAACTCATCAGCTATCCAATGTGCCGTGTAGACGATGATTCGCTGTGGATTCCAAGGGGAACCTTGCTTACCTCTGGCTCTCTGACTCTCTCTCTCTCTCTCTCTCTGGCTCTCTAGCCAGATTGGTTGACTGACCCGATGAAAGTCTCCTGGTGTCGTACTCAATGCAAATTTTCACCAATTTTCTCATCATCCCAAACAGTGTGGCCGATCCAAACAGACAACTTTCGACTACTGTATGAATTTTGCACTATCCTGATTACATCGTATTTTCCGTTTTTAGCCACTTGGTTAACTCATGACAGATGCTCATCCGCCAAGCCACACATGCCTCTTCCATATTCTCGACAACAGTTTATGAGGTTGATAGATTCACGGAGGTTTCCTACCGAAGCGCGTCTCACAGAACTTCCCACGGACTTTATCTCCACTGACGATTCTGTTCAACAGTGCATCTGTCGGATTCGCGACGGTGCTACAAAACATCACGATGACGCCTCCCTGGTGCACATATGTCGAGCAATTAATCAGTGTTTGATCGCCACACACGAAAGGAAACAATCAATTTCTTGTATCCAGCGTCCTACGTTCATTCGTAAGTTGCCAAGCTTGCGTTTATGTGAGTGTTTTTAACCTTTGACGAGATCCTATGGCGAATGTATTTACCTATGGATTTTCCGCATCAGCCTTCCGCAGTAAGTAGCGTGACCACCCATCCATTGCTCACGGAAACCACATCACGTGATCATGCATTGGCTGGCTGTTTGAGTGACCAATTCTCAGAAAGACGTTCCACTCGTCTTGCGAAATTATTCCTTTTCTGAACTACTTATTGATTGATTGATTGATGTGAGCAGATTTGGCAATTGCCAATAGAGATATTTTGCCAAACTTTAGCCGGGATGAGTGCCTTTGCTTTATGAGACGTTTTGATTGTGACGTGCCCGATCACCTATTCGCATGATGTCCATTCTAACAGTGTGCGGATTCACTTGAATGTGCCTAGCAGTCGAATTAGCGAAGCACACTCATTTACATACTAGCTCGATGTTGACTCAGCTGAATCTCTCGTTTATGATATTTTGCAAGTGATTGTGCTGCACAAAGTCCAACTCATTTTTTAGTCGGAACGGTGTTCGAGATGTCGCATTGCATTTGCTAGATGGGACACACTACTCATAACGTTGCTGAAAAGTTTTCGATAGCCCAATACCAGTCTTGTCCTTCTTGGGGATCATCACATAGACACACTCCCTCGAGGTTCCGTCTATCTTAGACAATTGACTCAGCTGGGATTCAGTCGGGTCTCCCACGAACACCAACCTAATTCACAAGTGAGTGTACTTCGCGGATTGAATCCAATTGGGGTTCAATTAGAACATGAAGTGGACGGTAACTCGGGAACTACGTCTAACTGATAAGAAGGGCGAAACCGGTCGTAGGTTTCGGTAGTAGTCTTCGGCGACCTTATGAATTGTAATGCTCTATCAAAAAGGGTTACGGTACCTTCATTGACGTCTAAATCGCCCCTGTTCCTCGAGCGTCATCAAGTATGTTTGATTGATATTGATCTTTCTAATATCGTGAATAAACTGGCCGGTGCATACGAACCTAGAAAGCACAGTGGTTGCAGGAATATCGGTCAGTTTGCTTTTTTGGATTTGGCAGCTTGTGCACCTCGGTTTAACTCTGGTCAGGGAGATACTACTCATGAAAGACAATAGGGGATGAAAACGTCCTCGGAAATACAATCTGTTTTTGGTTTTATTTACTGCTTCCATGAGAAACTTCACGGCTATCCGTTCTGTGGAGTGGTGTGCTTTAGGTATTTCTTTATAGGAAGCAAACGGTTTCTCAAAATAGAATGAGGGTCTTGCTAGCTTACGTTCGTAAAGGTTCCTTCTGATGCCGGCCAGCTGTTCGTACTGTACGAATGTTTAGGCAGCGTTGTTCTTTTCGTCAAAGCCCCTACAACCGATTTTGGTTGTTGTCAGGACTACAAACGAATTAGGCTATCAAAGATAGATTTTCCCTTTTTCACTACATCGCACACTCATTTCGTCTGAGGATTCCTAATCTCCGGTAGTCTTTCACTATAAATCCACCACATCCGATGGTGTCCAATAAGGCTGATCTGTGCTACCACCGATGTTTCACCACATTGATATGCCTGTTGGAACTTTCCTGCTTGCTCCGGACCGGGGTTGGAATCGAACCACGTACCCTGCGGTGAGCAATTTCGCGCCCTAGACGCTAATAATAATCTTCCAGCTATAACACCCTCTAGACACACAAACCATTCCAGAGAACTCAGCTAATCCTTCCTCAAACTTGGCGTTACCAACTACAAGAGGGCAAATTGCGCATTGCCACCGAACGACAATAAGCCAATCAGCGTTGCGGGTAAATTCATACATCGAAGCTCTACTGACTCCAACGAACTGTTGGGAGGCGAAATCATTTGTGGAATCTATATGTTGTGAAATATAGGTAGCTCGGGTGCGCTGATTGATTGTTGGTCTGTTCGCCGAGCTTGGCAGTTGGATTGCAAACGTTTCATCACCAATCGAGGTGACATCATCAGTGCGGGGTTGAGTGGGTTTGACAAAATCCAAACCGATGGCGTCGGGGTTGCATCTCTTGGTATGCCGAAAATGTTAGTGTGTGTTACGATCCGTAGTGATTCGTGGATCAGAAACAACCGAATAGTTTTGGCCGTCGTCCATCAGTCTCTGGAGCATTGTATGGAGTTTCCTATTCGTACAAAACATATCTCCTGTGATCAACAGTCGAGTCACGGTAGCGGATGACACAGCCTGTTTTTCTGAGCCTTTTTCGTCTAAACGCTTCTAGGAACCAAGGCGGCTAGTCTGTAATATCTCTTCAACTTGCATGATAATCTTAAAGAAACTGAAGCAAGCCTATTTCGCTACGTTGTTTTTTTAGCTGGAAACTTAAGTCAGATGGGGCGCTGAGGTGAAATGAAGTGAAAGATTGTTTGAGTTAATCATCGGAACTCCTTCCACCTGTTTACGCAGTATTATGAGACTGGTATGTGCAATATGCTCGAGGGACACAGTATATGATGTGAACAGAAGCCTGAGTAATAAACCAAATCGCTCGACATAAGTGGAAAAAGAGCGGCGCGTTTGTGGAATCTGACACTTGAAATGCCAAGCACAGTCCTGCAGATCCCGTCTGTCGTTTGTGCACCTGTTCACTTGTTTGTTTTTTAGTTCCATGGCATGTGCTATGCGGCGACGTTTTCCTTTTGCGCGGATTGTTACAACTTATCCTCACAGGAGGCGGATTCTCCGATGTTCAAGAAAGTTCGGCCATACTGTTGTGCAACATGTTCACAATTGCATCACGTGAAACAAGGTTGGTTCGATTTGATACGACTCCTCCCTTTTACACTTTATGATCATATATATATATATATGTATATATATATATACATAGAGAGAGAGAGAAGCTAACAATCCAAGTTTCGCTGCCGCCACTCGACGTTTCATGTAGATTGGGTGCAGTCCAAAATATTTGTGAATTAACTTTGTGGTGAAATGCGCTGTTATTCTTGTTCCGTACTTTTGGGTGGTTATTCAACCTGCACTACAGACGGCTGACTACCGAAGTGACAAATGTAGTCGAACAAACCCCTGTATATACATAGACTCTGATTTCTTACTAACGGCAAATCTGCACACACCAGGGTCACCCCAGCTACAATTCAGTGCGCGCAGGCCAATCAACTGTGCTTCCGTTGTCGTCACAGTATTCGTTTTATCGATCGTCCCATTCAGTTTTCAGCTGACTGGTGACTATTCACCAATCAGAGTGACTTTGATCTTTCAATCAGCTGTCACTGATATTCAATTCACGGTAAGCAGACACCAGTGGTTCCCTCCGACCCTCGAAGTTTCTGACTACAACAATAAACTTCGGTCTTGTACAGAGTGGATAATCAACGCGAATCTCTGGAACCTGACCATGGATCACGACATCTGTTCTGCTCTCTTCAACCACAAAAAATAGGTTTCTCTCGCCTGAGACACAACATTTTTGAGCGTAGACACCGTCAGAAGTACTTCTCTTCTAGTTACCTCGTCTGTCATTTCAGAATGAACTGACTGAGGCGCATCACGGTGCTCGTGGCTTTGGCTCACCACTGATCCTGGCAATACCGTGGCCGCGGTTCCTTCTTAGACTTACATGGTACTGCAAATGCACCACAGCTGAACCACTGTGTCTGCCTGTACACTCTGCCGGCAGGCTAATTGTGACATAGAGCGTCGGATCGAAACACCCTCGACGCTTGACCCCAAGATGGTAAATAGCGAATGACGTACGGTTCCAAACCGATAAACATATAGTGGCGCAGAACCTCAAGAGGATAAACATTATGGGGCGCTCGTAAATTCAGTACACCATTGGCTGATTGTTCTGGTTGGTGTTCAACTTACAACTCTTTCTCATTTCCGTTTTGCTGAATTATGGCATCTAACGGACTTAGTGCATCCTTGCCTCACGTGTGTTATTCGTCACCCACAACCGTGCCCGGGTGCTTTCAGAACAATCCCGATCAATTCCGGTGCTCGGTCGCTGATGTTTTCACTTAGTGCTACTACTACGTATTTGGCGTCGCGGACATTCGTGTGTATCGTATCGTTCAGCTGTAACACCCTTTCGGTGCCCAGCTGCCATGCCACTCGAAGGAAGCACGAGGGCTGAGATACTGCTAGGTTGCCCAATCCTAGAGTCAGACAGCTTTGGTGGAGAGGCTGGGTTCGAACCACGGACCTTCCAGTCAGTAAATTCGCGCTTTCACCACTGAGCCATCTCAGCTGTGCATGAACCAATGGACAGTCAGGATGGTCCTTCTGAAAGTGTAGATTGAACTGGACATTTAGAATTATGAAACTACCTTCGAAGAAGCATGTACGAGGGGAATAATTTCACCTACTTTCCCGCCAAGGGGATCGTAACCCCTAATGAAGAATCTATCAGACCAGAAGACTCCAGCTATTGTCATATTAGGTGAACTCAAGGGTCTTTTGCTGATGCGTGTACTGCGGGTCATTTCTCGGGCTTTGAATAGGCGAGTTTCACCTCTATGGTGTGTGGTCCCAACGCAATTTTTGGTGGGGTCACTTTGCAGTTACAGTCTTATGGAAGAGCATTTATGAGAGTCGAACAACACGGAAATCCGACGTCGCATGGTTATTGGGAGGCGGGAACTGCTCTTCGCCGAAGCGAAGGGAATCTGTGAACAACATGCTGATGGTGCGCAATGCGCTGCAGTCATAGTGAACATGCTATCCACCCATTCGGGTGGACATCAGACACAACTTGTCTCCAGAAGCTTACTCGCAACTTGCAACCTGGTGTAACGGTGGATACTACTGATGAGGCATGTGAGTAGTATGTCTTCTCGTAAATCCGCTTCACGTCTCTTGAAAAGTGAGATCTATCACGGAATTTGTGGAGTCGCTTTGTAGCATTTGCTTGCATTTGAGTAACAGTCAATGCATATCCAAGAACGTTCAGGAAGACGCGTTCAAGAAGAAGATGGATATTCAGTTTTGTAAACGAGATGCATATGAGAGTTTTGCTCCTCCGTCCAATAGTCTGTAACCGTTAAGTTGGTGTTTCTCCGCATCCAAGGCCTTCTTTCTTTCACTGGTAGTATCAGCACGTGCAACCGATACCTATCCTGTGGTGGGCGCCATTCTAGATCATCCTGCCGTCCCCGCAATGCTACTTTTCATGATTTTTGTAAACTGGGATACGTTAGGAAAGTCAAGGGCATGCAATGTAACCTGACGCGGAGAGACTTGAATACTGCTAGTATTCCCGATCTTATTGTGTTGTACCCCGAGCATCTGAGCAACAGTGTGACAGAAAGGGATCCATACTGCCGTTGTAACTTCGAGTGGCCACGAATCACTGCAATGGAAATGACGTCCACAAATCCATATGAAGTGATTTGGCATCGACTAGAATTTCTGAGCAATTCATTCGGAAGTACAGATGAACTTTCTTATTTCAAGCAGAATCCCTACCATCATTGGGTTAGAAATATCAGGTGTGCTGAAGGTCAGCGATACGAAGCCGGACAGTCCACATGATGCATTACGCTGTTTGGTGGTCTACTGCTCCTAGGCCAAACGGGGTAGACGTGCGTCTTGATTCAGAAGGCGACCCTATACGTAGAAATGGTCAACGCGAACCTGCCAGAGAAGTAATAAACAGGAGTTAATCAAACTGTACTTCCTTCCCCTTTCTTCCCTCGTCTGAGCCTGCTGTTTACTGCGTCTACCTCATAGACTGCATTTGTAACCCCTCATGAACTTCTAACCCTTGACATGCCGAGCCAATTTGGTTGGCCATCTTTTACGCGCGCTTTTTGATCATTTTGCGTTACCGCGTGTTGTGCGCAGGCGTGTGTCGCTAACCAAGATCGATTTGCCGTCTTCTCCGGGCTTTTTTTGGACTTGCACTACTTCGTGCAACAATTTAGACGGAAACCCCCATAATTTGAGGTTTATACCCCTTTTTATTACGTATTTTATACATGCAGTACCGCATTTTGTTGATAAATCTCAAGAACCCACAATTTCTGGCTTGTGATTTGCGCGTCACTCGATTGGGTTTTCCAGAATACGTCGAAGTATTCTACACAAACCTCCATTCTCATCATCACCGCCCACCACCAATGGTGGTCACGATGACGGCTCATGAAAAATCGTCCCCACATGTTTGGACACTACCGAATAATGCTGGATCCGAAATACAAACGAGGGGCGGCTACAACAGAAAAACCAGATCTCAGGGGTGCCTTAAGTGGAGCGTTTTTACAAGAACAAGTCTGACAAATGCTTATCCACACTTGGCCGTTTAGGCTGAATTGTGGCGTTCAGATCAGTCATTGGAATTCCGAAATTCGATCCGTTTCGGTACTTATTCATTCCGGTCATTTTTTTGGTTATTTCAAAATTACGGAAATTGTCCCGTTCTCGTCGCCGCATCCCGCTGACCAATTTAGAAGTGACAAGAATCGAATTTCCACCAGTTTACCGCCACTGTTGTGTTTGATAGAGAAATGACAGGCTCAATTTCTGTCCATACTTAGCCTACCGCCTATTAACTACTAACAATGGAAGTGAAAAAAGTGTATTGAAGTTGTGTTGCGTTCAAAAGTAGGAACCGGTGGAATAAAACCTGTCCACTTTGTGCTTCTATTCTGATCGACCGATTCGATCGTATTGACGCCACTTTAATTGTGTGCAATGTTCATCAATGAACTTGTTTGATCACTTGTTGTTTTACGCCATCCATCCGGGTCGCCCTGTCGCACACAGCCTGGTGACACCTAACCTCGTCTTATTCAGAGGATGGCCGGTCCGACGTCCGGCTGTCTCTGATTGGTCGGTAATGTGAATAAAAAAAACAATCACATTCCTGCATCCGCTGTGCGGCAGTTGTCAGTTGTTCGCCCGGAATGGCGTCCTATGTGCATCTGAAACACGATGCGCCGGGACGCTCAAACCGATAATTCAACGAAGGCACTACCGTAATTTCAGCTGGATGATGAGATGATGTCTACTGAACTTCAACAGCTTCGACCATTCATTTGCAAATCAACTTGGTTTTTGCGAGCGACTCACCTGGAACCCAGCTGAATCTCCCGTTTGTGATGTTTCCAGGCTTCGATCATTATTTCAGTGACAGAAGTAGTTTGAGGGATCGAAACTACCACTAATCGAATCAATGACTCGAATACTGGATGCCCAGAGGCTGACAGCCAGTATTTGGGAGCCCTCTATTATTTCACCTAATAGCATCGCTGCCTTAGTCACGTGATTTGCATCTGACTCACTTTTTTATGCCTGGTTCAAGAGGCACGATAATATATTCTGGACTAACTTCTCCGATTCTGATGAGGAATGGGAAGTAAGACTTGCTGGTAAAACTCGGTACACCGGAGTCTGAGTGGCACGTGAATATCATTCCTCCAATCTGCTCCGTGCCCTCAGGTTCCATAAACCGGTCAAAACGCTGTCGCATCATCATCATCATCATTCAGCTGTAGCACTCTTTCAGTGCCTAACTGCCATGCCACCCGAGGGAAGCACGAGGACTGGGATACTGCCAGGTCGCTTAAGTCTAGACACGGGAAGTCGAGAGGCACATGTCGAGTTCGAACAACCTCTGCCTCTCGACTTGATCACAAAGGAAGTTGATGATTCAATCAGCTTGGCTTGTGTTGACAATCGAAAGTGCAGGTACCTCGGACCAGGGTCAGTGGAATGAAATCAGTTCAAATATCAAATTTTTCGTCATCACCTATGGTCGTTCGAGGGCGCAATCATCAGAAACCAGATGCTGAGCAGGATGCAGGTAAGACACTGTGGATCCATATCACCATCGCTGTTCTCAATCATCGTGTTAACGTCTCGTCAAATTGAAGCAGGACACGGCCACGATCAATCGGTCAGTTCCAGTAACCTCCAACATTTGTGCACACGCCACTGATTTCGCCATCTCCAGGACTTCTGAGAACAAACCCCTTGGAAAGCAAAACTAACTTTCCTAAACTTGTTGGTAATGCGGTAAATGGCACTCCGCACGTTACTGTCAGTTCAAGCCATCGCTAGTTCCAAAGAGAAAATGTGTCCGGATCTCATCCGCTTGTACGCAGACTGTCGCACTGGATACTTACCAGAATTGTCTACTTCTTCCAGATGCTTTTTCCGAAGGACTGATTTGGGGAAAGTGTTTTGCGAACACAAAGGTGACTGAGGCCTACACGCGAGTTGAATTCGAAGCAATTCAAACGTTCCCTGGTCGCCATCTGTCTCATCTGCCGGCTACGGCACCAGTTAAATTTCAGCCTGCCACGGATGCGATGTTGAATACCCGCGATATTGCTGTTTGTGAGCACGGTTGTATAACCTGTTTGGCCGTACTCAGCAGTATGGCTTCTGAGTATGCCGAAAAGGCGTACCTCCATCATATGGTTTATTAAGTACCTTGTATTCACTATTGACGAACAAGGTCCTTATTCACACTAGGAGAACGTCAACGCCATGAAGCGCAGACTGGCATCCATAAACGTCCATCAGGTGTTCCCTTCGTCTCGTTAGCCCTACACCTCGTTCTTTCCAAGAATACACCGTCTTCAGAGGCAGCTTCTTGCCAAACAGCATAAGTGAGCATTTTTAAACGGGTACCACCCATACCGAGCTCCATTTTCATCTCACCCACTGCGATCTGTCACAGAAACTCTTTTTAGCACCGGATGTTTCGGCCAATGAAATTGGTTTAGTAATCCCTTCTGTGTTCCCCAGGGAGGACCAAAAGGTAGTAATGATGTAACCGGATCCGTGAGGTTCGCCGGACATAATTACAGCCAACTTGAACAGGAAGCTAGGTGAATCTGTTCCGCATTCACGAACTTCCAAACAATAGGTTGCGGCCGTAATCTGTGCCCAATGATCGACCAACAACAGGTTTATTGATTGACGCAGAGAAAATTCTGATATGCGCCTCCATTGATCTGTCTGTCTGCTTCTGGGATACGACTTCAAGGTGAAATACCAGTTCACCACCAGTATCTAGTAGACAAACGTACTTTCCGAGGCCGTTGGAGTCGCATGCATCCCGTTGAAGCCAAAGCTGATCCCCCTGTGGTTGCCACACTCACTCCGAGCCCCTTTCTCGAAAATGGGCAGTATCACCGGCTCCTTCCAGTTGCCTGGAACAGACTCCTTTTCCCAAATGCAAGCTAACAGTTCAGATAAGCGCTGACCGAGGGCTTCACCCCCAGCACTTGGAAGCAACTCTAGAAGACGGTTCTGGTAAGTTCGTCTAACATCCGGATCTGCCAGACGATTTGTCCGCACCTTACACTGCCCTGGAAAGTGTAGGAAGAAGCGACTCCGGACGAGCGCGTGGTCGGAATCCACAAATGTGTTCCAAAGCGACCGGCAGTTATCCATCCGCGCCATCGGTAACTGATGGCAATATGGTCGAGTTGAGCTTGTGGCCGGCATACCGTTAGAGGACACCATGTGGCCAGACGAGTTCGGCTATCTCGAAAGTGAGTACTGCATAAAAACAGTCTGCGATCAGCGCACAGCTGAAGCAATAGTTCCCCATTACCCGTACGTACCGAGCCCAATCCATGTCGACTTCCTAATTGAGTCTGAGATACGCTAAGCTCACTTGTGCATTCCAATCTCCGGCAACCACCACGGTGTCTGAGCTTTTAGCTCACCGCAGCAGGACATTCCGGCGTCGGAGCTTCAGTCAGTTGGGGCGTAGGTAGACACGATAAACAGACATCTATCAGCTTCCAGCTTGTGAGATTCCTTCCCAGACGTTGCCAGACGAACCGCACAGAGGCGAAGCAAGGATAATTCCACCCGGTGACTTAGGACGATACCAACCCCTGCACAGCCCGCCGCAGCAGCCTCTGAATCACCACACGTGCGTAGCCGGAAGCTAGTGGTGACTGATGGGGTGACCCTGTGTTCTTCAGACCTATAACCATAGACCAACTTGGTATGAAAGACTCTGAGAGTGTCGTGCGGACATCCCCCAGTATAGCTCAATGGGTCGCCGAGGTACACGAACCGGTCCAGTCTTTACGTGACGAAGGAAACTGGTGCGTCTGGCAAGGGTAGTCAGTTCATCTCATTGACGCCCGGGTTTATGGTGTAGCCCATTTCAGCTCATATCGATTCCAACCGTCCGGTCATTCGACCGGATGGAACAATTCGTTAATATGAAATCCAGGGTGGACGGGTCAACATGGGGGCGAGATAGCTCAGCGGTTAGAGCGCGAATTGACTGACCGGAAGGTCCGTGGTTCGAACCCTGCCTCTGCCTCTCGACTTCCCCTGTCTAGGCTTGGGCAACCTGGCAGTATCCCAGCCCTCGTACTTCCTTCGGGTGGCATGGCAGCTAGGCACTGAAAGGGTGCTACAGCTGAACAATTTTTTATTTTTTCGATTTTCACTTCCGGGTCAACATAGTGGACTCTGCAAAGATCCCTGCCAACGTATAAAGTGACGCTGAACCCAAGGTTGCCGTCTTAGCTAACCCCGATATGGACACCATTCGGATGTAAACTGTGGACACCGGACGACACCACTCTGCCGAAGAAAAATCGGTTACAGTGCCACATCACTCAAATGGAGGGACATTGAAATCGGCACAACCCACTGAAGGCTAGAAAGTACGGGTTCTTGATAACAGCAATTGATGCAGCAAGCGGACACCAATGCAAATCATTCGACGACGTGGTAAAATCTTATACCAGGCTCACTTTGGTCCAACGAGGTTCCAATATGCAACTACAGTCAAGTACAGATCTTCCTGAACATCATTGATTTGGGCTCCGCTGCCGTTATTCCATCGAATCCCCCACTGCAACACCGACGCTGGACTGCGAGGACTTACAAACCCATAAGCCCACCAGAAATGAAATCCAAACCACCGAGCTACGTCAACAAACATCAGGGGATAAGCGATAGGCGCAGCTTCACATCCAAACTACCGCACTTCATACAATTTGGTGGCGCAAGTTCCAACAAGTTCAACTCGCACGTGATTTGTCAAAGGATCAGACCGGTGGCCGGTCCAACAGCGGGCCGCGTTCTGATTGGCCGTAACATGGACCCTACAACCAATCGCATTTCAGCATCCACCGAGTGCGAGTTACCGGTGTCAAGCCCATAAATGCTTGAAGTTCGCCTCTGTTACCCCTACAAGCAGTCAGAATACGATAACGTTTTTCCTTTTTTCGACGTTTCTTAACTCGAAGTGTCTATGGTGGTTGTTCCGCCAAGTACGTCAGTATGAAGAATCGGAACGACACTTTTTGCATTGGGAACAGCGGTTTGAAATAAGAGAATCCCCGTCTCCCCACAGCTTGAGTTGCACGTGTTACTGATGTTCTTTACTGTGTCCTAACGTATTTTTTCGTCATGATACGAGATACACACAGAGTTATTCTCGCAGTTTTCTAAGTGTAAGCTTGTTAGGATCTTCCAACAGTGACTACATTTGTGGCCGGTATGTTGAATACATAGACAAAACGAAGGTTTTTTAGATTGGAATCACAAAACGTGTGTGATCATGATCTTAGGTTTTCGAGATGCATTGAATTCTTTCTGCAAGGACAGTAAGAATTCATTCAAATCTCGGGGGTCGGTATTGTCAAGTTCTGTGGAAATTTTCGCGAACAACACACTAGTGACAAGATTCTATTCGAATAGCCACTTCCAGTCAGTTGGCGCCTTTCCAATGTTTCAGGGAAGGTTGCTTAACTGGATTTTGGGTTTAAGTGTCAGAAACGTGCCAACCAGCGTCAAACGAACTGTCCTGATGTGTTTCCAACGGGAGATATCCAAATCAAGTATGTTGAATAATAAATTGCATGCGCTAAGCTGAAGAGTTGAAGGCCTGCAAGCTGGTTGAGAACGACAGATGTCTGACTGCCAAGCTTGAACCGGAAAGGTGCCGAATCGATGCTTTTGAGCTTAGCATTAGGGAATTGGATAGTCTAACAAGTCATCGAATGTCATCAGTGTCGGGAGTGGCCCGAATACTCAGGTTTTGGTTAACCTCTGAGAAGATCTTGAGCCGAACTGGGTTGTCAATGAAATCGGGCGATTTGTTCTTGGTACCTGGTGGTTCAAAGCGAAACTGACGACTGGTTGGAACAATCGTTTGTGTTCAACTGAAGTCTGTCAAAAGCGCACACTTAACCGACCCTACCGAGAAAAACCCTACGGTATCCAGGGCATCATGAGGGCAGTATAATAATGAAACTGATATTTTCGATAAGAGGGTATATTTTAAAACTCGATGATTCCATGCCTGACACTTTGAATTTCCTCACAGACAATCAACAAAACAACGTGTTTTTGGTGAGAAACGTTTACGGTATTCCCTTGTTGCAGGGGTTCATGAATCAAATTTAACCAGCTTGATTGTTGGTCTTTTCGCGGAGCTTGGCAGTTAGTTTGCAAACGTTTCATCACCAGTCGAGGTGACATCTTCAGTGCGGGGCTGACGACTGACAACGCCACTCACTTTGGTATTGACGATGTTATCTCGATTGGTGATGAATCGTTTGCAATCCAACTGTCAACCTCGGCGAACAGACCAACAACCTAGTAGCGCACCAGAGCTACCTATATTTCACAACATTGCCATCAACCATCTTGGACTTATTGGCTGCCATATGCAGCAGCCATAAAGTTTACCTAGTCTTCATAAATCAAATGTTCTAATTTGCCATGACTGACACCTTATCATACACCAGTCACCACTCTTAAACCTGTATAAGGTGGGTTTACGAAACATTGTTTGCTGAACATCTACGAACTTTCACCGTACCTTGAGAATTCCGGTATTTCCATTTCACATATTCACGGAATGATACACAGGATCGAGGCTTTCGCCCAAGTTTCCCGGGTCGGTTTTGTTCTTGTCGTTCAGCTGCTGTCGTTCACCTGAAAGGCACAAGTGAAAAAAGGGTGTAGCACTGCTCTTTAAGTTCTCAGCGCAGGGGCAGTATGCTTGCCAGCGCGAGGACTCGCGTAAATAAGTGTCTAATAGTGTTTTGAACTGAGTTCTAGAGGGAGCGTGGACAACCGTCTCAGGAAGGTTATTCCACGCAGCAACTACCCGAAATGGGAAAAAAGTTTGCCTAATGAAGGTGTACGCTCTGAGCTGTATACGCTCTGAGGTTGAAAATCTTCTTACCATGTCCCCGCCGTGTGTTTGCTGGGTCAACGGTGAAAAACCTGTTGGCCAAGCCTTGTTCAAACAGGGCGTAAGTAAGAATTAAGTCCCCTCGGAGGCGACGATACTCCAAGGGAAATAGTTCAAGCACCGCGAGACGCGTTTCGTAGTCCATGGACTTGAGGCCGGCAACCATTCAGTCACTACGCACAAACGTTCCTCTTAATGAAACGGGCACCTCCACTCACATTTCATTCCTTGATCTATCCAGATTTGTAAAAATCTTATATATGAAAATTTCAGTTGCAACACAACGGTTCCAAATCAGTTGACAGCACATCCGACATTTTGAAGACAACACATGGGGGCTTAGGGTGCACGTTTAATACCGCCCAACTGCGAATGGTAGCTTACACAAAGACAGGTTCGTCGCCACCTATCAAAGCGCTACACTCAGTTTCATCGACTAGTCACTGCTTACATCAATTCGCCTGCGATGGCACGTGCATCTGTAAGAGTTGAAAAGCATGTACAAGAGCCTCCGCCGAAACGAATTCTGAGGATGGTAGAAAACGTGTTGTCTGACGTCAGTTACAGTCCAAGGTCATACCTTCAATCACGAGGCGCGTGGCCAACAAGGCACCACATGGAACCGTGACCATTATTCAAGGCCGCCACGACCTCCAGCCAATCATAACAGCCAAGGTAGTTGGAGGACTACTGACCAACAGGTGTAGGCCGTTGTTGTGCTCACAAACTGACCTTGAAGTAGCCTTGAGTTGGCCTCGATTTTCTTGACTGAAATAGTGAAAAAAGACATTTTCCGCACGCTTTGCCTAGTGTGTCACTATCGTAATTTCACTCTTTTTTACATG
The DNA here is from genome assembly GCA_003604175.2 of Clonorchis sinensis. Classification (NCBI taxonomy): domain Eukaryota; kingdom Metazoa; phylum Platyhelminthes; class Trematoda; order Opisthorchiida; family Opisthorchiidae; genus Clonorchis; species Clonorchis sinensis. The sequence goes on along the minus strand of CM030373.1, from coordinate 27,294,883 downwards.
TCTGTGTTTGTATTGTGCGAACTGGTAGCTACTTAGTTTCCTTCTCACCGAACGAATACAACAGACAGTGCAAAAATGTCATTTCTTTGACAACACACGAATGCGGCATTGGTTTCTCTTTTGGTGCAATCGTGGGGAGAGGCTGAAATTACGAAACAATAGATAAGACACTCACCCACATGATCAACTTAATGTGGTAGTATTCTTCGTCACGAAGATACCCGACCTTACCGTGGTGTGGCGGTTTGTGTACTTCGACGACCCATTGAGCTATACTGCGGGGTGTCTGCGTGTCTCATACCAGGTTGGTTCATAGGTAGAGGTCTGACGAACACAGAGTCTCCTGGTCCTCCAGGTTAGGGGTTGGAACGTGTGTGGCGACGTGTTCTGTAAAAATGGTAATGTACTTGCATTTCCAGCCCAACACCGCTTTTGAGCCAAAGGCTTTGGTTGAGGACCCTAATCGTCCTCCTAGCTAGGTGTGGGTGCCCTGGCAGTATCCCAGTCCTCGTACAACCATGACGTTTACAGATAACATCGGCCGTCGCGTGGTGCCTTGGCAAAAAGGGGTGAAAGAGATCACGAAGAGTTTGGGTGTTGTTGGTGTTGTGGGCCTTCCAGGATGGGGTCCCCGTGACCCCGCCTGTGCTTGGCTGGAGACGTTGCAAGAAATGACGGCTAATCGATTTCAGTGGCGTTCATGCTGTCAGTTTCTTTCCAGATTGTCTGATTGAGCGGTTGGAGGTGTAGGCACCTCAGAATGCTTGACATAGGCCAGCACTAGGTCCCCCTCCCTCACCCACTCTTCTTTTCACTCTAGGGCTTTTAATATAATTATATATGTATATATGAAATCAGACGAACTTTATGGTTGCACGGCAGTCAGGTGGTAGTATTCTCTCAGGAGTAATTGGCTTTCAAAGGTCACTTTGTTTGTTTGCAATAAATTTCAGATTTTTTTCGGAACACGATGCTGTTGCCGATATTTCAACACGTGTTTTCGAAACGAGCATTCTGGGTGCGTTCGTTTAACGTAGACACCCAAGAGAGGTGTTTGTAACCATACTGTATTTGATCCGGAATTTAGTACCTCCTCTTCAGTGATGATGTCACCATTTTTACCACTGTCCTTGATCAACGAATTTGCTCAGATCGTCGACCGGAGTCCATTCGGTTCAAGTGCAATCTTTGACGGCACTCATTGACCATGTCGCCACACCGTTATCGATTATGCTCACTGGCCTACAATTAAATCGTCTTATACCCTGGGTTTCTGGTTCTTTATTGGGTCTGCTTCGTGCAACAGAACAGTGTAGACACCTTTTGGATCCTGCCTACGTGGATTGGCCCAATCAGGCCTGCCTTCTGACCCATTTACTCATGGTAAGTGATTACCAAATAGAATAGCTTAGTTTCATGTGCTTTTCTGAGTAGCCGTGTACTCACAAGAACATCGTGTGCGTCTCGCGTAACTTGTTGGCTTTCCTAGACGTTTTTTTTGTTCCGTTCACCACATCGCACTGTCATTCCTTTGGTATGAGTCAACCGGCATTTGGAGTTGCTTGTTTCACCTGAATGTGTTAGTCCCCTTCTTTATGATGACAATTTGTTTTGCCAAACCGGTTTATCTTGTTTCCGTGCATATGAATAGGCTCAATTTCATGAAGGAACACTACTCATAAGGTTCCTGAAAGCCGTCCGACAGCCCACAACCGTTTTCGCCCTTCTTTGGGCTCATCATGTAGGCGAGTTTTTTGAAACCTTATAATCCACGTGAAACCGAATTGTGTGAAGTACGCGGAGTACACTCACTTGCGTACCAATTTGATTTTCCAAAGGAAGGCTTAGCTGAATCTCTCGCTTCTACTGTTACTCAAAAATATGATCTTATATGCTATTCGAGATATCGACCTTGGGCAGTCGAGGAGATTTCAGCAACCTTGTGAGTAGTGTTTACTCAAGAAAGAAACTTTTGCCCTATACAAAGCTCGGATGATTTTTTATGGACCGAAAGCATGTTAATTCAAATTTGACTGAGAAGATTATAACCACAAATCAAGAGCAGAAAAACTATTAATGCTTCTGTTACATATGAGGCGCTGATCGGTTCTCATCATGTAAAAAAAACCACTGGAATGAAGTATAAATGTCTTCTTTCCGGGCGTGGTACACACAGGACACTCGCATGAAAGTGGGGAAGCGAGTGTGACCGAAAACGAAGTACAATCACACCGGCCGACGTGCATCATCTCGATGTGGATGGCTGACACTGAACTACCTGGCGGCTCTCCTAGACAGAACAAAACGAGAGAGCGTGTGTTCACTGACTTGAGCGACGATGCGTGTACTGTGAAGTGAGCAGCGGAGCATTTTACTACGGGATCGATATCATCCGATATGCATCCACAACAGCAACCACTGTACGTCCATATCGATGTTGGTTAAAGCGGTAACATTGAGAACGCATGCACAACCCAAATCGAACTGTCCGAATATCGTGGTTAGCACCGTTTGCGGTGGTACGATGGATTCAGTGCATACTCTGCCTTGCCACCGTTAAAGCAGACCCGTCAACTCTTAGTGCATTAGCGGAATAGTCGCACGACCACATATGCTCCTTGAATGAAGGTCGGGTCATTTGGACAAGTTGCGTTATCAGTTTTACCCACCCGCTTCTACGAAGCAGATTTAAAGAGTCAAAGAATTTTGTGAGAGCTATTTTTTCTGCTACGTTGTCTTCGTTTCCAAGACGAAATCTCCGATGAAAGTCCTTAAGTCAACTCACACAACCAACAGTCTGTAAGTAGCTCAAAAGGAGGGACAGTTCATATGAGTAAACCTTCAATCTGATAAGTTGTCACTCGGAAAACCGGTCAATACGTGACCAATCCGTGATTGAAGGATGACCGGCGCTGTATCCGGTCTACGTTCTGACCAGCCACAGTTCTGACCAGCCACTTGTGGCCGAACGGTTAATTGTTCAACTACTAGCCGGCTGGTTCGAAACTCCCTGAGGTTTCATAAGTTACCCACTACTGATAATTCTTAATAAGGATGAAACAACCTCACATATTTTGTCAGCCTCTATGTATAGATCGACTTCACTGATAGGACGAAAAAACTAAAACTGTTCAGCTGTAACACCCTTCCGGTGCCTAGCTGCCATGCCACACGAGGGAAGCACGAGGGCTGGGATACTGCCAGGTTGCCCAAGCCTAGACAGGGGAAGTCGAGAGGCAGAGGCAAGGTTCGAACCACGGACCTTCCGGTCAGTCAATTCGCGCTCTAACTACTTGAGCCATCTGGCCCCCAAGATTCGCAAATCTCCCACCACCGACAACGTTTAGAAATCATCAGGAGGGGTTTGACAACCAATTTGAAAGCACCCATATGTATGGTGAACCGGGGTCGCCGAATCAATAGTCCATGGTCTTATTCACTTAAGCTCTCCGGGGTAGAATTAAGGACACAATGACATGGCAAGGAACGCTATTCGGAACTTCTAACATATTTCAAACATACGTTTGTGGCATACTTGAACGCGAATGGAACTATAACTCTCTTGAGGTGATTCGTTCGAATCAGATTTGTGAGATGAAGCTGTAATTGGATACAAAAGACGTAAATAATCCCATTTTGAGATGGACATTCTTCAGCAAGTATTAGTTTACACTCCACCAGATATGGACACAGTTCCGGTAAAGTAGACTAGCCAATCACTTCCCTTATCGGATCGTCAGTTTCGTTAGTGAGATAGACAGTATGCTGGATAGTACCTTTCCGTTCAAGGCCACCCAGGTCCCGTCCATAGAGTAAATGGTGCCATAAATTGAAGTTTTTGTTCACTTTCAGACGTGCAAACGTACGGATACGACATCGGCTGACGAAATCGGCCTGCTCGACTGACAGCAGAATCAGAATTATCCATCCTTTTGCCTTTCCTCAGTCTACTGGAATTATAGCTTTTGGAGATGGTACTTTCCTCGGCCCTAGGATGTGACGGTCTGGTGTGATGTGATGGTCTAGTTCCTCGACCAAAAGTTGTCGGATGTCAATTACACCTCTGCATCATTTGAGGACCAAAGTATTCACAGGCCCGTGTATCGAAATGACTAACATCGGCTCAATCCATATACTGTACAAAAAGCTCGCCATCCTGACTGGTAGATAAGCGATTGGATGCACAACTTGTGGAGATAATGGGAGATAATGGTTATCAGTCTGCAGCTCACGGTCTTTTGAGGGATGTTTTCTTTATCGGTCGTCCAACGGGCACATGCACGGCCGGTGAAACGATGGAGAATTGAGTTACTCCCCATCTGGTGCCTGTCACAGCTGTTAGTAGTTTGTCTCTTGGTTGGTTACGTAATTCAGCTTACATAATGTAGCCCTCCGTGTGAATTAAACAATCATGCATGGCCACGCAAACCCCACGTGACATTTGCCCAACTACACTTAAGCTATACAATCGTGAACGGAAGCTTGCTTTGCTTTGCAGAAGGTGCTTTTCAGCCTATTCGGATTTTCGGAGGTTCACTGACAAGCTTTGTTGCCTGTTGACGCTGTCACTAGTGTAGTATACGGTGTCTGCCAGTTTGATTGATTTATGTGTATGTATTGGTGATGTACAACCTTGCTTACTGGGCTTCGGCTCATGAGCTTTCTCTCTCCTCGGGTATAGTGGTGAGTATCTCCGCCTGTCACGTGGAAGGCCCGGGTTTTTGTGATAGGTCCGCAAGTGTGTGTTAACCATCCTGGCGTGGTCGCCAAATATGTAGTATGCACGCCACGGAAGCACCAGGGGACAGTGATTCTCCGAAGGCAGGTGTTCACGACAATTTCTGTGGATGGAAAACAGAAACAAACTCATGAGCCAAAGCCCAGTAAGCAAGGTTATACATCACGAATACTTACATATAAATCAATCAAACTGGCAGACACCGTATACTACACTAGTCAGAGAATACGGTTTTAAAATGATATCCATAGTCTTCGTTTCAGATGTAAAAGAAATACGCTGTCGCAAATCTTCAGCCACCGTCAGAATTTGCGGCTCATGAATAATCAAGGAGTGAAACGTAACATCTCTTATTTGTATGAATAGATATCTGCACCCGGGTCAGGCTCACCCGGAGACGCAGAGCCATCCATTCTCTATGATGAACGCAGTCTGTCCAAATGAAGCTGGTCACATACCTGTCGAGCAAAGTCCTGGTTTAGTTTCACTCAATTAAGATGCTAAACTCTTCAATAAGTTGAAAAACGCTTGGAACTGATTGAGTAGTCATCGTTTTTCGGAAAAGTTTAGTAACAATCGATAGATTTATGCCTGGGCAACGTTTCGCTTTTGACACAAAAGCTTCGTCAGGCCAAGTGACTAGGTTACGAGGTTGGTCGAGATTTAAGGCGGAAGGAGAACCAATCAGCTAAGTCAAGCTAAATCTCTGCTGGGTATCGGTCGAGGGATCTTCACGTGAACCGAACCGAAGGAACTAGATCCTAGGCTGAACCCAAATCCATGTAGGTTCACAATCGGTTTAACACTTGGTCACCCACCCTAACACAAAAAATCCCTCGACCGATACCCAACAGAGATTTAGCTTGACTTAGCTGATTGGTTCTCCTTCCGCCTTAAATCTCGACCAACCTCGTAACCTAGTCACTTGGCCTGACGAAGCTTTTGTGTCAAAAGCGAAACGTTGCCCAGCAATAAATCTACCGATTGTTACCAAACTTTTCCGAAAAACGTTAAACTCTTGTTCGCCGTGGCAGCTTATGTAATCGATGCAGCCCCACGAAATGAGTTCCCAAGCCACCAAAATAGAGCTAAATGTCATGGATGTCGGTCACTTTCGCCAACAAAGGAAAATACAAGGATGCGTTGGTTCTGATTTTCTCTGTTTATTCCATTTGGTTGGCAGTTTATGCTTTATACGAACCACAAGCCGTTATTGGCTACCTTTGGATCTTCAAAAGCCATCCCGGTCAGTGCTACCGTTTACCTACAACGATGAACTGCCATGCTTCCGGCTTACGAGTTTAGTACGACTCATGTCGTCGTCTCACCATGACGATCCACCCTCGACAAAATATCAGCAAGGAAGACATTGGTTGCATCATCTTGGACCGATAACGAAATCCAAAAAATTTCTTTTATCAGTTCAGCCTCTTCCCGTGACTGCTGAAACAACTGCTACGGAAACTGCGCATGGTTATCTACCGCGGGAGATTCCCAGATATTTCCGAAATGAGCAACACTGGAAGTAAAATGTAAATTCCAACAAAACTTTCTCCACAAAGACGCTTTGAAAATCGTGAGTGACTCTCTAATTTTGAGCGACCGTGTTGATTACGAAGGGCTTCCTGGAATTATTCGAATGAAATCCATCGATCGAAGTTATCTCTGTTGGCCCTCGATTTATGCTAGCAGTGAAGAGTTCGCCCGTAGCCGGTGGCGCAGTTCAGTGCTATTCGAATTCTCGGTGAACTCTGAATTGTCTTCTTTTCTGCAGCTTGAAAAGCCACTAGATTTCTCTGCTTCAGTGCTAAGCTATACGCTCCTGATCTTTGTTGGTACCTCTCAAAATGGTCAGTTATTTATAGCAAGACGTCAGTAGCGGACCGTAACTTGCAGTTCCGGGGCAGTTCTGGTGGCACATACTGGAGCTCGATTAACAGATCACGAGTTTGTTCAATTTTTTCTCGCCTCTCAAGGAAGTCAACATTCGCATAGCTCGCCCCGTCAGCCGCAATTCGACGGTCAAACTGAACGCTTTGTCGATATTTTTAAACTGGGGATTATGGAGCGCATGAAACATCAAACCAAACGTGCACAACTTTCTGTGGTCACGTCGAGTGACATTCAGTAAATCGGCACAGGATAAGCAGTCCTCAGGCGGTGTCCTAAAGGGGCTGAATGTGGTTACTCCCGAAAGCGATATTTCCCAAAAATGCTTTTTGAGCAGCAACCACATGGAGGGGTCACATGGAGTACTACCACATTCCTTCAGTCCAAGCGCCCACTTATACGGAAGACATTTTCACTGAGATAGAAGAAGACGAACAGGACAGTACTGTACAAGAAGACAGACGAAAAAAACTAATATAAACCACTAGAAGGATACAAAACTTGTTGCGTAAATTCGAAACCACTGGGACGTATGCCAGAGTGGAAACGAATTACTAAGTCAGAAAACTTAACAGAATAACAAGCGGAAATAAAATCAAAAAGAAATGCTCCTAATGAACTAGTTCTAACCACAATAAAACAGAAATTGGAAACGGGCCAATAAAATCAAAGAAAGCATATTACCTAAAATGGAAGGCGTTCAGTTGGCCAATCAAAGGACTGGCTGGAATGCAAAACGCAAGGAAGTCGAAAAGGGCCAACCGGGATAAAAGAAGCGGAAATACTTAAACGAAGGTACTCAACTAACCGTGCAAGTTATTAAGACCACAACGCAACGCAGATCCTAAACGGACCAATCAAATCACGCACCAGTTGATCTCCGCACAACCATTCCTTTTGCAGATAATAGGTACTATTCAGAAGTGAACAACTTAGCCAATCGACCGTGCGCTGATCGTGTCTCCTCGGATGGCTACTGAAATGCCTGCTGGCTAATTTTGAGGCTCGGTGAACAGGCCAACTGCTAAGTAATCAACAGCCCATAAGCGCACCCAAGCTAACGATATTTAAACTTATTGTTGTGCTGTATTGTATGTGTTTAGAGATGCGTTCATCACCGAATCTTGACCTTCTTCCTTTGACCAGCAGGGTTACAGCTTTATCCAAGTGACATAATCTACACAGGGGGGCTGGAATAAAACACGAGACACTTGTAAAAGAATACTTTCTGAAGGACATCTTGAACTTAGCGACATTTGCAAACCAGTTTGGTTTTACGGGAGATTCACCTGGAACCCAGCTGAATCTCCCGTTATGAGTAGAGTATTACGTCTATACCTGTTTCGCGAAATCTTGTATAGCATACCAACTGAAACATAAGGCGGCCTGGTGCAGCACATTCAGTTACTTAAAAACACCATAAACGAGTGATTCAGCGAGGGTTCCAGGTAAGTCTCCCGTCAGAACCAAACTGATATGCAACTGAGCGTGTATTTGTTGAGATGTGTGCAATTTGGGTTCAAGTAGAACATAAGGTTGACGGAAGCTCGGGGACTGCGCCCATTTGATGAGTCCCAAGAAAGGCGAAGCCGGTCGTGGGCTGTCGAATAATTTTCAGCAACCTTATGAGTAGTGTATTGCGTCTAGACACCTTGAACTGTTTGAAGCAACCCAATAATCGTCGTCCAAAGTTTGGCTGGAATCGCGCTTCTTCTATCGCCGAACACCTTATCTACTCTGTTCACAAGGGTGACATTCTCTTTGTCTTTCAATGTTCGTACATTTGAGATTTCATCAGTTTACGGGTCTTGGCTACCTTGTTGAGCACACAATTCAGGCCGGGCCTTTTTCCACAAAAAGTCGTGTATCCACGTGATCCGGCTGTATCCCCTGTTAGTTGCGCTTAGTTTGAATTTCTACCGTCGAGTTGTACGTCCCTCCACTCGTTACTGCTGCACGCAGTGTAATAGATGCGGTAGTTTTTTATACACCGGATGAGAGCCAGATATCCGCAGACTCGAGTTTTCAAATATCTCATCTGGACTTAGGTGCACGTGGTGGCTGAAAAAGAGCAAATATGTAGGTCTCAGAACCTGAGTTGTTGAGCAGGAGGAAATCAGGGCAAATGGCACACAGGTCTAAAGATATGCGTGGAAATAAATGCTATCTAGATACTGAGTCAATTTCGTCTACATAACTAACACATAGTGGAATGTGAATACCAATGGAGCTGGCTAGCAAATGAATTGTCTTAATTTAGGGCTGAAGGTGAGAATAAAGATCAAACGGCTTTATCGATCGCTCGTCTACCACAGCGGAGCGTGGGTGCGGACACAACGGATTCAGAAAGGGTGTTTCACAGTGGAATCAATACAAAATAAACTAAAAACTGTTCAGCTGTATCACCCTTTCGGTGCCTAACTGCCATGTCACCCGGAGGAAGCACGAGGGCTGGGATACTGCCAGGTTGCCAAAGTCTAGACAGGGGAAGTCGAGAGGCAGAGGTCGGATTCGAACCACGGTCAGTAAATTCGCGCTCTACCCACTTGACCTATCTCGCCAATACAGACGAGTATAAATTTCTGCGTGACTACGAAGAAAGTGCTTTGGCTAATGACCTCGCATGTAGGAATTTTAAGAAGGCATGGAGAAAAGACAGTGGACAATTGTGAAACACCCACGCGGGAGACGGTATTTGGAACGCAACAGAATGTAGCGGGACGATCCTTGTGGATACGATAAGCTTCAGACTTGGGTTACTGGTTTTGTAGCTTTCGGGTGGACATTCTGTAGCTTCAGGCTCCAGGCCTCAGCCTGGTAAGAATACCGCGTCCAAGAACAGGCCGGTTAGAACAATACTAGATAGTGGCATAATGTGTTGATCTGTGAAAGAGAATGTACCAGGGAGAAAATTGACCAATCTGATAACCTTTCACGATGAATCAAGGGGCGATGAAAAGTTGAGTGTGATTCAGCCCCCAAGCTCCTTGTGATGATATGGTTTGGTCTCTGGATGGTGAGGATACAGTCTGTTAGTCCGTTAAATAACCTGGACACGGTTTTCTAGGGGTTGAGTGGGAGATGGTTGGTAGTGGTAGGCATCAATCGTTAGGTGGGGGGATTGAAGAATCCCACACCGTTAGCAGAGCGCAGTTCACTCGAGGTTGGAGGAAGTACGGATGAGATTGTATTAGACGAAATGGTCAAGAGTTTGGGTACAATGACAGCTGGAACGGAAACTCCGCCGCAGACCTCAGAGTACGATTCGTCCGTTAAAGAGGCTAACCGGCGGGGTAACTCAAACTTTCCCAATGATCCACATTCCTGTCATACCGATTGGCTTTGCAAAACCGAACAAGATACAGCCCACACTTTTCCTGCTTAAACCGGATGATGACATTACTTGAATATAAACTGGATTGTGGAAGCGCGTTCCCTGAGGATCTTAGTGTAGGAACCATCAGGTCCGGGAGAACCAGCCGGGTCGCAAAGTGTTAAACGTTTTTCCACAATGCGAACAGAGAACATAGGTCTAATGGGTGTAGTGGGGAGTCGATAATTAATGTGCACGGAGCTGCGAGGTGGTAAAACAACACTTTGGTATTGTACAGCGGTTGATAAAAGCATTCAAAATCATGTCACCCCACATAAGCCGTCTTTTGTCGCTGTTAAGATATTCACAATGATTTTTCTATCCGGTCTATATCTAGGTAGGAACATTAAAGTCAATTTTCAATTGTATCACCACAATTGGTACACCCACGTCGGACTGTCTTACACGCAAACTCTCTGAAGGTCCGTAGTTATGCGGTCTGGAGCACGCCTTTACTTTACACTGATGTTTGGTCACAAACAAAATTTATCCCCTGTTATACCAACATTTTTTCGACTTTGTGTTTCTATGTCAGCAGGACCAGTCAGGTAGACCTCGTTAGTTACAGACCTCGTCCAGTTGTCCCGACCTGCATTCGAAGAGCTTGTGTGGTGTTTCTACTATTCTAGTAATACACTGTGAGTTGACGGGTCTGATTTAACGGTGGCAAGACAGAGTATACATCGAATCCATTGTACAACCAACAACGGTGTTAATCACGATATTCGGACAGTTCGGCTGAAGTTAAGCATGCATGCTCAGTGTCTCCGCCTTATCCAACACGAGTACGCGATTTCCACCGATATGGACGTACAGACCAGCAAGATATCGATCTAGCAGTTAAATTCTCTGTTTTTGAGTGCACAACGCACACACCATCACCCGACCCAATGATCGTACGCTTTCTTCCTTTGTTCCACCCAGGATAACCACCAGGCAACCTTTTCCGACGCTTGAGTAACATTCGGTCGTTTTGAGATAATTCAGGTTGACCGGTGTGATTGTCCTACGATGTCCTTAATTTTGGCCACGCTGGCTCCCCACTACCGTGTGCGAGTGTCCTCTGTGTACCAGGCCTGTGTACTTTATTCTAGTGGTATTCGGTAAACCGTGCGTAACAGAAGCATGATTGTTATTTTTTCCTGATCGCGATGTTAGTGCCCCCATTCTTGAACTGATCTACCCTGCGTTCCGTGTAATCGTCTTTCTCTTTCAAGTGATAATTCCTCTTCTCTAATTTATGCTTTTCATAGTTGAAGTCGAAATTTCTTATAGCGAGGGACTCTCTGAATTAGGTCAACTGGTTTATGCACGGACGCCAACAACTGTGGACTTGAGATTTTACCAGTTCAACATCCTTATTCAACGAAGATTGAGCGTATATAGTCCTGGTAAACATTTACGCCCATCACATCTTGGTGCTAGACCCCCCACTCACTGCGTCGGCTGACTCGCAGAGTTAGCTTCGCGCAGCACTTGCTTCCAAAATGTTCAGATTGTTTCGTTTGTGGGCGAATCCGGAATATTGCCCGCATCGAGAACAATCTGCCTAGATCGTTCGGTAATCTTCAGTCCATAACGGATATTACCTGAAGGCGTATACAGTTGTTTTTTTTGTGTAGCAATTTGGCAACAACATGCTCTACCTAATCAGTCAATGTATCTAACGCGCAGCACGGTAATGCCCCATTTTTCGGTTGGACTATGTTGATGACATGAAGGATTGTTTGAAAAAAAAACCCAGATATTAGCACTAAAAGCTCCATCAGCTGAAATGTACTCCGCAGCAGGCCCCACTCACCCACGCATAATAACCCATCCCGAATTGTGTATCTCGTAGGAGAGTCACACTAAACTATCAAGTTATTTTTCCGCACGGACGCATACAAATGCCGTGTCACAAGGGAGTCTTTTTTTCACTACCCTGTTAACGAACCTGTCTACAAACCCATTTACGCCGTGACGCGCTTGTACGTACGCAACGATAATGCACCCACCCGTTTTTGTTCTCCTCATACGTGGGAAGAGGATACACTACCTAGTTCGCAAAAATATTTCCCTCTGGTAAACTCAAACATTCAAAGCGATCAATTAGGTTGGCTATTCTCCCGAAAACAACCAACAATCTGTGGAGATGTACATTGATAATTTTATTCTGGGGATTGCGTACACACACCCCACACGCTGGGTTTCATCATACGACTCTATTTTTTTCCTGTTTTTACCTCTCACTTGTTTCTGTCTTCTATGACTTTGAACACAATCTTTACACACGGACTTCTTTTTCTGGAAGCTTCCGGTTTGACCTTCTATGACTTCGAACACAATCTTCACACACAGACTTCTTTTTCTGGAAGCTTCCGGTTTGATGACGGACCTAGATAATACCACAGATTCAAATTGCTGTTTGGATTGGAATAGTGTGCATACTGTGAACGCTTCACACGCTTCGTTAACTCGATCGTCGTAGTTTTTGCTTCACACCACGTGATGTATGAAAATATTAGCGCAAGGCAATCTCTTTACTATCTGATCGTTACGTTAGTTACCGAAGCTATTTAGAACCACTGTTCTGCTGAGTTCCAGTCATGTGTACGTCACATTGCTATACCATAGTTGTAGTGTAATGGTGCATACTACTGATGAAACCTGTGAGTAGTGTCTGGTCAGGTGTCAAAGCACTGTCCCCGCATCTGACGGAAAGTTCGTGAGGAAAGTGTGAAACCGCTTTGTTTTGCTTGTTTGTTGTTGGTTCATACTCAAAGAAGGCCCAGGAATGTTTGACCATGTGCACTTTCCAAGTACTCTGTGCAAATGAGGTTTTTACTTTCCTGTGTAATAGCTCGTAACCGGTTAGTTCGTCTTTGCCACTGAACTAATCCGCACTGGAATAAGCTGCCCCTTTCATTAGTAGTCGTCCAGTTGTGCCTAGCCGCCATGCACGGGGCTGATTTTGCAACCCGCTACCCCCGAAGGAACAAATCTCAGAACCGAGAAGCTCACAAAAAGTCAAAAGGCAGGCAACACACTGGCAATACTCCACTCTTTCGACACAGAAAAATGGTTCAGCTGTAACACTCTTGCGGTGCCTAGCTGCCATGGCTCCCCAAGGAAGCACGAGGGCTGGGATACTGCCAGGTTGCCCAAGCCTAGACAGGGGAGTCGAGAGGCAGGGGTCGGGTTCGAACCACGCACCCGCTGAGCCATCTCGCCCCCTATCGCCATAGAATTATTAGTTGGTTGGCTAATTTTACCATCGTTATTATATTTCCTGGTTTAGCACAACACCCGCCCCAAATGACTTGTATCACAAGCACGTCCACTACGCTAATGCGCCGCATTTGTGGGTTTATTTGGCCGTGTGCGGCACATTCAGCTGAAGTCCATCATTCAGCTGGAGTTCATTTGATTCACCCGTTACAACCAAATTTGCTTGCAAATGAATGCATTTTGCGAATTTCGTACAGATTAGTCATCAATATAAATACATTTCGCGAATGTTGTCTTTCGTCTGGAATTTCTTCCATCGTCCTCCAACTATTAACAACAGAAAGCCGCATTTGCACTGGACCACTGAGACTTCTAAACTACATCATCCAATTTCGCAGTCGTAGCACCCGGAGTGCAAATCTTCACGGTTACAAACTTGATTCGGTGACAAATAAGGACAGTGTTCTGCTCTCATACACCACTCTTCATTCGCCTATATTGTTTTCTTCGCATACATTCCATTCGTCTGTCACGGTCCAACCAAATCACAAGCATGCATCATCCTCATGCACGTATCCACCCAAACCGGTCACGAATTACGTTCGTGATAGACAATGGTCAGTTAAACTGACGTCTTCGAGAGTGCGGTGACCGCACCTACCAGCACATCATAAGTCCTGTTTCGCTATCATTTACACAATACATGATTCTCCCGTCCAATTGACACCAGTGCAGTCGGTTTTTTTGTCACCTTTTTTTCCAGCAGACCTTTGTTCACAGAACTAGCTGAGCACATTCATTTGTTCGTTCGTTTGGGTGGTGTTTGAACACAAAACTGTTTGGGAGGAGTTGTTGTTGTCTTTCTCGACATTTTATCGGAATTTGTGAGTGCTGCACTTAGAACAGGTCGTACAGAAAAGTACAGTATTCTCTCTGTGTGTGTGTACAAGCGGCTGCCATATAGATCATTAGGGCTTCTAGAAATGTCGTTCATCTGTGAAACTCTATCTGTGCTTAGCTGCCTTGCCACCCGAAGAGAGCACGAGGGCTGAACTACTGCCAAGTTGCTCAAACGTAGACAAGAGCGGTCGATTGAACCACGAAGCTTCCGGTCAGCAAATTCACGCCTTAACCCCTGAGCTATTCAAGGTTGGAAGAAGATGCACAGTCAAACACTGAGGCGGGCGATCAGTTACGTGTATCTGTGTCTGAAAAAATGGTGAAGCGTGGATAAGCGCAACACCGGTGATCTCAAGTTACCTGGAAGTATAGATGAATATCTTGGAAAACAGTCACTTTATCAATCCGTTTCGTACACAATACTTTTCTGTGCTCTGGGGATACACTCCTGTTCGTGAGTAACTAGTACTCAGTCTGTACTCCAAAATATCGTGCCGCGAACCACCACAACCAATGACATCGCTAAAGGATAGACATTGCCGCCTGTTCAGATATGGTGATTCGGGTGCGTCCGGCGTGAGCTGACAGAGTACCGGTAACACGTTCGCGTCGCTTGTCATATGTCCGGCCAAGAATGTGCATTGATGATGATCTCTGATAAGTGCGAAACTCGAGTCCAGTACTCCTCCCTTTGGTGTAGACTCACCAGAATAATTGCTCCAGGACAGAAAGAGGACCAGCTCCATCTAATCAAAAGTCGGTTTGCCTAAATCCCAGTTTTTTTCGGAACGCGCAGCCCTAAAGTCCAATAATCATCAATATCACCTGATAAACGGCAGCTTCGTCGGGGATACTCACGCTGGGTAGTAAGATTAACCTCAGATTAACGACACAGGCATAGTCCTGGCATTTGAAACAATCGACCGCCGAACAGAAATCCGGCTGAGTGTTCCCGATGCGGCTTCTATGCTACACAATATGTGGGAGAATGTCACTGCGGTATTGACTATTCCGTCGAGTCTCCAGCTCCAACAATTTCAACATGAGCACGATTTGATATTTACAACACAGTGTTGAATAAGTCTGTCAATCTCAGTACAGAGCAGGAAGGGGAGCAAATGATAGGTTGTCGATGGTAACCCCATGAATTGGTAGAAATCGCCTTCTGAAGTCAATCTCCTTCAATCAAATATGCTTGCAGATGAACTGGTTGATGTGGTAGGTGAGTATCTTCTTAGCCAGCTACATGAGTCCCGTTGTACCGGGAAGGCCTGGATAGCGTTTGTCAACCTTCAACATTTGTGACACTGACGTGACATCGATTGTCAAGGCCAGCGGGTATAATGCTGGCCACAGCGTGCAGCACTTTAGAGGCTTCCTGTGTTCCAATGTCGATGCCCCCGAAGCATCTCGCAGGTCTGGTGAGAACAGCAGATCACTAATCCTTATGTAATTTCTCTGGAAAGGTAGCTCTCCATCGATGGATTACACTGCATAGGTTACGATATTCAGGCCATGTACTTTACATGCCGAAGGGCCGTTTTCCTCGCAGGCCCATCTTCACCCAGCCATGTATCGCGTGGAGACCATCCAGAGGCGATCAGTCCATGATTTGGCAACGAAGCATGAAAGTGCTTTCCAGTCAACTCAGTGGCCCAGGTAACTATCGCCTTCCCGAATGAGAACACCAGGACGGGACAAGCCAATGGTTAGCGAACGTGACGCCTATGGCTGTCACGTAGCCAATGGCGATCCTGCATCAAAACTGTTGACTTCACTGAGTAGCTCTCCCATTCCTTGCCATATCGGACAAATATATCAATTTAAATCCCAGTGAACTGATTGGGCCATCACCTTCAACACGTGGCTATCATTTCCCCTTTGTCGTGCCCCCGTTTTACGGAAATGTAGCATTCGGGACCACCGTACTTTGGTACACAGTTCATAGCTGAAGAATCACCGAAGACTGATGAACTCTTCCGACCACATGAGTATGTGAACCCCACAACAAGCCATGAAATGGTGCTATTTGTAAATAGATGTACAATGCACCACATTAAGTTTGTTTCGTCCATCTGTGGTTGTAAACTTCATACATTGTCTCCTCATCCTGCGGTCCACATTCAACGGGACGTGGGTTGTACAACCCCGACCTAAAGCTGCTGAAGATGATGATGATGATGATGGGTTGTACAACAAGTTACCAAGGTAACTTCACAGCATCGGGTCAGTTGGCAATCAAGGCGACAAGAAGTTTTGTCGGGCGTTGAAATCAAAACAACGAATTTGGCCAATCACACGGGTGATCCACTGGATGACCGGTACGGTCAAGTTGTCTGAAATGAGTCAATACACGATGCGTAGAGTTGGAGCAAGAAAATCATCCCAAAGATTGAATGACATCATCTCGTCAGAAGGATGGAAGTCTTCCATCTTACTTTTCAGTTGTCTTGCTACAAACTATGGTCGCTGAAAAAAGATAGTGAATGGGGCTCCAATCTCATCAGAGTGAGCCGTAAAATTTTACTAATGTAATAGGGGCTGAGCAGGTGCGAACACATACCAAGTAACCGACTTTTGGATTACCGGAATTGTTCGGCCAACACTACTGGTTTTGTTCAGATTTGTGGTTCGCGATAAACACAGTTAAAAATTAGTGGGATTGGTTTGTAACATCCTCTAGTCTTCAAGCTGTTGACCTGCTCCTCAACAACTGACGAACTCCACTTCTTGAGGCATGCAACCGTCCTACTTTCCACGGCTGATTGAGTAGTTTTATGAGTAGTATGACCATTTTAAGAAAATGGATGAGATAAAAAGCTGCGAAGGTTCGTTCAAGCAGTTCGGGCCACAAAAATTTGCCTGATCTAGTACATTATCAACTTTTTTTGGTCTGGCTAAACGAAAAAAGCAAATTTATTAAGAACTCCGGGTTTTCTTTTAAATAACATTCAAAGTATTATTCAGTCGGAGAGCGTCACTTCGGATTTAGAATTTTGGAAAGCTAAATCGACGCACAAGTTACATCAATCCAGGTGTAGATGGAAAGTCTTCGATAGTTATCCGTTCCTGTTTACTCGTCCTAAAGTGTGGAAGAACGCCAAGACTGCTGACATCCAGAATATGTCGTGTGATACATTCTATAACAAAATCATGGAATCACTCATGTTTTTTCACCATTCCTTCACTCTCATTGGACGGAGTTCCACGATCGTCTGTCGGTAGATGATAAAAGTAAGAAAACGGATACGACGATTATAGGACCACTTCATAGTGTCGTCCCATCGAGAGAAATGTCGGTTTGTTTTTCCGCACTTTCCGCCTCAATACTTTTGCAAACAGCTTGGCCATACTTTTACTGATTGTTGGACAAGATCGCGCCTAAAACTTCTCCAATCATGCTTCATGGAAGCTAGCAACTCAGTTTTGGTGGTATTGTGCTGGTACGATCTACGCGATCTCCTACAGTTGGGGATCAAAAATACCAGTTGGTCTGAGCATCGCTTTTGAGAGAAGGAGCAGAAACAACCTCCGGGTGGTGCGAGAGACGTGAAGCACCCCTGTTGTCCTGTTAAGACATTTCAGTACCCTGTTTAATCATGATTTACAAAGGTTGGAAAATGTCACATAATCTGGCACAGATAGATGGAGTGGTCCCACAATGTTTTCCCACTTCCGTTTTAGTGTTTTTTTATGTCCTTACTATATTGTAAATATAGGATTGATTTCTGATAAGATCCATCCGGTTTTATACGTCGAAAATGGAGCACTGGTGGACAACATCGCTTTCCTTGTGGTTCTCCCATGGGGTATGCCGGCTTTTTCGGTAGGAAACTATTAAACCAGGTGTCTTTTTTTAGAGTCGGCAAATTCTCAGCTTTTTATTGGTCTTAACTGGTGTGAAACTATTAGTTTGGTTGTGAATAACCGTCACCTGTTCTTTACGTCTTACTTGAGTGTGCCGTCAGGAATCAGGGTGTCACCTTTCGAGTTTTCTCGGTGTAACTTGTCCCCCCCCCCGTTTAGAACGTCATAATTTCATGTTCATTCCTAGTCAACTAGCCTATAGTTCGTTTGAAAAAAATGATGTGCCGTCACATCTTAGCATAAAAAGCCTTTTTCCACCAGAGCTTTATGTGGTCTTACTGTTTTTGATTGGTTGCCTCAGATCGACCTCATCTGTGACCCTGCATTCAGCTCCAAACGCATTTGAACCAGGTCGATCAAAGACTAATCGCATCCTGATTTCCATTTGAACATTCGATCTGTTATTTGTGGACTGTGTGAACGACCGGACTGAAGTCGCTCCTTACGCTAGATCGATCGGAAAATAAGCCGTTCTTTCTACGAAAATAACCGGCAAATTTGGCCTCACGTTTGTGGACGAACAAGGTTTAGTGAAACCATCATTCTCACCATACATTCCAGTCATTCGCGGTGAACTAAGATCATTGAGGTCGAATGCAGTAGTGTCCGCCCTGTCGACTGTTTCTGTGTGTCTAGGTGAGTGTTTGGTCCCCTGGAGTTTGCCTCCACGTCATTGCGCACGCCGCACCCATGCTCGCCTATCCCAGTAGCCCAGTGGTTTCGTCACACCCAAGGTCGGTAATGTCACGCGCTTTGAGAGGGGGTGGTAGTGTTTTTGCGACCTCCGTTGACCGTGCTTAGTTGTGGCCTTTCGAACGCATTCCTTAGTTCGGTTCGAGTTTCCCTTGGATGTCCCAGAAACAACATTAGAGGCGTAAGGCTTTGCTGCTCTTCGGATATGCTCCAATTAATATCAAGCACGCGCAGCACGGCGTGCACTGGCTGCCGTGACTAGCCTGGCGGCCCAGGTCAACCTCCCACAGCCACGTTCGAACCACATCAGATACATTAGTGAATTGCCTTTTCGACAGACACCACAGTGAGAAGAGTCAATCTCTTTCTACGATGAACGAGTTGACAACAACGCACTGCTTTCGGCCCGCATACATACACAGTAGCTCGCAAAACCTGGTCCGTCGAAGGTTATCTGTTCCTCCATTCTCATTGAAATAAACCGGTAAAGATGACTAAAGGGATTTATTAGAAAAAAATCGCCTGGAGTTCAAGAAGGCTCATTCACCGGTTTTCATGACAACTTCTGCTGATCGCGGAATTATCGATCTTTCGGGGACCTTGGTCTATTCAAATAATGAGACGATTACGTCACGTTCCCGGGACAAGTGAGCACTAGCATAGGGCAATCCCCAGTTATCGTTCCCTTTAACCACGTTTCATGGTATCCACTGTTCGACACTCATCTTTTTTGATTGGTTGTAGGTGGTTCCGAGATTTATAGAATTCGCTTCCTCATCGCGCTTATTTGAACGGTCATCCTGTCTAGGGGCAGTTATTCTGGTGGGCCAGCATCAGAGGTAGGAAGCACTGGACTCGAGTCTCGCTCTTATTAGAGCTCATCAGCAGTGTACAACCTGGGCCGGGCCGGGGTTTGAACTCCAGACATCCACCCTGCGAGACCAGCGTGTTGGTGCGCTCTAGTAAAAACGCAACTCGATTCCAATTATTCCCCGGTTTGGTGTCGACTCACCGGGGTAATTGCGCCAGATGAGGAGTAGGGCTGTTCATACAAAAGTGATGTGAACGCGAAACCTCATGTGTATACAATGCAGTGCTCGAAAAAAATCAAACTCCGTCAGAATCGTCTTCTTCGCTTCTTGTATGCATACTTCAACATCCCCGAAGTTCTCGACAGACGCTTCACCACCAATTGCCCCACTGAAACCGGTTCATAACATCGATTGGATTGGTAGATTTTGAAGCACGTCCAACCACGCTCAATTGGTGAAAGTTATTACCCTCACTGCACTGAGCATCTAACACCTCCCTTGCACTCGTGTTTTTAAGTTCACCAAAATGACTTCCGGGGCAGTTTTTGAACGCATGGTTAAACCGACAAACGAATGTGATCCGTGGGCAGCGCAGCCACGGGAGATGAAAACCAGCTTCTTCCGGTAGCTATTAGTAATGATGGTGAGCATGCAGTTGTTACATGTTCCTTTCGTTTCATTCGACCAATCATCAGAGACCACACAAGTCTCCCGACAGCATTTTCCTGGGGGAAGCCACTTGTCTGTTCCAGGGAATCAACGCTTGTTCGTGTACTTTGCAAGAACTCTTCTACCGCTTACACTGATGTCAACCAGTTCTTCCGATTTTCCTATGCGGAGTGGTCCTCTAATGATGTGTTTGCGGCTCCGTCAGTACTATATATCTAAACATCATCGTATTGTATATCACTAGGAGCCTCTTTGGCTTTCCGTCAATCGCACCTCCCATTCGCTGATTACTTTTTAAAAGTGATGTCACTTAGGGATGCTCCAGGTAGACCTTTTTCAGCTGTATCGAAACACTATAGAGGCTCTGAAGTTTTGCTTGACATCGACAATAGAACGCACCCGCGACGTCTGAACTACTTCGAGGTTGTTTTCAAAACAGATTGGAAATTTTGGATTTCTGAAAATCGCGGTCTATCCTGATTACAACTGGACTGTAAACACCTCATGTTCGTCATTCTATACCGTTTCCCAGTCACAAAAACCATTTAGTTCCCGTGGTTCAAGTCTTTCCTAACTAGTTAGCAGTGACCATCGTGTGTTCATTCGAAGACCCTTCAATAGTTATTCCTCACCAGAGATGCAAATTGAAAGATAGGCATGGTAGGTGTTTATGTCAAACGAATCGACGGTTGCAGTCAAATTAAACTGACCCTCACCGTTCTTCCGAATTACAGGCCATCAAAAACACTCTGCCGCCGATTTTCACGAAGGAATTTAGGACAACTGACGTAGCCGAAACGTTTCGCCGCTTTGAGCAAATAATGCGGGAGCAAGACTTCAATTTGACCACATTTGCTGCGCTTGTTCGACTGCTTGAACCATGTTTACTCAGTGCATCTGAACAGGTTCTTGCCAAAGAAACAAACAGGTCATCGCTAGATATGCTCTTCCGTTTCGGACTGGCCAGCACGTTTCTGGGTGTATCGGCCTATTGGCCTTGTGTAGATTGCCGGACAAGTGAGTAAGTCACAGAACTTGCAGTTTGCACACCCCGTCAATCAGGTATGGTTTTACTTCAATTTCCGTCTCGCCCCCAATTTCCGAAGAAATTGAGGGCGAGACGGTTCAGTGGTTAAGGCGCGAATTTACTGACCGGATGGTCCGTGGTTCGAACCCGAACTCTGCCTCTTGACTTCCCCCGACAGTATCCCAGTATCCCTCGTGCTTCCGTCGGATGGCCTGGAAGCTAGGTACCGAAAGGGTGCTACAGCTGAACGACTGAAGTGAACTCCAAATAAATACAAACGTTTAAGACTTTATCGTGTGGGGCTGTGTTCATACAGTGGAGTTGACCGCACGCAGCCTCCGGTAGTTTCAATACTTGTTGTTCTATGCTTCTGTCGAAATTCGGGCAGCTTGGTTAATTTGTTAATTTGTTCCCGGGGGTTGAGAACTAGCTTGCATACGCTTAGAGAAATCAACAGTTCTCAGTAAGGTCGTCACCTTCTCCTTGAATTATTCACACGGCTGATTAACCACTCGTGGTTGAACGGTGAAGTGTCCAAACTAGTTAGCGGGAGTTCGGGAGTCTCCGGAGTCTGGTGAGATGATTCCTGATAAGGATAAAACAGCTGTACAGGGAAATACACTCATTTGCAAACAAATTTGGTTTTGCGAGTGACTCACCTGGAACCCAGCTGAATCTCTCGTTTGTGATTTTTATAGCGACCTTATGGGTGGTGCATTACGTAGATAGTTGTACAGGGCTTTCCAGCATGGATTTGTTTCGCTTATAGGACGAAATCCCCCATCTCTACCCACAACATCAGTTTCTTATTTGCCTGCCTTTGTTTATAAGGATTTTTCAACAGTTGTTTATACCTCTGATGTGGTTAGACAGTCGAACAGCAACTTTCTCCTAGTCTGGCCCGCAAGGTCGCGGGAAGTAGGGTTTTCATGGAGGGCCCTGCCCGGAGCGAGGAGTAAATTGTCTGAATAGCAGTCTGATCGGTCTAGTTCTGGGGGGGAGGTCAGCGAATAGGGTACAGATGTCTCACTCCTGATGCTACCGCGCACGGCAAATGTGTTTGGAGTGGCATCAACCTCTTGGCAGGTTTTAAATATATTTCGACCATAATGGGTAATTGATCGCTCGTCAAGCTTTTGGTAACCGGAATGTGCGATTTTTAGGGCCGAGCATTTCTAACTCATCCTTGAGGGGAAGGCAAGATACCCTACATTACAGAGGATAGTATGATTTCTCCCCAGGTTGCCTTGTAATACGATTCCTCTCTCTACTCTGAGTCTTCATGGCCTTCATGGCAAAGTCACACCTTGTGGAACAACGTTGCGGGCATTGTAGCCCGCAGAATCATTGTAGCACTGAAGGCCGACCACCACTTCTCGGTGGCAGCCTTAGGGTGGGTCATTTGAGTGTCAGTTATCTGACCGACTCACCTTGTCCATCCCGCTGCCCATTAACTGATAAATCTACGAGGCCCTTTCCACGTAGGAGCTTCCAACGTTCATTCTCCACATTAAATTTGTAGACAGACAATGCTTTCTCCGGGACTTAAAATCGAGGTACACTTTATATGTAATGTGCATACAAGACTCAAGCGTTGTTGTACATCTCAGAGCGCTGAGGATGAACCCAGCTCTTGCACATTTTACTCTGTGTGTGTCTGGTGATCCCGAAGAGATGACACATGGAGTAAGTAGCATGCGATTTGGACCCGGCCCCAGGGCATTCTACCCTGACAAAATGAACACTGTTCAGCGCCTCATTGTTTAGAATAGTCCATCCTCTCTGCTTTTTTGGGAGTAGGTGGGTGAGAAGGACCGACCAAAAGCTTGTCTTCCTAGAGGCCTTTCATACTTCCCCTCCCGTTCTTTCGCGATGAAAATGGACGCCTCTTTTGCCATGGTTATCCTTTGTACGTTTGTGTTCTTTCCCACTGGCGATTATTCGACCTGTCATCGAATGCTGTACGGCAGACGGAGGTGTGATAATTTTACCACCTGTGTTTTGTTCGACTTTTCGAAATGGGACGACTTAGCCGTTCAGCGGGTCTTAATCTCTCACGCTCTGGCACTTCCGGTGGATGTCAACACTGCACTCTGTTTGGGTGTGTGCTTGCGTGGGCGGAAATTTTCCGTTCGATCCGAGATACTTGAAACAATTAACGCAACAAAAAACGCTTGATGGTGTTTAGCTACGCCAACGCAGTTTTTAAAAGTGCAATCTGTTGTAGGCTGTGCCTATGTTTATACAACATGTGTTCGGGCTTCATACACACAGTAGGGCCGATAAAGTGACCGCCGAAAACTGGTCTACATATCCACATTGGTAGCAGGACCGTGCGGAGTTTAGAATTGCCGCAATAATAATGCCCGTAGATTTCAGGTAAATAGGGATGGTACAGCTGGGTCCCAGATGAGTCTCCCGCAAAACCAACTTGGTTTGCAAATGAGGGTATTTCGCTAATCTACCCCTTTAATATGAAAAGGTTTTTTCCATACCAGCATGATGGTGTTCTCCTGCTTTATGAGAAGATCATCTTATCAGCTTCCCCGTTTGTTCCCTAAGTTCAGTTGGATGAGAACTTGTAAATAAATCGGCCCAGCGGCAGAGTAGTACATTGCTTGTGGTCTTTGGGTGGGCTGTTTCAGACAGTTTCACAACGCGTGTTATGGCGCCACACCGCCCCACAGACACTCACATATCTGCATTGTTGTGCAACCAGAAACATGAAATTACTCACTCACTTGGAACAAGATTGAAGGCTCTAGCTGTTTTATCTTACTGGGAATCACCAGCAGTGAGCATCCCATGAAGCTTCAGGGAATTACGAACCCGCGGCCTCCTGCCCAATAGTGCTAACACATAATCATTCGGTCACAAGCGGCTGATCAGTAGTGCGATTGACTCACTCTCAACCGGGGTATAACGCCATTCATCCTTCAGTCACGAACTTCACATCATGTGGTCACACGTGTCAACTGGATCCCCAAGTGATGACTCCTCAGATGGAAGTTTTGGTCATCGATGAATCAATCTATCGGTATATAAGAGTGAAATATATCTGGCATTGACATACTGTCAAGCATTTCAGAAACGCGCTCTCTCACTTTCCGCGACAATTCAGCCGCCACATGAATCCGCTGCATTGTTGAATCTGACAGTGCATCAAGTGACATATAGGAAGCCGACTCTGCTCAAAGTGGACGGATAAGACACAACTCTCCATCAGAGCTTGAGGTAGAAGCAGATTTTTCATCAGGCTTTGAGCTTTTGGACAGAGAAACAGACAACGACTCTGGCCTTGGTAAAATGACGCATTCAATGTGAAAATCAAGTGCGATGCTTGTGGACCAATTGTGCCCGGTTGGGTTAGGACAAAATTTTGCACAGTATTTTCCTTTTGTTATTATTGCCTAAGAAAACACCCTCATATTGATCGTCACCAGAAGTACGCAGTTCGAGTAATCTAAGGATAGGAAACCCGAAATCCTGTGAAGTCAATTTTGGAGGGATGAACTTCATACTACTTAAAACTAGAAAGTAGCACAAAGTGGACTGATTTATTATGATAACGTGTTCAAAAGAGTGGTCCACAACCTCAGCATTACTAGGACTACTGATTCATCGATTGACTGACTCATTCAAACGCTTATGGAGGAAATCCCGTTAGATAGACTCTGTTACGTCGCCAGATTTTGACTGCATTTCTTGCGATCCCAAGCGGAGCACATGACACCAGTCGACTTCCCATTTTTCAGACCATCTCTATTTACGGATTCTTAGAATCCGCTCACACTGTGAGACCGTGTTCAACTGATGTGAGAAAATGGTTAATGTCCTCTCAGTGGTCTCCTGGGAAACCCTACTGACAGTCATTGCTGGTTGCTTCATTTGACTGTGTGAAAATCACCGAGCACATCCTATCCATTGTTTGGCGGTGAGTGGACGCTGTGCGGTAACACCATTTGATGGTCGACAATCCCTTGCAAAGTTTATATGACCTCGACAAATACACGCATTTGCAGATCAATTTGGTTTTCACGGGGCAACGAACTGAATCTCTCGTTTTATGGTATTCTTCAACTGAAGTGCTGCACAAAGACCGCCGCATGTTTCAGTTGGTACGATATTCGAGATATCGCAGTATATTTTCATAATGGAAACTACTCACAAGGTTGTTGAAAACTCTTCGACGGCCAAGAATATCATAAAATTAGACATTTATTTGAGTCTCTCGCAAAAACCAAATTGATGTGCAAATGAGTGTATTTCTCGAAATCAGTTCAATTTGGGTTCTAGTAGAACATAAGGTTGACGGAAACTCGGGGACTGCGCCTACCTGATGAGCCCCAAGAAGGGCGAAACCGGTAGTGGGTTGTCGAAGACTTTTCAGTAACCTTATGAGTAGTGTATTACGTATATACATGTATCGCGATATCTCGAATATCGTAGCAACTGGAACATGAGGCGGCCTGGTGCAGCACATTCAGTTGCCTGAAAACATCCCAAACGGGAGATTCAGCTGAGTCGAGGGTGAAACCGGTTGTATGCTGCCGAAGAGTTTTCAGAAACCTCACGGTTCGTGTGTTACGTCTAGATGACAAAGATAAGGCACTTTTTTGAATGGATTTACCGACTGTTGGGTGGTCTTACCGGGCAGCATATAGTAATCGCTAGGATCCATTTTCAAACGTAACCCTCTGGGTTGTCTAGATCAGGTCCAATTTAGCGGCTCTGTGTAAATATTTCGAAGTGAACGGAAAAAAATCGTTCAGCTGCAGCACCCTTTCGGTGACTAACTGCCGTGCCACCGGAAGGAAACACGAGGGCTGGGATACTGCCAGGTTGCCGCAGCCAAGAGAGGGGAGTCGGGAGGCAGAGGTCGGGTTCGAACCACTAATCTTCCGGTCAATAAATTCGCGGAGTTTTATTAGTTTGTTTTGCAGGGTAATGAGTGAACTTTTATGGGTCGCTGTTTTATCTAACTGCTATTCCCACTCCATTGTCTGGTGCCAGAAATTACTCACCGACAAGGATCACGACAGCTTTATTCGAAACAAACGAGTGCATGCGAGTGCAAAACTTATAACGGCCTCGGGCTATTTAAAGGACACGTTCTGACATAGATCCAGGCCGTCGGGTAGGCGTTTAATGAACACCTATCAACATCGATTGCGCTTCTATGAAATGCCTGAAGGCTGATCACATTCGGTTGTGCTTCTGTGGCGTGTCTGGACATTCATCGACTTTTGCTGAATTGATTGACTGATTGGCCTGGATGCTTGTCGGCTTCCCTACTGTGAGATTTTGGTGGAGTTTTAGGGTCTCGGTAGGTTCTAGGCGTCGTGGGGTTACTTTCAGGACCCTGACCTTCCTGATAGTCGCCATTTCTAACAACTCTTCCTTACTGGGTAGTTACTCAGTTGTGTACATGTCTATCCCTGTGGAACAGCGTTTTGAGCAGTCTTCGGGTGGATACCATCGGGAGAAAGCTACTGAATTGAATAGCTTCGTCACTCCACTTACCCTTACAATGAAGAGTACGTTGCAAGCACCCATCCGGATGTCGGGTCATTAGTACCTACCCCAAGTGGATCTAAACTCATTTACGCAGAACAGAAGAATTAGTGTGCATATTAGTTAAACTGCCAAAAAAATAGACTGATATGATTAACCAAATACACTCATTTGCAAACAAATTTGGTTTTGTGAGAGATTCACCTGGAACCCAGCTGAATCTCTCGTTTATGATGACCCCGTTCCAGTGCCCAATGCCGGAAAAAGAGCGAGAGCGTGAGTGCAAAAATACAACGGCCTCAAACTATTTCATTGGAGAGACATTGTCTGAACTTGGTCCAACGCTGACTCATACTCTCCGGCTTTGATATAAGGCTGCGACGCGCTGCATATTGAGGGGGGTTCTGTCTGGTCAGCATCTAGTGGAGTTGAGGGTCGCAACTGGGTCGCTTTTGACCCATTGGATTATTTGTATCGACGTCGTCTACTTGCCCGCAAATAGTTCCTTCAAACTCAAGACAGACGTTTTCTGTACATGACAAAATAGGCCCGTTAAAAAATCGTGTGAAACCCAGTCAAGCTCCGTCGCCCATGTTAGTCGACAATGATGGTTGAGTGGTTCTCACCGATGGCATGTTTATGGCTGTGAAGTCTTCGATGAACTAGTGACCCGAAAAGACAACTAATCAACTTGAAGAAGCAAAAACTGACAGAATAGACATGTTATCAAAGCAATAATTCAACTCAGGACTATCCAGAATAACTTGACATCCGAGCGCAGCTCGTGCCACTGCTCAGCAGACCGATGAACAGGTCCACCATGTTCAATATTGCGGAAGGCTACCTTTTGCTTTGAACTGTGGTTGCATCCAGATAGTAGGATGCGGAACGCAGAGTGACCGGGGTTAGACCGATTGCTTGGGTCACATGACTGACTCTCTTTTATGTAGGTGCAACGTACAGGCAAACAATTCCGTCGCTGCTATGCTCGAATAAAATGCACCACTGAAGTCTCCGCACAAACAATAAACACAACTTGATGTGCGCCTGAGTGCAATCTGTTGGTGAAGAGGCCTATCTAGTTTTCCCTCCGTGGATCTTCAATTTGCACGTTTTGAAACAGTGTCCTATTGGGAACTGTGAAGAGATGCCACGTGACAATCCGAGCTTTCGGAAGGACGAATCGCTAACACAGTTTTGTGCGAACTGTTGAACCGTCCAAGCCTGATTTTCTAAACCATCAGAGGAATTGACTGCATGACTCATTGTTTAACGAGCGCGCACTTTTCAAAACGTGTCATACGTCCATAACAGTCCCTTAAATTGCACATCTCTACTTTATCCCCATAGGAATAGTACAGAGTGGAATGAACCGCCCCATCCAATATCTCCTTGCATGCGTACATGGACTGACCTGGATGAGGACATCATGAATGCCAGCCACGAATTAATACACGCAACTTTCCGTCTGATAACAAAAGTTCCAGGTGGCTTAGTCCATGCTGCGCTACGAAATGATCGTCTGAATTTCGCCTCCCTAAAGTTCGCCGCCTGCCTGGCACGGTGTCGCTCACGCACCCAACCTAGTCGAACGACGTCCTGTGTCATCAGCTTGTTTCGCATAGTGGGAAACTGCTGTGTTGCCAAATGTCACGTGGATTTGATGCGTATGTTTCAAGATGCAGGTCTTGAGATTTTGGATGTTCTCCGTTATTTGGCTGTTTGGCTTTCTTATCGGGTCGACTGGATGTACTGTGCTGAGGAGATATGCTGGTTCCTTGCCAATACGGTCACCTCGATGAACGTTTCCATCTTGCAGCCGAAGAGATGGAAGACCACCTATGACCTGTTTGTCTCTAGATGTCTTGTGCGCAGTCTGACCAACGATTCATCCTCATCACAAGCTATTCGACTGTTACAAAATTCCGTGTGTTTTGAACAGTTTGAGGTGATCTCAGCCTGGATATCTAGCCTCAACTGTGTGGACCTCGGAATTTCCAATCGAATTGGTCTTTGGCGCCTCGGAGGACATCGAAGTCCGTCCAGTGAAGACAATCTATACATCCTTCGCTTGTTCGGGCTAATCAATACTTTAAAGCAACGTGAGCAGAGCTGTTTACTGGCACACATTCAAACCCATTGTAAATATCTTTCCGTTTTTCTACATATACCTTGGATTCCACCAACGACGGGATCAGATCATGTGTACAGCGAAGGGATTCCTTTCAATGAAGTTATCGATCTATTATTGGGTACCCAAGCTACATAAATTTAAAAAATAATAATAATAAAAACGTACTTTTTCCTGTTGATTTCTGCTTTGCTTTCGTGTAGAAGGGACAAACATGGGTCTTGTACTTCAAACTGCATAACCCACATTCGTAATGCACTACTCATAAGGTTGCTGAAAATTCTTCGACAGTCCACGACCGATTTCGCCCTTCTTGGGACTCATCAGGTGGGCGCAGTCTCCGAGTTTCCGTCAACCTTATGTTCTACTTAAACCCAAATTGCACGAAATTAGCGAAATACACTCATTTGCAAACAAATTTGGTTTTGCGAGAGACCCACTGGGAACTCAGCTGAATCTCTCTGCTTGGAAACATAAACGAGAGATTCAGCTGAGATCCAGGTGATTCTCTCGCAAAACCAAATTTGTTTGCAAATGAGTGTATTTCGCTAATTTCGTGCAATTTGGGTTTAAGTAGAACATAAGGTTGACGGAAACTCGGGGACTGCACCAAGCTGATGAGCCCCAAGAAAGGCGAAACCGGTCGTGGTCTGTCGAAGGGTTTTCAGCAACCTTATGAGTAATGCATTACGTCTATACATGTATCGCGATATCTCGAATATCGTAGCAAATGGAACATGAGGCGGTCCAGTGCAGCCTATTCAATTGCCTGGAAACTCATAACCCATGTTCACTGCACCTGAACTGCAATTAACCAAAGACCGACGTTAGGCTTCTACACAAACAGTGACGAATACATTGTACGGATATTAAATCATCGGTCTGAACCTCACCGCTCTCTTCTCTAACCACACTCCTTATTGATTTCTTCTCGGCTTCGTCTGGTTAGTTAACGAGAAACACGCGTTTTGTGTACTTCTAAAAAAGGCAGCTTCACTAGTCCTGCGATCAAAACCCACCAAGTTTGATGCAGTGGATTGACGTAGAATAAGACTGCACTCTGTCCGTGTTTCGATGAAGACGTTTTATGGGGTAGTGACATGAGTTACTTTTCCTCTTACCTGCTGGGATGTGTGGCTTTTAGAGGCCTGTGGATGTCTTGTAACTTCCTCAACATAGAACTCCAGGAAGAGGGGCCGTCTCCGGGATGACCCGTAGTTAAGTTTCTCCGCCAGACTTCGGTAAAACTTTCTATACCTGGAGAGGCCAATCGCATACTTCTCTATTGAGTCCATGATTCTGTTCCCAAACGATGTGACGAGACAGCTCAGTTGTTAAGGCGCGACCTTACTGACCGGAAGGTCCGTGGTTCGAACCCAACCTCCACATCTTGGCTGCCCCTGTGTAGGCTTGGGTAGGCTGGCGCTTTCCCTGCCCTCGTGCTCCCTTCGGGCTGCATGGAAGCTAGGCACTGAAAGGATGTTATATATGGTGATTCTATTCCTGGTTTTGCCCAGGTGTGTGGGGGAAAATGCCGCACATGTGGGGATGTGGCTGCCCATTTTAGACTCTAGTCAAGACCCCAGTCGCTTCCAAACCGCTTAAAACTACACAAATCCAACCCCAGGATAGTTCCAGACCGAGTCCGAAAGATACTGCGGAGGATGAGCGCTGTGAATTGTTGTTCTGGGTTGGGAATATTGTTACTAAGAGATGTACCAAATTATTTTGCTCACTTTACTTTTGGACAGAGCAGAAATATGAGGACTTCGATAAACCATCACAGATACATTTAAACGACCGAACAGGTATCGCAACACAACTGGGGTTTCAGCCGTTGGTTGCCACTTTTGAAGTAAATGACGCAACGATACGAGATTTACAGAGATATGTGCACCAACGGAAGAACAGATTGTGTAACGATGATATAAGATGGATGTTTTTGCAGGAATAAAGCTCGTTTGATTTTAATTTAGGCCCGTGGGCTCACAAACAGACACTACCTTGACACAACGAACTCAGAGTCTAACTGTCACACAATAGTGGGGAAGAAACTTCGCAAAGATTGGAAGCAAGCAAGCAAGATATCTGATCCTAAGGCAGACTTTAAAGAAAAAGATCCTTACAAGTAACACTCTACTCATAAGGTTGCTGGAAACCATTCCGCAGTCCACCACCAGTTTCGCTGTTCTTGAGCCACATCAGGTAGACGCAGACCCCATGTCTGCGTCAAACTTATGTTCTATTCGAAGCCAAATTGGACAGATTCAGACAACTACGCTCATCTGCATACGAAATTAGTTTTAACTGGAGACTTAACTAAATCCGACTGAAACTCTCGTTTATGACGGTCCGCTTCAACTGAATTTGCTGTATCAGGCCGCCTCATGTTTCAGTTGGTACGTACGATTTCGCGATACCGCAAGACATCGTCTAGACTTTACACACTGTCCATACGTTTGCTGAAAACTCATCGACAGCCCACAACCAGTTTCGCCCTCCTAGGGTAGGCGCATTCCTCGAGTTTTCGCCAACCGTATGTTCTACCTGAACCCAGATTGGACCGATTTCGATCATCATCAACAGGAGATCCAGCTGAGTCTCCCGTCAAAACCAAGTTCGTGCGCGAATAAGGGTATATGTCGGAGATATCTAAGCCTTCGAATGGCAATGAAGTAAACGCATCATTTTAAAGCAATCCATCATTGTCCGGGATTGAACCGGCGTTCTTTGTGAACCTCACTCAACAACCATAGGAAGCGATAGCATGCTCGCGGATAGGTTCGCTTCTGCTACCCCGCAGCGATGTGCCACAAAAATCACGTGAACCCTCCTCAGGAAGGCGAGAACATTCCGAAGCACTCATTTCTCGTTTCATATCACCGTATCATAGCCTGTCTCTCGCATATTTTCGCCAAAAAAGGCGTGAAAATAAAGAAATGAACGACAGACGGGTAGCTGTAGTACATGTACTCAAACTGATGAAATTTATCTACTGCCATACAATTGTTCATTCGGTACCAGCCATTCGGTTTAGCATCATTTTACATAAACACTACTACCAGCTAAGTCATGCTGTCATGAAAGCACCCGTGACCAAATATTGGAACTATACACGTCCTTTATCGTCTATGTTAAGGTGACTTCCAGTTGTACCTTCGCTGTTTGTTCCCAGGACCGAATTTTACTTAAAAAGACAGCACCTGAAGAGTAAAACGTGTTTGAAAAAATAACTATTTACAATCTACCTGGTCTTAGAACTAAAGCTTATTTTCACACGGCAGAAAGTTCAGGGTTGATCTGTAAGTGACCATACAGGGGATTATGGGTTCTTATCATTAACTGAGTTCTCTTTCAGCTTCTACGGTAAGGTTGGATACCAATGAAGACTGAAAAACGCGACAAGAAAAGCCAGAACACAGGTGACGTCGTCAACCACGATGCACACGCAACCGAATTACTCAGGTAGTTTGCTTTGGGACGTTTCTGGTATGAGTTGAACGAACTTTATGACATGATACAAACTTGCTCAAAAAATATTAGACAATTTGTTTAAAATTTTTGCTAGTGTTATTCGGGGTCAGAAGCTCTACACCATCTTCCTACAAACCCCATAAAAAGAAACATCAAATCAGCGCATTCGGTTGAAAGCAGGGTCCGCCAGCCAATCTGTCATCATAACAGCACTGACTTATAGCGCGTACCCGCGTTCCCTCAAACATTCACTCCAAAGAGTACGTTGAACCTTTGATCTACAACACTTTCGTAAAGGGCGCAGCTAACAGACTCTTCTTCGGGGGGAATCGCATAACAGGATTTTTCGGACATACCGGTTACGCCTTGATGAACTTTTGTTCATACGTGGTATTCAGCATCGAACGATGCTGACGTCAAACAGTTTGTATAACGGAAACCAAAGCCTTAGTCCCACCTGGAGTCTACTTTGGTGCAGAACTTTTCTTTGTGGTCTTTTGTTGGACATGGCCGTGGAGCGTATGTGCTTGTCAGTCACATAGCTTCGATCTATCAGTCTCATGCGCAGTGAAGAACGACGTGGAATGAGTCCACGCTGCGCGCTTTCTTGCTGTGATTGGACAGGACATTCTATTTTCGGATTTCTGCGCATTCGGAACCAGATTCTTGAAGGCATTCATCCTCAGCCAAGTTCATTCCGCTTAGAGCCGCGACCCCAAATTCGTACCCGTCCAGTTCCATTGAAACCATATCAGTCGATTTGGTTGTCAGCTCGGTCCAGTAGTGTTAGGAGGTTCTACGAGCGCTTTTGATTTACTCTCCACTCCTTGAATGACCGGCCTCGAGGAGAGGATGAACGCCTGGGCTCAAGAGACAGTGCCCCAGACTGACAGCACACAGCCTTGATTTTTATTGGTAGTACTAGTGCCCAGTGTTTTTGACAGTGGTTGGTCAACTCGGCCACAGTCAGCCACCAATCACGGGGACGGGACGAAACGTTCTTCTGTTAGCCACCCTCGTTCCTGAGCAGAGGGACAATAAGTATACGAGCCCAATAAATACTAGACGTGAATGTTCCAATGACGGTTAGTTCTGACCTGCCGTTGATCCTCAGCATCTACTGTAACAACGTAGAAATTGGACGTAGCACACTACTCATAAGGTTACTGAAAATTCTTCGACAGCCCACGACACAGCGTTTTGCTCGCCCTTCTTGGGGCTTATCAGGTGAGTGCAGTCCCCGAGTTTCCGTCATCCTTATGTTCTACGTGAACCCACATTGGACTCTATTTTGACAAATACACTCATTTGCAAATCGATTTGGTTTTCACGGGAGACTCAAATGAATCTCCCGTTTATGATGTTGTTCAACTGAATGTGCTGCACAAAGGCCGCCTCATGTTTCGGCCGGTACAATATCCGAGATATCGCAATACATTGTCTGGACGTAACACACTGCTCATAAGGCTGCCTACCTGTTGAGCCCGAAACCGCAGGAAGAACCCAGACTGTCGGAGAGTTTTTAGAAACCTTATGAGTAGTTTTCCTTCAAGAAAATATACCGCGCTATCTCGAATATCGTATCAACTGAAAGGTGAGACGTTTTCCCCCCCCGTACAGCACATTCAGCTGACGACAGATTCGGCTGGATTCAGTTAAGTCTCCCTTGAAAACCAAATTAGTGTGAAAATGATAGTATAGTTCATTGACTACTTAAATCGCTTAGAAGTGTAAACACTAGTCGATAAAGTGGCTAACAGTCGGTTGTCGCTTTTGGATTAGCTGTGATCATGCAGTGAGAGCGCTTTACATGCCGGACACGTTCCTTAAATTTTGAGCGGAGGCCTAATCTTAATTCCAGCGTTGCGATCACCTCGTTCACCAGCTGGACACCGATTTGTTTGAATCCTTATTCACCATATCCAAAAAGTCACTGATTTCATGATTTCTTTCAAGTGAACCCCATAAAATTACTCCAGTTGCTTTTTCTCAACTTCCGAAAGAAAACGGGGTTGTTTCATGCAAAACCTGGTCTCTCACACCACTAGACCAATCTGGAATGCTCTTGTACACATGACAGGACACTTATGGTGCATGTGTACCACCGGCCGCCTCGGTTACTTTCCTTAAGGTTTCCAACACAAGATCCTACCAAGGTGTCTTTAATAGTACAATTTTTTGCGCTTGGCGATATGTAGTGCGATTTCATACTGTGCCTGTAATACCGTTGCGCGCGGAACTCCGAGATTCACCAACAAGTTCTTGGCATTGGATGAACACACTCTTTTGCACTGTCTTCACGTGACGCCCTAGTTTCGGAGACTGGGCCCAAAGAAGAGTACTGTGCATAGTTACTCCGATTGCTGAGCGAAACAGTGTTTTGATATTTACGTTCGTTCTGTACAACTGCAGATTTTTAGAACAGCATTGAACTAATTGTGAGATAGATTGTGAGCTCCTTTGGTACATTTTTTTCACGTAATATACTCCAACTTGTTTTCACACGCATATGCATTATAATTCCTGAGGTCATCGTTCAGCTGTGGAAACCTTTCGGTGCCTAACTGCCATGCCACCAGAAGGAAGCACGAGGGCTGGGATACTGTCAGGTTGCCCAAGCCTAGACAGAGGAAGTCGAGAGGCAGAGGTCGGATTCGAACCACGGACCTCCCGGTCAGTAAATTCGCGCCCTAATCACTGAGCCATTTCACCCCTTCCTGCGGCCATGCAATTCAATAAAACGTAAAATATATATATATATAAAACTAAAGGTTTCACCTAGCCCAACCGGAGCGGTAGCATTTAAAATGGATTTTCTTAAAAAAAATCACACTTTAGAAAAACACTGCCTCTGTAAGTGGAGTTAAATAAGCCGCTACCATCGCTTGATTCAGTTGTCCCAACGCACGTTGATGTATTACCTTGAAAAAATGATATTGGATGTCTGTTTTTTATCCCATCCAAGCTCCCCTGACAAAAAACCAGACTAAATTCAAATCGAGCGGGAGAACAACTTTGATCACGATTTAAGACAAAATTTATTGATTCCCGACCGGCAACAGGCTGTAGAAGCAGAATCACGTGACCACATATGGCATATCACGGGAAACGCGGTAACAGCGTCCAAAAATAGGCTAGTATGAGCAAAAAGAAGCCCAGTGCACTAAATCTCCGGGTGTCTCAACCGAGGTCAGTCGTATTCCAATCAGTGTGTGCGTCCAGATGAATCGTTAGAACACATCAAAAATGGACCCCAACATTAGCGGATATGTGTGAGACTGCGATCGTGCATGCATGACCACCGTGATGAGGAAACCGCCGTTGAGCGGTACAAAACAGGTGTGGGTAGTTCAAATGAGCGGAAACACCTGCGTTGCGGCAGACGCGACAAGGTGAGTCAAACAGCGATTTGGGTGCAACATTGTAGGTGTCTAACCAAAAACGTTCAGCATACAGTGACACTCTGTGAAAACTGTGCTGACTAATTTGCTAACAGTCCACGATCACCTGGCCTGTTCGGTAAGCAATGGTGTGCAATCCAAGATGAGGCTTGTAACTCCAGTGACGTCCATCGACAATCACAATGCCACAAATTAGTCCAGAGACAAAAACCAGAACTACGGTGTTCCATCTGGCGCCAAAACCCTATACGTTCCTCCAAAGAAAGACCACACCCTTCACAAGGACCGGTTCCGACCGACTGAAATATAGGAGAACCATTGGAACCACAGAACGTCCGGTCATGCGATAATCAACCTTCCCTTAGCAGAACAGAACACGGAAAATATCAACAAAATTCTCCGGTAAACACCGTTTTTCTCATGAGTTCGAAACTTTAGAACATCCAATACAGGACCGTGGGACCGTATTTCCCTGTTCAAGATTAGATCATATTGCGATCCGTATGTAGTATTCATCCATGACTGTTTACCCAGTTGGGTGGTCCAAATTAATCGAAATCTATGTGGCCTTTGGGCTTGGTCTGCTGGAATCTCACGCATTCGTCGACGCTCAATTTAGAGCTTCTGGCATCAAGATCAGCTTGAGATATATGCATATATATACATATATATGCCACTCCTCAAAGTATACAGTCACGGACCCGACGCACAGCTTCACTGTATGATCACGTGACCTTGACTGATGATGAAACGCTGGCTCTGCACAGTGCAGCGGACAAACCAGACGCCATCTGCCCATCCACGTGCCCGATAAAGATGAAACAGTTTATATGTCTCCTCTTATAACGAAGGCATGTCGAAGTTAACATTCTCACACGAATCTTCAAGGCTACGCCGCAGAAAACTTCATACATACGATCACAGTAACATCAGAGTCGTGGGTGTGAGGAGCTTGGTAGATGGCCGTACGGAACAACGGTTGGAGGTGAGTTGTCAGGTTGTCGAATAGTAACATCTTCAGCCTTTGATCGATGTCATTGCCTAGCAAACCGAAAATCGGCGTGAAAAAAGGATTTGCTTGATTAAGACCCTAATAGGCAACTAGAACGGCATGATAGCATCTAATGCGTACTCATGGAGTGTCCGTAACGGTCTTCCGTAAGCGAAATCCAAAATCCTCAACAGCGTGCTGTGGAAGTCGAGTTGCTCTGACCTTCGGTCTACTTTCTCATAATGAAGACTTTTAGAGGAAAGGGAACGGAGATGACAAATTGCAAACGTTACACATCCAGACCATTCATGCATGGATCCATACAATTATCTTGTGGTAAGACACTTCCACCCGAGGTCTGCGCTATCCAACAGCACATGCTATGAACCGCGTTTCGATTCCCCAACAGGTAAGATGATGTTCATTGAGACGGGTGAAAAACACGAAGCAGTTGGAACCAAGTCAACACGACTGGAGATCAGCAAAACGCAAAACAATGTCAGGATGAAAAAAGCTTAGCAAAGCAACGGAGGAAGCAGAAAATTAGGTTATGGCGGTTGTTGTCTTAGCGAGTCATCTGACTACTAACGAGTAATCAGAATATTTACCCGTTAAGATTACGAAACCCTGGGCTCAAAACCCTCGAAGCACTGGAGATTTCTAAGGCTGGCGCGGGGCGACCGATTGTTCTTTAGTCATTTGTCGGGCTTCTTGAGGTTTCAGCTAAACGATTAGCTTCTCGCTGGTTGTCTGTCCCTTGATATACGTGGGGACTCTCGAAAAGCGCTTTTTAAACAGGTTCCACTCACTCGAGGCCCGTTGAAACGGAACAATAAAAATTTGCGACGAGACAGAAACGACACTTTCGTTGCTTGTTGAACGTAAGTATTTGTGTCAATAATAGCACCAAGTGGCACAAAAAAGGCAGCAAACACTCGATTCGTAAGAAAACCGGCTCCCTCCGAATAAAGACCACGCTTTGCTTTCACACCAGATTGGATGAGTAACTTTCTAACAGGTGCAAACGGCCCTTCTGCTTAGAACTAAGTCTCATTCGTTCGCGTTACGCAATCCGAGTTATTCCACAGACTGCTCCGTGGCAAACCTGGTTTGGTACCACCTATCATCCGCAAGGTTCCTTGGCAATATTTGTCACCAGGAAATCCGGAAAAGGAACCCGACCTATGTTTGTATGATTTTCAGATTTTAATAGATAAAACTCGGCCGTTCAGCCTCTGATGCCTCACTGGGAATCGATGATTCAAAATGTCAACCAGTTTGGTGAATTTTCGTCCCTTGCTTGGAACTGTTCGTCTAATAGTTCGTCCAAAATTCGATGGAATTTCCGTAGGAGCATTGGTGTATTCACTGGCAGCAGCAAGTGGTTCATTCACGTTGTTTGTTAGAATGGTTATGAAGCCCATACTTTGACAAGTCATCCACGTTATATGTTACTTACGAGATCATGTGGCGTTCTCTGCATCTGTATCACCATGTAGTCCATGCTGGCGATAAAATCCGCCTCCGAACAATGCTTAGGATGGCTCGACATGGCCTTCTTTTATCCTGCTAGGGTCACTCGCTAAACGCTGCAAAAAAGTGCATGTCCTTCAAGTTATGTGGAAGATGTTGGGCTTCAAAAAAAACGAACGCAAAATTCCATTGCGCGTCAATTAATGGAGTGTGAGAACCCTTTCGAGGCCTGGCTGCCGTACCACCCGAAGGAAGAACGATGATACATCTTTCCAGGTTGCCCAAGCCTGGAAAGGAGCAGTCCAGATACCAAAGCTGGGTTCGAACCATATATTTCCCATCGGTATGTTCGCGCCTTAACCACTGAGCTAACTCGGACTTTTTTCGTGAATTTATCCGGAACCCTACTAGGCAGTAGCATGGTGGCTAAACGCGATACCACATTGGATACATAGTTGGTTTTGGTTACGGGACCGCCGAAATGCCACTGAAGATACTCTGTATATCTTTGCTACCTCACTTGTCTCCCAACGCCTCGGTCTGGTAAGGACTAGGTGTTTTTGGGAACAGTGGAAAATTCCTTTGCGTCCCAGGATATTTTAGACTGCGTAGCCCGTGGGTGTCAATTTCTCTAAAGTCAAAAAGGGCAATCGCCCAATCGGACTCCGGAGCTGTTCAACGACTCACTATCTGCCGCCTATTGAATCGGTACGAAGATCACATCAACCACTGATCGCAACAAGACAAGAAGCCAGGCCTTCCACAGTCCAAGGTCACCACACGACCTAGCCAATCAAAGCAAACCAAGGTTCCTGAAACACTTCTGTGAAGATTTCGTCCCTTAAGTGCAGTCCCTTTAGACGGAAAAGGCGACAGAATAGTACATAGCTTTTCGTGCCTGTTAGGAATCATCAGCGTCGTACGACCCTTTGGATGAATCAAACCCGAAAACTTCAGGCTAGCAATTTGGAACCACACTGTTTGGCCGTGAGTTTCTGATCAGTGGCGTGATAAATCCGCACTTGGTAATTGAGTTCGACTATTGGTAGCTCGGGTGCATTCATTTGTCACTGATCAGCTGGATGACTGACTTGCAAGTGATTTGCCAGTTCTCGCACCCGTTAAGACGCAATTCAACTGCTCGAAATGCCCCCAGACATTCTCCTCCCGCTCTTTTGTTTCTAACTAATTGAACAGCTTGGCAGAGCTCCTCATTTATGAGGGACCGCAGGCTAAAAAGCGAGTGTCCTGCTTCAACCGCCTGAGCGCCAAAGAGGCTAGACTATGTGTAGGAAGAATTAGGCTTCGAGTCGTGTGGTCACTACGCTTACAACATGAGTTTTCCAAACCATATTGCTAATCAATGGAACCTCTCCACGCACAGCACTTTAGAAAGACTTTAGACTAGACCCAAAGCTGCCACCTTGACATGGTAGTCGGGTTTGAGTAGTGCAATGATTTCGCGAGCTACACTAGCTGGAACTTAGTTCCACAAGGTGCAACCATGCCAGGAAGGCGAAAGGAGAGCAGTCAGAGCAAGAGCAGCGAGACCCCGCACTACGAGGCAGTCTAAGGGTAAAGTCGTACTGTCCTCAGTGGTGGGAGTGGGAAGCAGGCAAAATGCTCTCCTCCTGGCGACCAGCATGCACATATTCATGGAAGCAGCGATGCTGCCTTTCCCCGAGGAAGGACGGGTTAGGAAAGGTCGACCCTAAAACCCGCACACTCTGATCGCCCAACAGTTGACCGTGATCGACGGAGCATTATTAAGTGCGTCGAAATACTTTTAAAACCAGAGTCCGGTGCAGCCCAAAAGGCACCTGCTGCGCAGAGCCGCATAAGGAGTGAGAAATCAATGCCTCACTCCATGCGCTCGCAGGTTAGGTCAAACCCCTGCAGCCGAGCAGGTTAGACTATTGAGTCATCGGCTGCGGGCAGGATCCCCGAAGAAAACCCTACTGTCCGCTATTTCGTGGGTCGGACTTTTGAGCCAAAGGCTCAAGGTGGGTTACCTCAACCAAGCCCCTTTCTTGGGCCTGGGAGACCGGAAAATATCACTTGCGCGCGCAATTCGGTGTCAACCGACGTCCCTACCCAACCCCTTCCCACCACACAAGCAAACGTCGCTGGGTCAGTTGAATGTCAGTTATCTAACCGAAGGGTCTCATGTTTCTCGTTGCCTAGTAACAGTAAACAAAATAACACCCTTCTAAATCCACGAGATCCTTTCTATGTAGGAGCTTTTAACGTCCGTACTCTATGTTAAATTGGCAAATGCTCGCTGAAACCTTATACTCCCTTAAAATTGATGTATGCTGTTTCACCGAAACACACATACAAGACCCAAGAAGAAGAACTAATCGATACGATCGTCTGGCGATGGGGAAGCAACGGTCATTGGAACGATAAGTGAAAAGGGCGGTTGATTAATTCACTCGTAAACACGTCGAGTGGAAGGAGGAGGCGAATACTTCGAAGAACAGTTCAGCTGGCATCCTGCATACAGGCGAAACCTTGAACGCCCTTCGGAAGAAATACAGTACGAAATATCCGCACTAAAACGTGACAAGGCACCAGGACCGGACGATCCGCATCCGGCCTTCTTCAAAGAAGCCGCAGAATATCTGGTGACCCATCTGACAAAGCTTGTTGGTGCTATATGGAGTGGAGAGAAAGTGCCTGCCGAATGGGGCACGTCGACAGTTATTCCTGTCTTCAAAAATGGCACGGGGACGCTGTGTGAAAACCATCATGGATTTACCTCGGTAGCTGTGACTTCGAAGGTTGACTGAAGTCCGTGAAAGCCAAGCTGGTTTCCATCCTGCAAGAGGATGCATCGATCACATTTTCAACCTCCGGGGTCGAAGTACTCCCGGGGCGTCCGCTCACAGATATCGAGTACGCAGATGATATAGCTCTTCTTGGATCTGACGCCGTGGCAATGCAAACAATATTAAATAATCTAACTAATGCTGCCTCACGGTTTGGCATGCGCTTCACACTTGCAAAGTTTAAAGTGCTGCTGGAAGGCTGGGTGGGCTCGAACCCTAATCGCAAGCTCGATGAGCTCGCAATCGATGAGCCGATTGAGATAGCAGAAAAATTTGCCTACCTCGGCAGCTTCATCAGTCCCGGCGGTCTCGCGAATGATGATATTTCCATGCGGATTGGGAAGGCCAGAGCAGCTTTTGTGAACCTGCGTCACCTGTGGCGTAGGCGTGACATCAGCTTATCCGTCAAGGGTTGAGTTTACAATGCTGCGGTGCGCTTCATATTACCATACGGATAAGAAACCTGGCCTCTGTGCGCCGAGGACGTCTAAACAATGTCAGTGTTTCACCATCAATGTCTTCGAAACATTACCCGAGTCTGGTGAGAACACCGAATAAGCAATGCTGAAGTAAGTCAAATGGTACTCGGAAGAAATAACTCACTCTCGATAGATGAACTGATCACACTCCATAGGTTGCGCTGGCTTGGCCATGTGCTGCGTATGCCTGTCGACCGAGTTCCTCGAAGGGTTCTTTTCGCATAACCACGTGACGAGTAGAAGAGAACCAGAGGCGGTCAGTGACCTGGCAGCGGTGTATAAAAGCCATTGTCAGCGAACTCAGCTGCGCTGGTCATTACAGTCTCCCTGGATAGGGTCCTCGGGACGGGACATATCAGTGGTTAGAGACATTGTCAGACCATGGCCCAGTCGCGCCCAATGGTGCTCGTGCATCAAAGCTATTGCCTCCAATGCGTAGCTCCCTTCCAATCTCCCCCAATTAAAGCCCACTGAAAACCCTGTATTTATACATCAGTTATATCAGCTACCGCCTCCAATGCGCAGCTACCTACCTCACCTCCCCAAATCATCAGTGAACGAAACTGTGGCAGCTAGAACCACTGTACGGCAAGTGCACGGCTCTTACAGCCGAGGATGATGGGTACATCAAAAGGTGTCAGTTGGTAATAGAACGTCCATCAGCATGAAAAACAATGTCAATCTACCATAAAAAAATTAGAACAATCAACCAATTCATCATGAACGGAGTCTTTGATCTGACGCAACTGTCATCCCGCTAGAATCTGACATTCACCTACGTTTTGTTTATTTTTAACCAAGGTGAGAGCTAGTCGACTTCAGCTTACTTTAAAGTGAAACGAAAAAAACTGAAACTGGTTTTTATTACGAGTTGATGGACAGCTGCAATCCCCATTTTAAGAATGCGAGGCGTATTATACCGGAGCGTAATGGTGTAATTAAGCCTTGATGGATTAACCTTAAAACAATAAGGCAGTAGGTCGGTTCGATTTTTCACACTTTCACATTACCTTAGGTGTAATTTTATGGGGAATTCGGTTCGTAGCTATTGGTTGATAACTGGTCTCCACAGAGAGATAGTCAATATCACGATAGGTGGTGTTAGCCGACCGTTTATGGGACTCAGCTGCACGTGGACATGAAAGGTAGATTGCCTTATGGGAACACCGTTGAATAATGGACATTCATGAAAGCCGTGGTTCTGGAAACTCAGTCCAAGTCACAATTTTATTCAAAACCAAAGCGGTTGCAATCCGAGGGCTTAATATCCTCAACATGTGTCCCCCCCGCCCTTGTAATCTTGTTCAATCCAATCCGATGCAGCTGCACACGCACAGTTTCCAGCGGCATACCCCTAACAAGACGTGCGATAACTCTGAAGCAACTGGATGTTTGGGTAGGTTTTGCCATAGTGAAGAACCTGAACCTCTAATTCGTCATGACCAACTCCAACGACTAAATACGGTTCTGAGGGGTGATATGAATGCCCAGGTCGGCCAACTAAGCCCTGAAGAAGTCTATCCTGGCGACCAATTTGGAGTTGGTGCTCACCACACGGATAATGGGGGACGACTTGTTCAGCTATGTGCTGAATAGCATTTAGCTCTAGCCGACACAAACTATCAGCACAAGCACTCCCACCGTGTGACTGACTTGGCCACCAACTATAAACCAGCCGTGGACTCAGTTGGACCAGGTGGCGATAAGCTACTGGTGAAAAGGAAGAAGGCCCTCGCTGCAGAGTTGTCTATTGGAGAACACCAACTTAACAGTTACAGACTATTGGACAGGGGAGCAAAACTCTCACATGCATCTCGTTTACAAAACTGAATATACATCTTCTCCTTGAACGCGTCTTCCTGAACTTTTCTGGATATTCATTGACTGTTACCCAAATGCAGGCAAATGCTACTAAGCGACTCCACAAATTCCGTAACAGATCTCACTTTTCAAGAGACGCAAAGCGGATTTACGAGAAGACATACTACTCACATGCCTCATCAGTAGTATCCACCGTTACATCGGTGGAAAGCTTCCATACAAGATTGTCGCTCCTTCTGGACTTGACTCCAATCATGGCATTGCGCGGGCATGTCTACCTGCTCGCTTTCCCTCTGGAACATGTCGCCTGATGCAATGCCATTCAGCTCACCACCCGCAAAGCGTCTCTGTAGCTCAACTCTATCGAGATTAGTTGGCTGAGAAGCTTCCAGAACTCGACGGGCACAATAGTGATTTGGATGACGATTGAAAAAAGGTGAAATAAGGCACCACGATCACAGTCTTTGAAACAGTCTGCCCGAGGTCGCACGTAAACCCAAATAAAGACCGGATCTCGTCACGATAAGCAGCAGCTTATTGAAACCGGGAAAACCATCCCAGCAACAAATAAGTACGTCGATGGGTGCACATTCCTAAAACGACGAATAATCACAGAGGGTGCTGGTGAATTACAAAGGCCGAAGAAACAGAGAAAGTGTTTGTAACCCGAAGCAATCGCACCATGTTCCAAATGATGTAACCCAGGAAAAGCTAGTGTCGCACAACAATGTTGTGCGAAACGGCGAAGTTGGTATAATGACTAAGTCTCATTTACGTAAATAAATATGCAGTTTCTGGTTTCATACAACAGACTTCCGCTTTGAAAATAGTCTAGAGTGAAGCGACCATGAGAATTTTCCGTTGAGGTCTCATCGTAAGAACAACGGCCAGCTTGCAAGCGACTACCTTCAACAGCGAGATTACTGAGCCACGGTCATTTAGTGATGATTTCCCGGATTTATTTTGTAAGGTGTCTACCACAAAACTGGGTGATCATTGGTTGAGAGTGGCCGGTGTTGGGGTTCCCTTTCTGTCCCAATGGGAATTTTTTTGAAGGACTGAAAAGTGGTCCGTACACATGAGTGATATTTATACCCCGTCATAAAGCTAAACTTGAAATCAAATTTACCTTGGGCAGAAAAACATACATCCTAATTTTGATTACTCGAAGTTAACGGACCGTTCGGATACTGAGGAACA
Organism: Clonorchis sinensis; assembly: GCA_003604175.2. Lineage (NCBI taxonomy): Eukaryota > Metazoa > Platyhelminthes > Trematoda > Opisthorchiida > Opisthorchiidae > Clonorchis > Clonorchis sinensis. Next base: position 27,250,389 of record CM030373.1, on the reverse strand, counting down.
GGACGGTTTAAATGGCATTTGCCCATCATACGTGAACCACAGTCACGTGGGTGACAAAAACGATTTTCATTAGTGGCGTTTCGACTCATCTCAGGCATTCCTCGCATCAAACCTGTGCGATCTGCGCTCAAAATATGTCATTGGTGACGAATCACAAGACTCAGCCGTTGCAAGACCACTAGCACCAACTCAAAGTTCCTGGCGTTTTCGAAATCGAATTCAAGCCCGCAATTTTGCGGCAACGAAACAGAAGTCATAGTCAACTGGAAAATGTTTGGGACCGATTGGGTAGCCATCGTTTCAGAGAGGTTTGGTAAACAAATCCACCGACTGTTTACAAAACCTCTCTGAAAATAAGTCATAATCGTTTCTGATGTGCGCCTTATTGCACTGTAGCGTTGAAATACAAGCCGGGTTGCTGGAATCAAAGGAATGCTCCGAAGCATTGGTCGGATGTCAACACGCTATGTGCAAAAGCCACACCAGGAGAAACTGTACGGTTACTTCGACAGCCGAAGTTCTGCTTTTCTTTTTGTGGAGTATGTCAACAATCCAGCAATCTATCGGGATCAACGGCAAAACCAAGCCCACTCAAACTGCCAAGTAATGCAATCACTTTTGAATAGGATAGCAAATCATCCAAGAAACATCTATGGGTAATGCAGATTTGCTGCACTCGTAGTGATTCCTCTATGCTGCACCGCACACTGTTATCCAGCCCGGAATACCGTTGAACTCCGATGAACCTAACAGTGCATGATTCAGCGCATTTGCTCAACCTCTCGACCGATCACAAAGTTTAGAATAATTTTCGTTCATTTGCGTACTTTGCGAGCGCAGACTAGTGGTGATCAATCTCAGTCAGCTGTGAACTGCTAGTCATTCCAGAGCTCTTATACCAGTGGGTAGTCAACAACTTCCTCAAACACATGGACTAAGTAGGTATCGTCCGGAAGTGACGCTTGACATTAATAACAGTCGATTATCGAAAATTGAGCAAGTAGGGAAAAACGAAGGATGAATTTTCAGTACAAGTCAATACATGAATTGCATGTCTCTGATATAAATTCTAGGACAGCTACACCCTCCCCCATTGCCAGTTTTAGCTCATCGACGACAAGCCCGATTTGGACGCTTAGAACTTTCGGTTGAATTGCAGTGATTTTCCCGTACGGAATTGAGAACAACCGAAAACGCGTGCCACACCTTTCGGCTCGCTTGACTGGACTTTTAGGATGTGCATCGTTTCTAACAGCGTTTCGTACCCATCGGTACCTCATTTATACTAAATTAATTTAGCGGGGTCCATAATGTAAAAACGACTATTTAGTCCATCCAGAATTGAGTACCTAATCGTTCAGCTGTAACACCGTTTTGGTGCCTAGCTGCCATGCCGCCCGAAGGCTGAGACACTGCATAGTTGCCCAGGCCTAGACAGGAGAAGTCGAGAAGCAGTGGTCCGATTCGAACCACCGACCTTCCGGCCAGTAAATTCGCACTCTAACCACTTGAGCCATCTCGCCCATCGAGTACCCTGATTAGTATCATTTCGAGTATAACCGTGTCTGTCTGAAAAGACCCCACCGTCCAGCGTATAGGAGCCTCGTGTAAGGCGCCATCCCAACCAGCTGAGTTAGACCGTTGGTCTTTCGTTGAGGTGTCACCCGAACTAAAACTTGTTCGGCTTTGTAATGTTGTACCAGTTAAGATGGTCCCGCCCTGCACTGAACTCTCACGTTCATGCAGAAACGGGTGCCTCGAACACCGTTACGTGATGCGCTTGCTTATCACCTACTTGGCACACAAACCCATGGCGCCTGCTGAGGGGGGAACACATTCTATTTGCATTTCCTTCTTGATCAGAAGCAGTTTGTATTCTCCGGGGGGGGGTGAATGGAAATCCCGACAACCTATTATTTGAGGTGGTAACACCATCTACGGGGCAACAAAACAAACCTGTTCTTACCTGTTTTGGTCGTTAAAACATGTAGTCAAATGAAGAGTCCTTGAAACAAACAAGGGATCTTTTCCAGATAAGCCCCGCCACTAATGCAAAAAAGACATGAGAGAACAGTTAAGCCCCGCCACTTTTTGCCAGCTCCAATTTAATGTACGCACACAACCTTGACCTATTTTTGATGAAAACAATTCCTTATCCGCATCTAGGCTCACTTTGTGCAAAAATTTTCTCCGTTCAGACGTAAAACCTTAAATGAACTTTCTGACGCTTTCAACTCTCGTTCATGACAAGGAGACGGCAATACGTTTTCTGCAAAGCCACGGAGTGATCCATCAGCAACGTTTATGCAACAACGGCCACCAAGTGACACTTTCAACTGTTTCTGACAGGTGGAGGCGTAATGCCCGACAGTGCCGGCAAGAAATCGAAAGGGAAGTTGGCTGGAGCGGTCTAGGATGGAGTTTAGGACAGTAATTCTATTCGCTTATTGCTGGTCCAAAAATTTGACTCAATCATCATCTCCGATATGTGGGCATCATACCAAGGAATTGAAACAATGATTGGCATGAATTATACTCATGAAACGGTCAATCATACCGAAAACTTTGTGGATCCAACGACTGTAGCTCACACACAAACCATCGAATCTCTTTGGCACGTCTACAAGATGCAGAATAAACGCCAATGCGGCACACACCGATCTTTAGTGGACAGCTACTTGTGTGAGTTCGTTTGGATGCAAAGGTACGGAAAAACGGACCTTTTCATGCCAATTATTAATGACATGTCCCAATTTCACCCTCTTCAATAAAAACTAAAAGTACAAATTTTATATCCTCTTTTTTCTAGTCTTTTTTGGGTGGCGGGGGGTAACTTTTTGGCAAGGCTTATCTGGAAAAGATCCCAAACACGCATCTACAATAATCACTATTCCTAAAGAGGCTCCCTTCCCGATAAACCCTTTGCAAAATACCCCTCCCCCTGGGTGAGGGAAGAGACCAAAACCCTCTTCCACGTGGAGCTCATTTAGCGAAGGGAGTTAACATACACAATTTCGGTTTTGCTGTACCTAACGAACTAACAAATTACCCCTACCGTCCTCTTTCCCAGCTCGACAATCCGAGTTGTTTTAACGAATACTAATCGTGATTGTTTGATTGCTTCAAACAAAACCACAGTTAGAGTGCGTAAACCGGCGATGATTGAAGAACCGAGACTGGAAAACGCGAGAGAAGACGCCGCAACCGGTTTTTTTCTGTTGAGTAAATATAGCATCAGGTAACTGACCTTGGGGTATGACCTAGCAACTGCGCAGATCGCAGGGTATCCAAAACGCTGGACAGGAACAACAACAACAACCTAGAATTCAGTTGCCGGGGTTGGGGACAAATTTGGCGGCACGGGTAAAACGGGACAGAAAAACACAGGTGGCCAAATAACACGAGCAACTCTGACTAAAACGCAAAACAGACCGGTACACCAGAATAATTGTTTGTTTGTGTGTGTCTGTGTGTGATCAAATTGGGAAAATAGACAACAATTATCTTAGATTGTTTAAATGAATAGGAAAGGTCTCGGTTGTCTGGGGTATGCCAAAAATTCTCCGAATGAAAATAGGTACTCAGCATCGTCAAGTAGTAGTAGTAGTAGTAGTAGTAGTAATAGGACAAGTATGAATATCAATATGAATCTGAATAAATAGTCAGTAATAAGAGCAATAGTAGTAGTGAGACGTCCAGTGATGAGCTTCACCCACTAGAGCAACGTGTCGACGGGAGAGACAGAGAGAGAGAGAGAGAGAGCGGGCGGGCGAGGGGATTAAAAATGAAAAATATATCGGTCTATTGTGCCAACACACCAGAAAAAAGCGTCTTCTGAATGGGCTGGATGGCGCCAACAACAAAAAGAAACAAGGAACACAGCACTGTAATTGATGCTGTTTCCAAGGCCTAGGGGGGGGGGGAAAGACGCGCCAGTCAGTTGTGAAACAAACGATCAAAACATAAAGAAATGCCTACCAAAGCCTAGGCTATCGACAGTCCAGATGCTAAGAGCACAGTCGGAGCGGAGAACAACCCAGGAAAGAGTGAGACAAGTAGGTGGGTAGTAGGCGAGCTGCAACACAGGATGCAATGCTGCTGGTGGTGAATGAGGGAGGGGGGCTGAAAGACCTAGTGTTCATCCCAAACCGGAGAAAAAACAACAGAGGACAACAATGAGAAGAAATAACACTGCGGGAAGGGGGGGGACAAACGATAGAGAGCGGCATCTATTGTCTCAGAGGTTAATCTTTACTAAAACGGAAAGTAGCGTGACAGAAAAAAAAACTCGATCCAAATTGGCCGTAAAAAGCACGACAGATCAAATTCCGAAATATGTACTCACGCGGGCTTTTGGGCTGTAGGTGGGAGACAACCGGTGCTAGGGGGATAGGGGGCATTGTGTGGCGCCACGACGCACACGAACGGCATCTGATTGAAAGACAGTTATATAATTCAATGCAGATAGATGGCGCTATGAGAAGGGATAAATCCCATTTCGGCTGCAAAGCAATGGTATCCAACAATAAACAGGCAGATGTGGAATGATTCTGTGTGTGCTTCGCGAATGTTGTTCACGGAGGTTTTTGATATCCCGATCCATCGTTTTCCCGTTTCACGGAACAGGTGGAGGCAGTAACGGTGGTTTGGCAAGGAGCTGACAGTGTGGCCTCAAGCGTTTGAGATAGAGAGGTGTGCCCTGTTGGGTCTGTACTCAGGGCGGTCGACTGAGGACAGAGAAGAAACGACAGGCGACGCGATGCCTCTGGTTGTCCTTCCGATTGTGCCGGAGGCGTGAATGGTTGCGTAGAGCCACTGGATTCCCGCCGGAGTTGTTCAACAGCTACGCGTTGCTCAATTACATTGGCTGCCCACTGAACATTCAACTGGGGTCCGGTGATGGTGACCAGACGGTTTTGGGTACCGGGTGCATAGACACCTTTCTGTGAAACTTGAATCACAGTACCGGATGAGGCTTGTAAATCAACAATCGATCGACCTTGTGGTCCAAGTAGTAAGCCGATAATGCTCTCAGGAACCTAAAAAAAACGTAAAAATTTTGTTACACAGAAATGCGTTAATAGTGACTGCCGCACTTCCTAATGGAGGACGTACGGCATGAGTTTTCGAATAATAATGTAGCTAAGGAGCACTTTGTTGAATCCATTAGTTCAACTCACAGCTATCACTTTTTTGCAGAACATATAGCTTCCAGCAGAGGATGCAACCGGGCTCATGGATAAAGTAGGGCTGGCAGCCCCAGGAAACGCATACAGACCAAACATGGAAGTATGCGACGGCAAACTGAGCGATGGCGGGGACGTTGGAGCGCTGGCGACTGCACTAGGTTGTTCATTTAGAGCCAGAAACAACGACGGAGATGTTGTAGAGAGATTAGACACCGTTAGAGAGAGTGGGTCCGCTCTTGAGAAGGACAAATTCAGAGCTGGGGACATCGAGGGAGGTTGCATCATGCCAAGTAATGCTCCCGGATTGGACAAAACGCCAGATCCGGTTGTACCACCTCCAGTTGCAGCGGCAGACAATGCAGCTAGAGCGACGCTAGCAGCGACAGATGGAGAAGAACTGGCGGACGAAGTACCAGAGGCACCTGATGCCGATGAGGATTGTGGATCGACAAGAGACTGACCAAGTCGTGAACCACTAAAGGCCTGTTGCGCACTAGCGATGGTAGGTGTTGTGATTCCTGTCACGGGATATCCCACCCAAGCTGGGGGCACCCGGAATGGTCCTGGGTTGGAAACGGAAGACGGTAGAGCAACTGGTAGTTCATACGCTAAAACGGCCCGGAGATAAACGGGAATGTCTGGCACGAGAAGGATAATGGGTGAAAGTAAGGCACGAATCAAAAGTAATGATCATCTAAGCTCTGAGTTGTTTTCAACATACCAGGGACAACAGAGGCCTGATGTACTAAGGTTGAAAGCGAAGCTGTGGGATCTGAGAGCTCATGTGGAAGCATTTGGGTCTTGGATCGAAATGCCGCCAAAAGAGCCGCTTGTTGTGCAGCAGCGGCCAAAGCCGTAGTCGGATCCAGAAGAGAACCGCTAATCCCAGTCTGCGGAGGACTAGATGGAAATGAACCCGGCGAAGGCGGTACAAGCTCAGTCGAACCACCACCACCACCACTTGGACTCGACAGAACACCTGACTGTAGAACCGATGTGAGCCCCAAGGTCGGACTAGAAGCTGCCAGCGCGGCCAGCGGTGAGATGTCCGGTGGTGTCCCGTAACTGCCGGAGAAAAATCCAAAAGTGTGCGCAGATCTGCCCGTCGGGACGGCGCCCGGAGATCCAACGGAACCAGGTGCGAAGACAGCAGCCATCATCGCCGCAGTATTGGCAGCCGAAGGGTCAACAGCTTGAGTCGCAAGCCAGGTGGGAGTGGTGGCACACGGTACCAGAGGAGTTGCGTACGGGGAACCGGTCGGATAGACACTTGCTACCGGACCCCGCACATCGTGGTACGACAAATTGGGACAACTAGCAGATTGTGGATCAGCTGCGATTACTGCCAGAATCAGCTGTACGGCTGCCCTCGTTTGGTCTAAATCTCCTGAAGTTGAAAACGATTAGAAACAGTGGGTATGCATTAGCAATGAACGGAATCAGCTGAAAACGTGGAACTAACTTATTATGAGTGGACCCTTGAAAAACCAATTTTAGTAAGTACATCATACTGTCCGCTCAAGTTACAACTTTATCGTTGTTTCACGAAAATAGCAACGTAACAAATTCCGGCATCCATCATGTTTTTTTCGTGGCTTACGGAACAAATGAATGGGTTGGGACACAAACCGCATCAGGTTCACTTAAATCAAACGAAGCGAATAAGAAGACTGTTAGGAGGGTGCTCTTAGGTCCCGGAAGTACTTTAAAACTGATTGGTATTTCACCCGAGTAGGTTTCTTACTGTTGCACACAGTGCTGAAAAACGATCACTCCCATACAACAATCATCGGAAATGAGAAATCGATAGAAAGCAAGGAAGTGTATTCGTGTGGGTAAACTACTGACTGGCATATTATTTGGCGAAATTCACGTTCCTTTGCTAGTGAAACAGTTTTCAACTCGACAACGCATGGAACCGTCCGTTATGGTCCACCTGGAAATCATCATCGTTATCGTGGACAGCAAAACATCGGTGTTCAACACTCATTTAACAAGAGATTGTTTTTTCAAAGTTTCCAAAAATGTAGCACAATATAACAACGGTAATGCCTCAGGTCAGTTCTCGGTCTGGACCACTCAAATTAGCGTTTCGGTACAAGAATCAAAACCAGGTCAAAAACAGGCACAGCGCGTCAAATGTAAGGCGTATGAGGCGACAACATTCTGGATATTCGGACGCCTTCTGAACACGCCATTGGCACCCGTCAACCGACAGATAATGAATCAGTATTGGATGCTGATCGGTCCACGCTTTCGGCCAATCATGGCTTGCCTTGATGCTGGACCGGTCCGGTCTGCTGGCTAATCGCGTGTGGGTTATGCTTCCTGGCCGGGGCAGCGCCTACCTGCGAGTGTGTGGGATTCCGCCTAACACAAAACTTGTGGAATTCATGCCTAGTGTCCAAACTAAGCTAACATGATCGCTCTTCCGCATTCGCTGTCACTCGATCTCGATCGATAAACCAGACAGCTCCGGTTAATCAACAGACCAACGCGAACCTATCACAAGCATGACATTACCCACTGGTATCGCAACTACCTTGGTGCAGTAACAAGTAGGGTGAACTGGTAGCATATTGTTTCGCTGTGTTGAAAACTGCTTGACGAACGTAAGTGGTCGTATAAATTGGCCACCAATACCAACCGGTTCACGAAGCAAACAATTCTATCTCCAGCTGAGTCCGTTTCGACTCAAACCTGCAGCGTGTGAATAAGCCCCCCCCCCATCGGATTTAAATCGGTCTTGTATGCTGTCCAATTCGTCCTGCATGAACGGTTCTCATGTCTCTACCACGGCAATTCCGACTCACGGTTTGGCATGCGTTTTACACCTACAAAGTGTAAAGAGCTACTGCAAAACTGGGTGGGACCAAACGTCAGCTTCATGCTTGCGGGTGAACCGATTGAGGTAGTAGACAAATTCGTTTACCTGGGCAGCTGTATCAGTCCCCGCCAAAGATGATATTTCCATCTGAATTTGGAAGGCCCGAGCAGCTTTTGTGAACCTGCGTCACCTGTGACGTAGGCGTGACATCAGCTTGTCCGTCAAGGGTCGAGTTTACAATGCTGCGGTGCGCTCCGTATTACTATACGGAGCAGAAACCTGGCCGCTGCGCGCCGAGGACGTCAAAAGACTTTCAGTGTTTGACCATCGATGTCTTCGGAGCATTGCCCGAATCTGGTGGGAACACCGGATCAGCAATGCTGAAGTACGGCGAATGGCATTCGGAAGCAATAATTCACCGTCGATAAATGAACTAATCATACTGCACAGGTTGTGCTGGTTTGGCCACATGCTGCGTATGCCGGAGTTCCTCGAAGGGTTCGTTTTGCACAACCACGTGAAGGGTGGAAGAGAGCTAGAGGCGGTCAGCCAATGACTTGGCAGCGTAGTATGCAAGTCATTACCAGCAAATTCAGCTGCATTGGTCGTTGCCGATTTCCTGGATGGGGACCCTGAGACGGGCCACATCAATGGTTAGAAACATTTGCAGACATGGCCCAGTCGCGCCTTCAATGGTGCTCGTGCATCCAAGCTATTGCCTTCAATGCATATCTCCCTTCCCAATTCCCCCACTTAACAGTCCACTGACGGCGGTGTACCAATTTATCAGATCCCGCCTCCAATGCGCAGCTATCTACCCCACCTCTCCAATTCATCGGTGAACGAGACTGTGGCAGCTACAACCACTGTACGACAAGTACACGGTTCTTGCAGCTGACAATGATGATGATGATGACGGCAATTCAGTTCTTCCACCCTGTAAGAAAGCACCGTCCAAGAAAAACTTTCAAGCGGGATCTGTTGTGATTCCGTTACATTTGTCTAACGTCGTACCGGTAAACCTCTCACAATGGCCGATGTATATACAGGCGAAGGTGAAAAATTAAACGGTAATATCGAAGACACATGTGTAGAAATTACAGTCATAGAAACGGTGGAGTTGATATCGCAATACGGTCGAGGTGAGCCCAACGATGCAGATCCTGGTAAGTGGGTTTAGTTTTGCGATCACAACACGTATGCTAACGGAGTGTTATAGAAGGCAGGAATCGATTTCAAGTATCAAATGCTAATTCCCCCAAGTCGATGCACTGAGACAGCCCTTCGAAAGTTCAAATTACCGTAGAAATGACCAATCATGAGCTCAAATTGATTCAATGGTCAGGGCGCGAACTAACGAACCGGAAGGTCTCTGGTTCGGACCCAACCTCAACATCTCGACTGTTCCTGTCTAGGCTTCGGGAACCTGACAGTATCCCAGCCCTCGCGCTTCCTTCGGGTGACAGGGCAGCTATGCACCGAAAAGGTATCACAACTGAACTGGGGAGCGTTTCACCCTCACAACCTACTCACTTGGCCTGACGAAGCTTTTGTGTCAAAAGCGAAACATCGCCCTGCCATAAACCCACCGATTGCCTAACAAACCCTAGACAAACTCCTGTTGATTTGTGTGCGACTTGTAAATTCAAGACTGAATGGATTCTACGTATTTCTCGATGGGAATAATTTCCAGAGTTGTGGTACAAAAATGTTGGAAAGGTTTTGGGATGTTTGAAACGGACGAGGGATACTAGCGTTGACGGGTCGAATTATCGACCGTGCCTGTCGGTTGTCCCGGTAACCGGCCCGATTCGAGAACTGTCAGAATTAGGACTGTGATTTTGTCCACCTATTATTTGTTGTTACGTATTTTCATGTTACCTGGACAGTAGATTCGAAATGGATGAACCTTATCCCGTAGAATGTGAAGCCGTTTTCAAAGTTAGGCGATGATATCAGCGGAAGGGAACTAAATGTATGTTGGTCTCCGTGTTCCTGAACCACGCTCTGCAGCCACCAATCTGCGCTGTTTGTACCGTACCGCGTGTGAATTTGAGCCTGTCATCGGTCTACCGAGATAGGTACAGTTTTGCAAACGGTCAGACTGCCTGGGATTTCCGAATAGAATTTTGCGTGCTAAACGACGGGACAAACAAGATGGTGATTTTCATGAACAAAAGTGCAGCCATAAGTAGTCCGATATTGTCCTTACTGGGCTTTGAAAAAAATACTGAAAAGAAGCTTTGAAAAAGTCTGTCCCCCGATGAAGCATTGTGCATGCTTTCTCAGCTGCATATGTAATGGATACGAATTCGGTTCACGAGCACAGCCTACGCAATTCGATCCATCCGCACCGTGGAGAAAAATAGTCCGAGCCGATCGCCACTACGTTGGTAGTCGGTAGGTAGGTTGTCCCATCAAATATGAACTCGCATCGCTTCGATAGATTCCTAGGCATGTTGGTCATTCGTTCTGATGACGTCTTGGCACGCATGCCTTTAATTTTTTCACAAGGAAAATCGGGGAACAAGCAGTATGCACACGTGCGAACAAACACGAAGCATACGTACATAAACGAACGTCGAACGATAATGTGCTAAACCGGTTTTTTGGTGATAAGCGAACGGCAAAGTGGGGAAATGACAGTGTGCCTACCTGCAATAATGATGCAGCGTTCTAACAGATTGAACTCCCGTGATTTCTGTGAAATTTGCACGTAGGCACCAGTTTTTTCCTTGATCTCCTGTATGTAGGAACCACCCTTGCCGATGACCATACCGGCAGTGCTGTTTGGTACAAGAATTTTGACCTGTGTGAATGTGACAGGCAGACAAGAAGCGTTGGTCAGAAATTTCGATCAGGAAGGGTAAGATGTGGGAAAAGGATAAAAAAAATCATTTGCTGCATTGTTCTGAGTACAGTGCTCTCGTTCCATTCCAAAGAGCAGCCTCGGCGGTGACTAGTTAAGCCCATAGCTTACATTTTTTGCAACAGGGTAACCAAGCTTGATAACTGACCGCGAGCATTGGTGAGTATGTAGCGGGAGCATTCGTGTTTCCACCCGAGTTCGATCCCTGTAGCTCACCTATTTTTCCCACGTCACGTGGATCCCGCATTTTCCGCTGGACGCTTCGACAGAAATCTATAGACCACCCGACGTCAGGTTAAGATGTCGTGCGATGTGGGTGACTTTAGGTTTCGTGCCAGGGTTTGGACGCCGATTGGGACACTAATTGAATGCCGAGTTATCTTCAGATTTAGACCCTAGGAGTCAAGTCTTCAAAGAAATTCCAACAAACCTTAATATGAAAGAACCCACTCAATCAACAATGAATAGTTTGTGTACTACTCAGCTGGATTAGAAAAAGGACAAGAATAACCAGTTATCGTGACTTAGTCTACCAGGACAACGAAAACGGCAACAAAATTGTAAGAGCAGTGACTTGTCTAGCATCTCAGGAGTGAACGTCACGAATCCAGAGCAGCATATCTTTGTAGAGGGGTTGAATTCCATTGGGGCGTCTGTTGAGAGGAACCAATGAATGTACATGCTACACGAATGCTACGCAAGTATGAACCCTCCAATAACTTATCTGGTTGTGGGCAACCAAAGCAAACGAAATCTCTGCAGAGATTATTCGCGTGTAGAAACAAACCTTAGTTTCAGAAGTATGACCATAACTAGTTGCTGGTAGTTGAACACTTAACTGATTGACCTCATGACATACGGGAGAACATGTGGGACTTACAATGTTTGCATTCGACTGAGCGCAAACTAACCTGCTTATGTCGCTCCACGTTCAGACGTCCTTCACAAGTGGCGTGTGGATTCGGATCCGGTTTCTCCAAAATTCGATCCATGATGTAATTGTGCACGGACATGACACCTTCCATAGAACCCACAATCAGACAGACACGCTCTGTGGTGCCTGACGGTCGTGATGTGGCGACCGACCGCGCGAGCCACGTGAACGACGGGACAGGATGGGACGGAAACGGTGACAACCATGGCGTGATAGGGAAAACCGTGCAGACACGCACGCGCGCGTGTGATGCAGCAGTGGGAGAAGGAGCCGGACACAAACGATAATAGAAAGATGAGGCAAACATCCGTGCCACAATGTTTCGAAGCCATGATGACGTGATGACCAATAGAGGATAGGATTCGCGATAAGGAATGGCAAAGGATGAATGAAAAAAGACAGGGAGAGAGAGAGATGATGGTGATGATGATGCTGATGATGATGATGATGGAAGTTGTCCGCAACCGCCTGCAAAGAGGCACATACATTCAGTCGGTCCAGACAACTGTATGAACACACACGAATGTGGATGAAAAAGACTGACAACTGAATAGATGAACGCGGTCAGAGGATATCCAACTAAAAGTGAGCAGTGAAGGTTATCGCAGTGCTATATTTTATGACAATAGCAATGCGTTTCTCCTCAGGCTAGACTAGAACACCATTAGAGGATTAAATGGGGTAACCTACGATGGCAGATGAACAGGTGAATTCAATTCCCAGTCGGCGAAGCAGAGGGCTCTAAATGAAACCGAACACGGATGAAAAAATGGGCTCCACATGAAATGACGCCAATCCCCATTTACCGACAGGGAGTTGTCACTGAGAGACTAAAGGAATCAACTGACCGGGTGGGGACGACGCAGATTCTCTCGTTCGTTGAACAAATGTCACAACAAGATCAACAGGGAGACCGGTGTGATGTAACAACGGTCAGCTGTGCGACATCCTGATCCGAAATTGCAAAAAATCACAGAATGATCAATGAACCTAAGTGATGAATGAGTGTGAGTGAGAAAATCTCCGAGGCGAAGACAACCGATCGTCATCAGTCGGAATATGAAAGCGGAAGTAAACGACAACGCAGTGAAAATGAGTCAAAATATAAACGAATTGTGGCAGCACAGCAAACCGCCGCAAAACTAATGAGAGAGAAAAAAACAAACAGGTGATTGTTCACATGAACCGATGGATGACAAAGGTAAAAGAAGGTGGGAAAAGAGAAGACAGAAATTCATATTAGGAACGTGGATGTTGAAGACGGCAAACCAAGTGAAAATCACGGAACTAGCTAGCCCACGAAATAAAAGAAGACCAAAATGAGTTGGAACCTAATAAACATTACTGTGCGGCTGATAACCAAACTGCATACTTTCGTCCATAATTAACTTGTAAATTGCTTGTTGAAAGGTGGTATACTTTCGATGGACGACTGCCACTGAACGTGAAGGAAGCACGGGAGCCGATCGTTCAGCTGTAATACCCTTTCAGTGCCTAGGTGCCATGCCACCCGTGGGAAGCGCGAGGGTGGGATACTGCCAGGATGCCCAAGCCTAGACAGGGAAAGTCGAAAGGCGGAGGTCGGTTTCGAACCACGGACCATTCGGTCAGTAAATTCGCGCTCTAACCACTTGGGCCATCTCGCTCCCAGCTGCTCTTGTTGGGGGGCCGGGTTTGAACTACTACTATTTCGCGCCCTACGCTACAATGTTGCCAGGCGACAGCATCCACTTTCGCTGCACAGAAAAATACTCTTGCGTACAACCCTGGGAGCGGAATAACTCTCGAAGTTTCATCATTCACCAGCTGGTGAGTCTAAGAACAGTTCGCCAAAAGCACACAAAGACCACTTATTGGTATACACCTGAATGTGGGCTGCAAATTCGCAAGGGAATTTGAACCGATACCTAGTCGTATACAAAAATTAGCCTCATTGTGGAAAACCTGCATGGGGCCAGTTCACGCCAGATAATGTATAATCTTAGATCATGCACCCTGAGGATTAGCACGCTGGTTGATCGTTCGGACCAGGCTCGAGATAGATAAACGACTACAGTGTGAAACTACTGACCCGAAGTTTCGAGGTTCGAGCTCAACCCTGGCTTTCCGGCTGCTCCTGTCTAGGGTCAGGCAGCGTTGCAGCTACCTGGGCTGAAACGTTCATTATATATATATACATATATATATATATATATGAGCTGCCGTGAACGTTTTCGTGACACTAGACCGTAATTTTCCAAGAAAGCCATATCGTAATACAACAATAAGGCACGAAGTATGGTGTGATCGCCCGTGATATCACCTCCAAATTATTCTGATTGTGCGAACAGCTGCGTGTACGAAGTTCCAGTACCCAGAAGCCCTCACTAGCTCCACTGCGCAACGAAGCCGATAAATCCCGAGTGTTCTCAGTGAATAACTCTTCCGTCCAGGTCTTCAGCTCCTACGTTGTTTCCATAATCATTGTGCACAAACACCGATTCCTCCACATCCTCCACACCAACTGTCTGCGAAATCAGTTTTTTCCTGCGGTTCATAAAACATCGACGCAACAAAGTCAATCGCAACACATCGGGACGATTGCTACAGTTAAGATCGACAGTCCATCCTGCTGATTTCGTCAATGCTGAGGAACATTCATGTTGGGAATCATCAACAGTCCCTAGCTTACAAATCTCTAGGGGGACTCGAACCCGTGACGGGTAGGTTAGTGACTGATCAACAGTGTGAATGGCTCGCACCTAGGCAATATACAGCGAAACTCATCGTTCGACGATTCAGATCGCACGTGCTGATGGTAAACCGAGTGACGACACCTCAGAGGAAGTTCACGTAGCGTGATATTTTCCCTCCTGAGTAGCTAACTTATAATCTGCTGGTTTAGACGAGATTTTGGAATTTCATGCTGTAAGTCAGTCTTTGCTAGTCAGTACGTGCACGCAAATCCATGTGTGGGTAGTTGGCTGGATGCGATAGAAGAACGTGTCAATCGTAAGCCGCCCCCACTGATTTCGAACTACACTTTGCCTGGCATTGTGAGGGTGCATACGACTTTAAAAGGTAAGTAAGTTAAACCCGTCGAACGACTCACTAGTGCGACATCCCGCGGCGATCTTCTGGCCTATAGACTCGGGCATGTGTTTCTTGGCGAACAGCTCACACGCCCAACCCGGCGTTGTTATTGTTCTACCCAAATAACAAAATCGCATGGCAGTGGTCAAAAAGAAAACATTGGCAAAAATATTCCAATGCCCAAAACAAAAACATCAGTCAGTGAACATAGGGATGAAGAAAGGCCATTTGTTCGGTGAGCTGGACTGACAGACAAGCGCACCACAATGTAACACATAACGACCGTTACCATGGCGAGTCGGTTGAAGCCTGGTTATCTGGATTATCAGTTGTAGGCTAGATTTAGTAACCTGAAACAACGTAAAGGCCAAACATCATAAAGGAAGTGACAAACTTCTTCAAGCGATCGAAATTTCGGATCCCCTGTATCAGGAAGGTCAGACTCCTGAAAGCAACCACTGAATGCCCGAAATCTACTGAGACCCTCAGCTCTGCTAGATGTTGACCAGACAGACAACGCCCCCTCAATATACAGCGCTTCACAGCCTTGTATCAAACCCAGATAGCGCGAGTCAGCGTTGATCAAGGTCAGAAAACGCCCCCGCAATATGCAGCGCGTCGCAGCCTTGTACCAAGGCCATACCGCATGCGTCAGCATTGGACCAAGTTAGACAGTGTCCCTTCCATAACTAGCTTGAGACCTTTGTATTCTCGCACTCGCTTGTTCGGAATATAGCTGTTGTGTTCTTTTCTGTGAGTCTTTTTTTCGGCATTAGGCACTGGAGCGGGTAAGCAGTCAGATACAGCAGATTGGCGAATCAGCAGACATAACACCCTGATTCGATTCGATTCTATCACGGAAACAATTGTCGTTGCTCTTCAGGAGAAAGGACTCTGTTAGCTAACTACGGGCAACAGGCATGAAAAGATTGCTAAAATTGGCTTTTAAAATCCGCAATTCCCAGAAATTGGTGAACACATCAGTTCTTTGTATTCTCAGACATTCGAGCGCGAGATCGTATGGCAAGTTAGCTGAGTGACTTCCTAGAAAGTGCTATCTGAGAAGAAAGACAACTCTCAGGATGCCTATTGGATTTTGTGATCGACAAGATTATGGGACCGAAAGATCGGGGAAAAACTAGGTGTTTGAACAACGACAGACGAAAACCTTGTTTGCCTGACGGTATTGTCCCAGTTTTCGAAGAGGACGAGAAAAAGGGAAAGGTGTTTTTGGATAAATTGACTAAATTGATCCGTTTTTTTCGGAATATGTCTTGCATTTACAAAGCGTAATAAGGTAGTACCTCTGGACGGAACGCCAATTGCAACCAGCTGAAGTTGTTAATCGTTTTACGTATCTCGGAAGTTGTGTTATCTCTGATTATAGTGTGGCGGATGAGGTCTATGCCCGAATCATTAATGCTCGGATCACGCTTGCTAAGCTGAGACAATGTGCTACATCTTGAAAGCTCAGGGAACACGTCAGTCAGGCAACGGTACGGTCTGCTTGGTTGTATTTGTTGGATTTGGCCTGTACGGGCAGCAAAACTGAGACAACTCCAGGTCTTCGACAGCTCATGGAGATGCAGTTCCATTTTTCGGGTGTGTAACCTCAATCGGGGGTTGTGTCCATAAACCGCGGTAGCTTAACCATGTGTTGCAGACGCTGAGTCATTGTCTGCCGCGGGAAGTGCTGTTCTGTTCTGCATCAAATTCAGTGCGGATTGCAGAGAGCATCTGTTCGTCTTAGTAACACATATTGTGAACTCCTCTGTTCGATGGAGTAGCCAGGAGAAGCTCAGTGAAGTATCTCGTATTTGGTATCATAGTGGTTTTCCGAAACGGCCTTGCGACCACGTTTACTTGGCGAGCCAACAGAGGACGAAACCGGTAGCAGGAATTACGCTAATTTTGAATAGTATTCCCATAGGACTTACATGAGCTCGATATAGCTAAGTGGTTAAGGCGCGAATTTACTGAACGGAAGGTCCATGGTTCGAGCCCGAACCCGGCATTTCGACTGCTTCTGTCTAGGCTTCGGCAACCTAGCAGTACCTCAGCCCCAGTGTTTCCTTCAGGTGGTGTGGCAGCTAGATACCAAAAGGATGTTACAGCTATTCGACGCATTTTTTATTACTTGCATGAAAACACTTCAAACACCACGTTGGTAATATGTTGGTAATCGCAAGAGTAAGAAACTGGACTGCTGAAAACGAAGAGATTGCGTGAGAAAGTCGAACTTTTCGCAGAGGAGCAAGAAAGATGCGTTAAACTTCAATTTCCGCGTCACAACCAAGTTACAGTCAGCAACTGGTAGCAACCATGAAGCAGGACAAGTTTAAAGACAATTACCATAAGAAACGGCGAAAAGTTGGAAACCACCGAAAAGCTTATTGGAGCAACGAACAAACGGCAACATGGCGCATTCTTGGTCTTGCACTAGTGAATGAGCAGATAGTCGCAATTTCATACAAACCCCAAAAACGTGAAAGGTTAAAAATGTCAGGTAGATAACATCCTAATTAGCTCAACTGATGGTTTGGGGTCTATCGCACCGGCGTTAAGAATGCAGCTCATTATTCTCTCCGATGCACCTCCATTTGGAAAATCTATATCGAAAAAGCAAACTGTGAAACGAAGCACATTAAAACCAGATTATGGTGGCTTATCTCAACAGGGGAACGATTCAACCAGCAACAGCACACAACTGTAAGACAGAGATGACACAGGATCTATAGTGATAGGCCGAGTCAGTCTTAGTTAGACTTTTCACCTGAGAGTAGCCTAGTCTTGTTAGTTACTATAAGATTAAGTTGCATAATGAACGCAAACCACAGACGACCTAAAGAAAACTACAAACAAGGGTGCTGAAAACTCTTAGACAGCCCACGACCGGTTTCGCCCTTCGTGAGGCTCATCAGGTAAGCGCAGTCCCCGAGTTTCCGTCAACCTTACGTTCTAATTAAACCCATGTTGGACTGATTTCGACAACCCCACTCACTTACATACCAATTTGGTTTTCACGGGAGACTCAACTAAAACTCTCGTTTATGATATTCTACAACTCAATGTGTTGCATAAAAACCGCCTCATGCTTCAGTTAGTACAATATTCGAAATATCGCCTACCTACTGAGCCTCAAGAAGGGCGAAACCGGCCGTGAGCTTTCGAAGGGTTTTCAACAAACTTGTGAGTAGTTTTCTTTATGAAAATATACTGCGACACCTCAAATATCGTACCAACTGAAACCTGAGGTGGTCTTTGTGCAGCACATTCAGTTGAAGAATATCACAAACGAGAGATTCACTTGAGTCTCCCGTGAAGACCAAATTGATATGCAAATGAGTGTATTTGTCACTGATGACATACTTTTTTCATCCTGACACTTGAAAAGAGTGAAACGAAGATGTGCAGAAGAACGGAATTTATTCGCTACAAACATGCAAACGGTCGCATAAATGACTCATCCTGAAAAGCAAACTATCCCCAGCGAAAATGATGTGGTTTACTTTTCCCCAGAAGTTTTAGTTTTAAGCACTTATTTTCTCTTCAAACGGATGTGACACTAAAGGACTGCACAAACAAGGAAATCAATAAACCATTCGTCGTTGGATTTTATGCGTCTGTACAGCAGAACTCCTGACCAGACGCAACGGATATACGAGGCGAAATCCTACCCGACTTGGTCAAGCGAGTCTCAGATGGTCCGCAACTAAGGTAGATGAAATCGCAGTGTTTCAGTTTGCTGTCCATTTCAATGAACTGCAACTCGTATCAGATCACAAATCTCGTGGTACGATGACTTTAACCACCTTCAATTTGCAAGCCACAAGTTATTCCTCTATGAAAACGATTGATCAGTTTCGTGACCAGTGGATGAACTACAAGCCAAGTCAATTCTGGACGTGCTATGCCAAAATGAAATGAGTAGTGTTCCCAAGAAGACCAGCAGCTAGCATCAAGCACTTTCTGCTGACGCACTTTTGTGGGGTGGTGAGGCACTAATGTCCCGGAATGTATTTGTCGTCTCAGGTAAGAACGACCAGTTTGCGTTCCGACTCCCGTTTGTTTGTTCACTCAGCGGCTATCATTTGATGACGAAATATGACAAAGTACATGATAACTATGGGAATATTGTAAGATTCACAAGTCCGAGACCTTGTTGGACAGCTGATCAATGAATCGGCTGATCAATGAATAAATTGTCTGCGGCGTAAGTCCTCTGCTTCACCGGTAGTTTCCTGACATTAGAATTCACCATTTTTCGTGATGCGAAAAACTACGAACGGGCAGACGTTTGGAAACGGAGTCCAACCAGCGACCATCTGACTGAAGTGCCGACGAGTTAAAGCATATCAGGTCGTACTGTACCCTGTAAACAGACTTGGAAACGAATGTTGCTTGCCAATCAATCATCATCGTAAATTTATCATTCCCAACGATACAATACTAGCGTACGACCTTGATCCAGAAGGTGGGGACGGAATTCTCGCATTCTTTCGTCGATCCTTACTTATTATCCTCAATCACCTAGCTCCTCGCTTCCTGGTCTGTCATTTCCGGGCAACGCCAACTGGTCCCCCCATATAAAATTAACTACAATTCGAGCGCCAATTGGTGGGGCGAGATGGCCCAAGTGGTTAGAGCGCGAATTTACTGACCGGAAGGTTCATGGTTCGAACCCGACCTCTGCCTCTCGACTTCCCCTGTCTAGTCCTGGACAATCTGGCAGTATCCCAGCCCTCGTGCTTCGTTCGGGTGGCATGGCAGTTAGGTACCGAAAAGGTGCTACAGCCCAATGTTTTTTTTCGAGCGCCAATTCGCTTTCGTAAGCATTGCTCCGTTCTCAATTCCTATTAAAGAAAATCTTTCTCCAGACTCAGACGGCCTACCTGTCAGAATCACTTTGCTGGCCGAAGCAGGTGGTTCAACCTCGACAGAATCCAGTTTTGTCAGCCTCAGAGCTGCTGAGGTAGTGAAGTATGCATGCGAGAGAAATGGAGCGTACCATTTGTGGGTCACTGGTGGTAGTTACTGTCTCCTCTGTTTACTCAGATCAGCCTACTTTGGAAACGCATACCTTAGGAGGACAGTCTGGGAACTCGGTGGAACGTGATCGGCAAGCGCCGAGGTCGAATAAATCACTGAAATGAACAAACTGAGTTTCAAATAAACTCCCTCCAGATTGACTGTATAGACAACACCAACGGTCTATTTATCTCAACCCACCTAACCAACAGGCAGTTTACCACGTTATTTTCTGCTAGAGGGTGATGAAGTCAAGCTGCCACTCGAACTAGGAGGAACTAGGCTGTGAGAGAACTTGACAGGTTATTTTTATGGATATTTGGACACACGAATATATTCCCTCACTTTGGTCGAAGGATGCTTCCGATTTACCGCACTGACCGTTCAAACCATCGCGGGATCTGTATAATGTTAGTCACTTCAGAAATTTTGGCGAAATTCATTCTTCGCAGACTTCCGCCTCTTAGCGGGACCGAATCCACGGAGGAAAACTAGTTTAGGCAATGGACATGGCTGAGTCGACCAAATTTACGCAGTTCGAAAAGTCCCCGAAACCGTCCCATGCACAAACAGCCGATCATCGTCGCATTTCTCAATATCCGTGCTGTTTCCGGCGGATTAAACGACGCGTATGAAATAAAGGTGCACCTGTGCTATTCGCAGACAGCATCGGTGCATTGTGCAGCAATGGCTAATTAATGGGTTGCTCCAAGAGATACACGTTTTCATGTTTCTTAATACATAGAGGAGCGTACCAAGGATGCCTTATCTTTCCATTTCTGCCCAAATTTGTGACCGACGATGTTCTTCGAGCCGCTCTCGCTGAAATCAGTAATGGTGGAATTGAACTCCTTCCACGGAGCGGAATCCACAATCTGGATCAAGTAATCCAAATTAATTCACCCTGTTTGGGAGTCACTCAAACACGGTTCACGATACCCTGAACAGGTTGACTGTTGAAGCAGGTCTGGAGAAAATGTTTTCCAATGCCAAAATGTGATGCCCTGACGCAAGGCTCGCAGGTTCCTCTACCTACTTTTACCCTGAGAAATGTTTCACTTTAGCTGGTTCACGTATTTGGATAGCTGCATATCAGCTGACGGACTCATCGCTTTTGAGGTGGTAGCTCGAAGGGTGAATACCAATGAAGCTTTTGTTGGCTTGCGAACTCACCGGAAGAGACATGACGTTATTCTGTCAACAAAAAGATTAGCGTACAGCGCGTCCTTTGTCATGAGTACAGAAACTGGCCTCTTTGGGTCAACGACAGCCGGTGATTGCCGGCGTTCGACCGCTGTTTGGGGAGCGCCCCTTGCGTTTGGTGACAGTTACGTGTGAACACTCATGCGGTACGGCGATGCGTCCGCGAAATCGCAAGAGGCTGGATTTTTCGGGAAGCTATTGTCGAATACATCTCATGAATTCTATTTAACCAGGGCCCAAGATATGCTGTTTGTTTTGGTTGGATAAGAAGAGGAGGGGCAACGAACGAAGTGGAAACAGGGAATGAAATAGGTTGATAAACTGCTGATAATGGAACCTCCGGATCCAAGATGAAGCCCGTAAAACATGTATTCGTGATCGGCCACTCTGTGAGATGCGATTTAAAGTTGCACCCCGTGTGGATCCTGTTGTTCACCCTCACTGATGCATTAGAGGTTGTGGACACTTCGGTGGTTGTATTAGCTTTGACCAAAGTGTGTCTGATGAAGCCACTGCACGAATCTCAAAGGCCAAAATCACGTTTCCTAATCTGCGTCACTTGTTGTGTAAAAAAGACATATCATGAGTCTCAAGAGTCGCATGCACCAGGCCACAGTATGGTTGCGAAACACGACCTCTGCAGACAAATGATGTGAGATGTCTTCAAACTTTTCACCACTGATGCCTCAGAAGCGTTGCCGATGTCGGATGGCGTCAAAGAGGTAATTAAAAACAGGGCTAGCTGGTTGTGCAGCGGGGACTTCAATCTCAGAAAACAAGCAGCACCATCAGCTACGGTGGCTCGGCCATGTGTTACGCATGTCGAAACACCATCATACCGAGACGAGTGTTGTTCAACGTGTGTCATTCAGAATGGCTCACACCGCGAAGTTGACAGTGTAGGAGTTAGCAGTGGGGCGTGGAAGAGATTACGAAGATCCTGGGTTGGTTGTTGGTGCGGTCTGCCTTCCAGGATGGGATCACCGTGACCCCTCCTGCGCTTGGCTAGAGATATTGCAAGAAATGGTGGTTAATCGATGTCAGTGGTGTTGGTGCTTTCAATTTCTTTCCAGATTGTCTGATTGAGTGTTTGGAGTTATAAGCACTTCAGAATGCTTATGATAGGCCAGCAACAGGTCCCCTCTCTCATCATCTTTTTCTCTTCTTTTCGCTCTAGGGCTTTAAATGCGAGCAGGTAAACCTTGCTGTTGTACGGCAGTGGAGCATCAGTGTCAACCATGATATCGTGTGGGCGATCATCTCTTCAACTCACCATGCTTCACGACCAAAATGGATATTCACACCGACTTGCCTTTTTTTCAGATGACTGCGTTTCAATAGCACATCCAAAGGAGGAATTGCAAGGTCCATCGGGGCACTTACCCCCAGCAGCGAATCGCTTCGGTCCCAATGGGAACGTCCTCTAGTAAAATGCCCAGAATTCATAATGGAACCGTGTACTCAAATTACCGATCGCAGCATAGCAAGTCGTCAAGATTTCTTCTACCTCCAAAGCACTCTATATATAGACTTGACAAGTGGTCATGAACAAAATGTTTGGATTTCCAAGGTGATTATCATATTCAGTCATTCACATAAGGTCGTTTGGAGCAAGCGAAATCTGCGCTTGGGCGCCAGGGCTGTTATACTATCTTCACTACTGTATGGCAGTGAAGCATGAGCGCTCTGCTGACAGAAAATTGGAAAGTTTGACACTTCACTTACGACGCCTGGCTAAATCACCAGAGTGAATCCAAAACAATGGAGCTCTCAACCAAGCCAAGCTCAACAGAACTGAGTGCACTCAGGAGAGCCATACGGTGCAGAAAGAATGACCGAAAACCGATTCTAAAAGCAAACTCATCTACGAACATCTGAAAACAGTGACCTTGTTTTCAAAACTGACACATGACAAGATGGCCTTTAGCTTGATACACACGTCCTTTGAGTCCCAACGACGTCTTTTTGCTATCACAAGTGGTGTAAACAGGTAGACGCAATGCTGGTCTTTGATCACCTTCGATGCCATTGTTGGTTTTTAATATGAAGTCGTGTCGTTCAGCTGTAGTACCCTTTCGGTGCCTAGCTGCCATGCTGCCCGAAGGAAGCACGAGGGCCAGGATACTGCCAGGTTGCCCAAGCCTAGACAGGGGAAGTCGAGAGGCAGAGGCCGGGTTCGAACCACGGACCTTCCGGTCAGTAGATTCGCGCTCTAACCACTTGAGCCATCTCGCCATCTCGCGTTGTCTAAACTTTTGGATACCACATGTCGAATAATTAAGCACGGGTTAATGTCTCAACTGAGGCCACTGGGGTACACTGCACTCGCTGTGACTCATGGGATGACAATGTCAACCGGAATAGTGATAAGTCAGCCAACGTTATGGACTTATTCGAACCCTGTCGAAGTCGTGCAACTTCCGGCAAAATAACGGAATCTGGAGCAGCCATGGAGAACTTACAAACTAAATCAAGTAGCAACCGAGATAATTATTCAATATTTTGAAAACCAACTTCCAGTACCCCATAAGGAGTCGCTTTAGAAAGAACTATTTCAGGAATGCCTTGTTGTACGGAGGGATTAAGCTGGCTTATGAATTCGTCGGCTGTTTTCCAGGGGAAAAGTAGCTGAATTAATCTAACTAGGCAATTTTTGTTGCCGGTATGGCTTGTAGGTTAAAGATTCCCTTAAATGATCCTATCCAGACTTGGGCAGCCTGGTAGTAGCTCAGCTTCCATGCTTCCTTGGGGTTACATGGCACAAAAATGCACCTAAAAACGTTGAGCAAGCTTTCTGGGATGACGTAACCACGAGTAACTTGGTCAAAATACAGCGGTGAAAGGCCATGTCCAGGCAGTTCAACTCATCACTCTGCGCACTCTGTGGCAACAGACCTTAGGAGCAACAAGGAACAAAAGTATCAGAAGGCGAAACGTTCTTGTACTGGGGTCTGATCAAAGCGCACACACATATTGATGAATACAGGTAAGGTTTTCAAGTTTTCTTCAAACTTTGCCCTGGTTAGAGAAAACGCACACCAAAGATATTGTGGTCGCTGTAGGATTGGATTTTGATACTTCATCATTCCTGGTTGCTCGTTGTACAGTAACAAAGCGAAAGGACTTTCATCTAGAAATGAAAGTGTCACCGCTTTCAGTGCTCTCATGGATTCTATAATGCCAGCGATTTGCGAGCTTTCTATGGACCAGCAAACTTGGACATGTTTCGGGACACATCGGATAAAGACGAAAAATGACATCCATTCACGTTCGTCTTAACCTTCGATTTGTAACTATGAGCTTTCGACCGCGATAGCTGGACTAGTAAGGAGACGTGTCTGAACGATAACCAAGCAATAATTTGTGTCATACAGGGAAAATAGCAGAGAATTCGCCAGAATGCCACCTAGTTTTGGAGGCCTCTGAAAATTTTGTTTCTCTCGTCTCTCAACTTCTTTTCTCAAAAGTATGTTACACGTGGGCATACAAAAAAATGGAAACTACCTGTACACAGACATAGATACAAGCATAAAAAGTTTTCGTTGACTACCTATGTCCGAGTATGTCTACAAACAGTTTCATTTGGCAGTGTACTGATAGGCGTGCTTACTACGGCATTTTATGGAGCCTGTTGATCGTAGGAGACTTTGGGAAGATTTCAGTCGAGATTCCGTCCTTTAAGTTTAGGTTAGCCTATGCCGAAAAGCCGAGCTGTGTCACCCTAATTGAGAATCATAAGCAATGCACACTTCACGAAGCTCCAAGGTGACCTCCCAGCCGGTTCAGCTACCAGCGGCTGACCAGCAGTGTCATCCAAAGGAATTTCAACTGATTAAAGTGTTGTAAACAATTAAAATTCTGAGTGTATGATATGATAAAACATATGGTAAAAAGATAGATCTGCGTTAACCCGGAAACCTCAAGATTTTACGGCGGGACTCCAAGTTCGGTTTTATAACCAACGACCAGCATGATCGGCGAATTGCCAGCTGCTGCATCAGAGTCTTAAGTAAAACCACATCCTCATCTGTCAAAAAACTCTCGATAACCATGTCTCCACGAAAACGATCCCATGAACGAACTAGGACGATCCAACGTCAACTATGAAACTTGTACTCTCTCAAGGGCTACCCATCAACCACGGAGAATTGATCACAATGCCTTTGCCTGGAACTGAGGAAGTGCCTAAGAAGCAAGAGAATGTCGTTAATATCTGGAAGGACCAACTTCACCGCGTGGAAAAACGTCAACCCAACCTGAAAGCTCCCAAAATACCATGAATAGCACGTTTGCATGTTTAGCACCCACAAATTACAAAACACCTTGGCTTAACAAGCCAAGAAGGGCTCAACAACGACCCAGAAACCGAGCATGGAAATACTGCAGGCTAATCGGAGAGGGATACGGATATTACAAACGAATACGAACCAAAAGTAGAAAAATTCACAGAATCCGGGAAAAGTTTGGCTAATGGCACCACCGCGTCCAATCGTCTATATACTTATATAAAGCAGACACAAACTTCCTCTTGATCTCCCTAGAGAACAAGGACTGTGAGACAAAAGCCATTGAGAAAAAAACACCTGCTCGCTAGGCATCAATCTCCAGTCTATGTCCCACCATCAGATTCGGTATCCAAGTCAGTCATCAGCAACACTGCCCAAGATTACAATGCATTCGATCACGAGGGGAGGTTTAAATGGCGCTAGGATAGCTGAACACCCATGTCAGTTGACCCCAACGGCATCCACTGGTACTGGAGGGGCTACCTGAAATCCTGCGGGAACCAATGATCAATCTATCCGAAGAATCATTGGAAGCGAGAACTCGTCTGGCAGGA
This sequence comes from Clonorchis sinensis, assembly GCA_003604175.2. NCBI lineage: Eukaryota > Metazoa > Platyhelminthes > Trematoda > Opisthorchiida > Opisthorchiidae > Clonorchis > Clonorchis sinensis. Next base: position 27,224,427 of record CM030373.1, on the reverse strand, counting down.
AAATGCCGATCAATCCACGCTACAAAGGCGGAGTTCGGGAATCGCCATTGAAATATCAACTTGAAAGTTTTTTGTGTCCTATCTAAGATGGTGGACGGAATAATAGCAGAACTTCTCAAACATCACTTGGAATCTTTTGGTCTACTTCCTTGCAGCCAGCACATGTTCAGGAAAGGCAGACCATACAACTAATCCGCCGCTGGCTACAGAACATCGGGCGGAGAATAGGGATATCAGTTAACCAGCGGAAGGCATTTACGTTAACCTAGAGAAAGCCTTTCATACGGCGCTGCGTAAGAACCTACTGACCTAACTCCGAACTCTGAGTATCATACGTCTATTCCCTGAGTAGGTAGACGATTTCCTCTACAGCCTGTTTCACCTGATTCGTCATGACTAGCTGGGTCCTCCAATTCCTAATATTATATTCGGTACTATTCCTGTCGTTCGTCAACGTCCTACCTGTGTTGAGTTGCCCGCCATGTCTAATCTTTGCAGATGAATATTAATCAAACCAGCTGAGAATCACCTCGAAATGCAGATCGACTTCGGTGAGCTGGAGTGTAGATGGATCTAACAGCTGTCAGTTAGCACTCTAAGGTGTGTATGCCTAGGTAGTGGACAATAAGGTCCGTCTCACATATACTTTAACTGTGAAAAGGCGATTTAAGTAGGCTGGTTTGTAAGGAATCTAAGTGTGACACTGGAAAACAAATGGACAGCCCCTGCTCCTGCTCAATGAGTGATGGAGGTCACTAAATTGTTCCACAACTTCTAATCAAGGGCGTTCTAACCGCCATATGGTGCACATATTCGACGTCTGGAATATAAAAGAGAACTCATGTAAAATGAGTTCAAATGAGAGAACAAATGAGGGAGTAAAAGTGGAATAGTGTAGTCGGCCGTAGGAATTCTGGTCTAATGAATGAGGGATGTACCATATGAGGACCGAATGTACACCCCGAACCTAGTTCCGCTGTCCCGAATGAGGGTCACCGGCAGTCGCATCCTTATCCGAAGGAGCCTTTGCGGTAGCATGGCCAAGAACAAGTCTTCCCGCTCCGTATGGACGAAACCAGACGGAGGTATAGGTTCATCGTACGTGAACGTACAGCGCGGACGATAATGGCGAGGTACACTATCTCAGCATGCCAGCAACCTTTAAAACTCCCTACCGAGTGAAGTGACAGGAAAACTGTATGCAAAAATTCAGAAGCAACACCTGACGAGAATATGGCTTCGCGAGTGAGTCAAAACCCCACAATCACTAGAGTATTAAGTGGGAATGATCAAGCTGAACTCCCCACTGCCTCCAATCAACGCACACTCAATATTTTCTGAGTGATTTAAGTTAAGTTACGGTGAGGCCATTGGCATGAAGATAGCCTTAATGTTCGGTGTTTTACAGACAGCAGATGAGAGTGAACACTTTCACTCACTTACCCGGATAAAATTCGTCTTGCTTGGAAATTTTCACCTTGGTATTCGTATCTTTCTGGATCTTCCCAATAGCTTCACCATACTTGCCTATGACTGCGCCCGCAGCTATTGATGGAATGAGCACCTTCAAGTGTACGTTATCATCTGGAAGAGAACGAATAGTTGCGTCACAAGAATGAAGCTCAAAACCCAAATTATCGAATACGAAGTGAAAAACGCACCACAATTTGCACGTTTAGGCGTTGTCTCTGGCAATAAAACATCATCTGGAGGGCGCTTCCGAGAATCGTTGCTGTCGTCGGAACTGGAATGGCTTCCAGACATCAGTCTTAAAATCAAGTATATTGATACGTGCCCTCCCCAACCAATCCACAAAAAAGAACCATTACGACATCACGTAATTGAGCTTCGTGCCTTTCAGCAACGGACTCGAATATAGGAATATATTGAGGGTGATGTATGGACCCGCTGATTGGCTGGTGGTTTTCTCACAAAAAACGTGACCTTGAGCGGGTTCGCTAGATCCACCAAGTGCAGCCACAGGAATTTCATTCCTGTCCGCTGACTGAGCATCAACATTGTTGATAAGGATATCCTCGCTAGCGCACTCCAAGATGTAGGTGAATAGTACGCCGTTCGAGTAAATCTTCCTCCCGAACATTCAGCCATCTCCGCAAAGCCTTCCTAATCCTTCCAGGATGCTCGATTGGGATGTGGATTACCCTCGGAAAAAGAAACAAAAACTATATGGCACTGAGACCTCTCAACTGAGAGCAGGGCCTTCTGAAGTCGCGGAATTTCAAAGCGCTTGGTGCAGTGGCCTCGCCCGGTGTATGGAAAAACCGATAACGTTGGCAACGCATTTGTGGTACGTTCGAAAATGGTTTCGTTTTTTTCATGCAAAGTTGCGAAAGAACTATTTCTCTGTCTAATCGCTTTAAAGAGTTAACATGCCTCATTATATAGCTTTTTCACTCTCACATTACCCGTGTGCGAGAACCTCTGTCAGATTGCACTCCATTCCTGCGATGCACCCACCTTCTAACATGAGCCAGGTCGTTGTAAACTGCTCTCCTCTACAGCTATCGGGGGATCTACAACAGATGCGGACGAAATAGCTGTCACTCGAGTGTCAGACGTGGAATGCAATGTCCTGCGTGCCAGACCTGTTGGCACTTAGATTGTAAGGTTTTGTAGATCGACCAGATAAGCCAATTGTCTAACTCTCCTGACCCGTTTGTGTGCGCCAGTTGCGATGCGCTCCGCAGCAAACAAGACAGCTATTGAAAGCAAAAACAAGTGTCGATTCCTGAGTGTAAAAAATCAGTGCTTTAATCGGGATACTCGAGAAAAACTAACTTTTCTTTCCAAAGCTCTGGAAGATATAAACACAACGAATCAAGCGGCCTGGATGAGAGTAGATAACGAACTTTCCTCCCTGAAAAAATATTTAGGGCCATCCATTTCAAGTCCATCGTCTGCGAAGAACGTTATCCAGCTCTCTGATGTGACATTCAAGACTGCCACGGCGCCTCCAGTGGACAGCCACATGACGGAGAGCAGGCTGATCATCTTGGGGTCATTCTCAGGAAAAAGCACGCACATAACTGGTAGTCGCTCCTAGGGGGGTCGTCACGCAGAGTGGCTACGCGAAAAGGGAAGCAATTAAACGTTTGAACTTCCAGCCACCCTTTCCTCACCAAGTGTCGCACAGATCATCTTGGGGAGGACGGACAGCATTCAAAAAGCGTACCCAAACGTCAAGCGCATATCCGACGATCGCCCTCTAGAGGCGCGGAAACTGGGCCACAACACTCCTAGAGATGAGAAGCGTAGCACACCTCCGCTTGGGAATAGTCCAGCCGACCTTACACTTACGGCAAACCCGACGGCATTTGTAAATCCTTGTACCCATAATAGCACGCCGACCCAACCGGCCGAGTCTCCGGATCGCAGGCAAACGTTGCGTGGATGCAGCGTCCAACGCATGTGGGATTATCATCGCTTGTTTTCTCACCGGTCGGAAAAGCTGCAGCGGTGAAGTCCACATCCAGTTCACAATTTCTAAGCCGGGTTGAGGCAGCTGTGTGGAGACAAGCAGCGAATTCTATTGAGAGATCAACAACAAGCGTTGATCTCGAAGTCGGAAACTGCTGCGAGAACCCCACAACCAGGGAAAAGGTGATACTGTCAGCCTTCAGCTCCACTCCATCATAAGCAGACTCTCGAATCGTGGATACAATCGTCGGTCACGACCCCGATATCCAAGGTCAGCTTTCCTTAAACATCCGTTCATGATCGCGCTCACAGTGACCTGGCCCACACCTGATATCTGTGATGCAGAGATCGATGCAGAGATTGATGGATGGCTACTCAATCATTCGAGCTGACTCAAAACACTGGAGGATGGGTGGAGTTCCTGTTCGCTTACGTGCGGTCCCGCCTAGCCCGATTGCCCTATCCGACACCACCCTTCTATCGTTTTGTGATGCACTGTGGGCACAAATCTAGCTGCGTGGGACCGATTCTCTTCTTCTCGGTGCGCTTAATCGTTTCTCCCTAGCCCAACGCAAGGTAGAAACCGTTGAGCAGCTACCACATCACACATCTCTTGCTTGTAGTTGATTTTAATGCTCCAAAAGCCTGCAGGATGTAATTCCAGTGCATCGGATCTAGTAGGCACTTTGCATCAGCGCTGACCGAGGTCGTTCAGCAGAACGCTTGGACGTACCATGTCGTCGCCCTCAAATGATACCCCGCGGGCCAACTTTCATGCATGCTGGATTTCGTTATCACTAACAAAATACCACTTTCGTTTCGGATCTACGTCAATGACCTTTGAGATGTTCTTTCAAGTCCATGTCTATTTTTTGCGGACGACTTTAATTCCTGGGGCTAAAAAGCCAGTGACCTTCAAACGGATGTCTCAAAGCAGTAATTGTTGGGCTGGCAACTTCCTCTGAATGACGAAAAGTGCGTCCTCATGTCACTCGCTATGGGAACTCCGCGAATGTATTTGTCGTGTAGGGTGAGAATGCATCCGAAAACATTACGAGGATAGGTACCAAAAAGGATTTGGGTATGTGGCCTTCTTCATACATTTCCTCCTCACTGCACGATAAAAAGTCGGCTAAAAAGCAATCGACGTTATACGGATCATTCGGCAAACCTTCCCCCGTATTACTCACCTCCATCCTGTTTATCAATCTTTGGCTCCGTGAATCCATGACTCCATGCATCATACGGTCTCTATCCGATTTTTATTCGGAAACTGCGGATACTGAAAATGATTTAACAGTTTTCGGTTAAACGCCTGACCAAGTGAGAAACAATTCACGACCAACCGCAGAACAATCGACATGCCCTCTGTTTACGTCATCATCATTATCAGATGGAGGTTGCGTTCGGTGGCGCAGGTTCGTTGCAAAGTATCTTGATTGCAGAATTCCTGTGCAAAATGAAGTTAGAAGTACACAGACCGAGTGTATTTGAGGCTCTGTTAAAACAACTACCCACATACATACTTAATTAAATGATCGTGATCAAGTTTTCTGGTAGCAGATTTAGCTAAATGTAATTCTCTAGCACTGTCTGTTACTCCAAAATGCCTTTATAGCGAAGGCTAGTCCAAACGTGACTTTCCGTCCTCACCACAATTTCTGTCACCCCTGCAATCACCTGATGTGACCTCCAGCTCGCACTTACCTACGCCGCCACCGGAACAATCTCCCCCGGACAACTTCAGAATATCACACATCATCCTATCTTTTCGCAGTTTATATTCATTCATTCATTCATTCAACAGCTTGTAGTAACACCATAAATCAAGTTACTTAAACATCGTGGATTTCAAGATTGAACAGGTAACTCCCGCGTACCTGCTTGTCTTCAAAGTTCACAAGACGTTATTTGATAACGCTCGACTTGCCTGATTGATTGACGAACAGCTTAATTGTGACTTTGCAATAATATTAGGAAGTTTATGGTAGGTGAAGTTTGGACTAGGTTGGTCTGCTGAAAGGTTCCCTTCTTGTAGACTTTATGGCAACACTGACTGGTCCATCTATAAGTTGTGCTGCGTTGCGATTTCTTTCCCTCATATGTAGTTAACTAGCTAAATGCTCCCTAACTGTTAGTGGATTCTCTTTTTGTGTTCTGCTTGACTTGTTCAAATCTTCGTGAAGTAATGGTTTGAGATCTTCATGGCTCATTGGCTAGTTGCTCTTTCTTTATTTTTCTTCAAGACGGCCATTAAGGGGCTGTTGATTCACCCTGTGGATCAACGGTGAACAGCGGTTATTATTTTGTGTTCCGATTATTATTATTATCATTATTATTTTTTATTATTTTTTATTTATTATTCTTATTATTTATTATTATTTATTGCAACGCCGTTCTGTTTCCTTTCTGCCCAATTCCCCTCCTGCTTCGCCCTTACTTAAGGATCGCTTATTCTTAGGTAACTGATGTTAATTTTTTGTTGCCCGTCCGTCAGTGCTTGCAAGTTCGTCTCAGTTCCACCTGTCAGAGCGTCCGCTCTGGCAGCAAAAGGCCGGACTGGGGATCGCACCCAAAACGCTTCGAATAGCGGGTGAGCCTGTTGTCCACCAAACCGACCCGACACCCGGAAGGTCCTTTTTTCGTATAACCTCTATACCGCACCTGCTAGGTAGCTTTTGGTGACATTTGTTTTAAACAGGCCTGAGCGCGCAATTTGCTCTGCAACGTGACACGAGCTGTCGCGTCGCGCCGTCAACCAACGACAGTTACTTACCTCCCGAACGTAGTGATTGTTTTCTGCGTCGTTATCTCTATACGGCTGACTAACACAGACTGACTGCCCATATTTCTACGTTTGTGCATCGTTTGGCGCTTACTCGCTGTTGCTTCCAGAGACTTCTGCTATCTCGCTGACCATTTTCTGCCACCGCTGACTGCACTATTGTTGACTGTGCGTTTGTCTGATTTGCGATGCTTACTAGCCCGTTCGCCTATAGAGCCAGTTCCTGACAGTTCTCAATAAATCATCTGCTGCCCTCGTCCGTCGGTTCCTACTGACTACTGAATACGAACTGCGTATAATCTGATAGCCGTAATCCTTCCGTGAGATCCTTAGCTCTCCGCATGTTGCAGGGTGCACGGTGCTTAACAAACTATCCACATGGTACCTACGTCGATCTTAGCGGGCAGGTGAACGAACATAGCTGAAGCGCGTGACTAAAATGCAGCAAGGTTCCACGATGCCTAATGAGTTGCCCATCGACCTTCATCGAACAAATTTAGAAGTCCTCGTGGTACGACGTAAACAGTTGCATTTCACTTGCATTTTCCTTGGTATGTCCTTCCGGGAGGCGAATGACCTTGGTGCATCGTGTTCATCAAGCAGTTGACGTCCAGAAATGGGTTGAAGGTGTAAGCTACGTTATAGGAATATCACTGAGGCAGTCGGCTGCCAAACTGGGGGAAATATTCACCCTGTAAAGGGAGCACTTAATGGGCGACCATCATGTATAGCCTTGTTTACACAATGTCATCTCAACGGATGATTTGCACTGCGTGTCTATAAGGCCCCAAGAAAAGCGCGACTTGCATGAAATGCATGAGGTTTCATTAACAGACGAACAGTCAGTCAAGTTAAGACTTGAATGAGCCACAAGATATCATCCTCATCTCCTTATGCTAACTGGCACTCTACAGCGTTATTTCTAACATTAAGCCTATATCTAACGCCTGTCGAGTAGCTTCTTACTAGAAGCCGAAAACTCGGGGGAACGCAGACTTTCGTGGCACACTGTGCTTGGGAGCTGTGGTTCAGTCCTGGTTAACATCATAAGAGCACACTTTGGGGAACGTTTTGCAGCACACCTGCGTGTTTTGTGGACAGGGCGCGGGCTAGAGACCAAAAATAACTTAATCGACTGCAAACTTACCTCTGAGACGCACTTGAAGACGACCGACGGCAGGTACTAATAATAATAATGTTTATTCCCAACTTGTGGGAGGCGTGTCATCAGGCATGGTCATAAGGTTACAGTCAGAATAAATGCGTGATGGTGAGGACTGTGAGTACAGGAATTTTGGGTGGGAAAAGGAGACAGCGTTATCGGTGGTGAGCCTTTTGCAATGTAGACGTGGTCACCACTAAACCCGCAAGAGCAAGGAAGGTTTTTTTAGAGAGAACATCGAACAAGGTCAGATCGTTAGGATTTGAAGGTGGCAGGCAAAAACAAAACGAGGGAGGGCAAAACAAGAGGCTTCCTGTCTGACATGACAAGAAAATTGTAAGCTGCAGCAAATCAGAAACCAGAACAACAGATCCGGTGAAGTGGCAGGGTTGGCGTCATCCAGCCGATCAAACTGAACTGAATCCAAATACAACCTCTGAGGCCTCGTGGCCTTGGACTCATGGCCAGGGTCACAAAAAGCGTAAGTGGAGATGATGAAGTGTAGAGATTAGCAAAGCCGATAAATGTCAACAGGAATCTCAGAATCATCGTGTACAGTGAAACTGCAGAGATTCGCTGGTGTCGCTGTTATAGTGCAGAAGGGTGTAAAAGTTCCTTGGAACACCGAGTTGGTTAAAACTCACAAGCCGGAAGGCCAGATCTACAGAGAGTTATTTACTTGGTGTGAATCACAGACTGAACGTTCACCGAAATGGCTACATTCAAACGACAGGTTCAGAAGTTTGAAATGAACATAGCGTGGAGGCAGCTGGGGCCAGGTGAGGAGAGCATCACTCGTATTTTAAGTTAATGGGACGAGGGGATACGGTCAAGAGTTGGAAGGGAACAGTTGCGGGTGTGCTATTCAACTGGGTATGGCAGCGCCGTGCCATCATTGGCCTGGCATACTTCGGTCTTCGGACAGCCCCGTAACGGACGTCACGTTTAAGTTCATTGAGCTGGGGTGTGCAATTCTCTGAGCGTGGATATCAGTCGACCAGGCCGGCCATACCTAATATTGTCAGTCGCGGTCGTCGAGCTCTGGTGCATCAGGATATGCTGCTGAAGTTCAACTGCCGAATGATGGCTGCTTCCCCCTGGATTCCAGCCCCTGAAGCATATCCACCACTCGGTTCAGCTGTCTACGCAGACGGTTGAAAGCTGTCGACGGTGGCCCTGGAACAAGTGTAGGAGGTATAACATGTTCCGGTGTGTTGTAATCCGACAGCCACCGTTATTGGGTTTGGAACCAACCTAAGAAAAATCTACGAAAAATGTCTCTTACTGCTTGGAACCAAATAGTCTCTAAATACAGAGGACAGCTGGATGCAGGAGAGCCGCGTCGTCTGGTTGAAGGGACATGTGCACTCTCTAACACAAGTGTCAACCACCTGGGATCACCCGACCTCACCTTGTTTGTTCCAACGCTATGATAGTGCAGACTTTTGACTCGTAGCACCAAGTGTCTCAAAACTAGTGGGCATGTACATTGAGTTATTCGACAGACAACGTTCAGAAAGCGGCCGTCATTCTCCGTGTTATCCCGTCAGTCGCAATGATATGACGTATATCAAATTCCCGCATAAGCCACTCGGCGTGCCAGGATACCTTCTACGTAGCTTGATCCAGTGTATCTGAGTGGTGCTCCCGGTTTTTCAGCCGGCCGTTTGCATTCTCTAGACGGTTGTTGGCCAAAGTAACGAAGTTAACCATACTGAAATGTGCGAGCGCAGCCTATCTCCCGGATCGAATGCCGGCATCAAGTCTTAATATTCAATGCACCCGATCGAATTCCCCTTGAGCATACCAAAACCGCTATCCTGACTGCATGTGGCATGCAGGACACCATATGCACAGCTCGACGGCTCCGGAAGTCGAAACCGTCCAAATGCTGCCCAATTATAATGCAATTCCGGGATGAAAAGAATGCCGCGCGTCTGCTAACAGCTCAGACTCTTCTCTCCTCCACCAAAAAATTCCAAACCCTAAAAATTAAAGCTGCCCGTACTAGATTGCAAAGACAGCTTACCAAAAAGTTACCTAAACCTGTTACCCCATCAACCGCCAGTACTTGCGCTGATGCGTGCCACAGCGTCACACAAACCTGCCTGTTGGATCCAGGCCCTGCACCCCAAGCTCATGACCATGAGCCCTCCACTTCTATTTCTGGGCACCCACAAATTTCATCTCTGACCTCCACCACGCCAACAAGATCGACCGCTGATTTAAGAGATACGGTAACTAATCAGCCCACACATGAGGCTGTAGTCGAGGATGATAGCACAGGTTCTTTATCCAGACCTCCTGACCTAATGACACTTCGTGTCTCCCCACCAAAGCGCTTCCTTGGACTCAAGCACCTGCTGTCCAAGCGTCGCACCGTAACCCCTTCTCCCGCACCCACTCCCCGAGCTCTTGCTCTTCGCCCTTCTTCTACAAAGCTGACTATACCCGTAGTTCTTCATAAGCGCATCTCTAGCCCCTCTAACCGTGCAACCCAGTTCCCTGACAGGATCCTTAAACCACAACGACCGTTACCTAATCCTAGCCCCTACCAAGTTCCGCCTTTCTGGCAACCCACGTACTATTTGCCTGGGATCCCTTTTCGGCAACCGCCTACTCCACCACAGCCTCCGCCCCTTCCGAAGCCTGGGATCCCTTTTCGGCAACTGCCTACTCCACCACAGCCTCCGCCCCTTCCGAAGCCACGTGCAGCTCCACCTTTACGACCTTTAACTTTATCTCGACTTCCTATTCCAAATCCCATTCCACCACAACCAACGCAGAGGATTCCTGTCCACCCCCAACGGAGCCCAGTCCTCTCAGAGAGTTTGACTGCACCACTAACTTCCTCGTTGCTCCCTGTCCCCTCCCCTCATCTTGCATCTCTTACCATAAGCCTCTTATTTCATCTCCTCCAATCAGCCCAGTTTGGCTACCCGTACCCTCCGCCCCCTACGATTCGATGCTGAAGGCACTACAAGACAGATCCAACCGCCCTCTTAGTGCCTCTGCCTTACCCTCTCATTCCCTGTTTCTTAAACACTTCGCCTGCCCATCCATCCCGCGTGACCTAAATCCCGCTGTTTCTGTTCAGCTGCCACACACGGTACCATCTTCTGATTACGTTGATTACGTTATTACAAACGATTGCCCGACCCAGCCTGTTACTCTTTGTCCATGGAGCTCCGCTGCCTGCACTGCCACCCAAACGCTGTCCCCGTACCCATCACGGTACGTCCCAGCATCTTATTCTCACGCATCCTTACCTGGTCCTGCCTCGCCTACCAATTTGATAACTCCTGATTCCCCTGTCTCCACTCCATTCCATACTGACCTCCCTGGGCTTACCAAATTCTTGCTAGCCACACTACCCACCTCCCCTGATCCCGCTAGCAATATTTCCGTCGTTCTAATCAACACCCGCTCTCTATTACCTAAATTGCACTACATCCAAGCTATCTCCACTATAGCTTGTCCAACCTTCATATGTATCACTGAGACGTGGCTCTCTCCTAGCACGCCTGATGCTCTTATCTCCCTTCCGGGATACACTGTTTTCCGTTCCGATCGTTCCCATCGCCGTGGAGGTGGCTGCCTCATATACGCCAGAACTGAAATGGAAGTCTCCACTATTGACGATCCACTACTGGCGGACACTCCAGACTCCGTCTGGCTTTCTGCCTGTCGGGCTAATCCGCCGTTCATCCTCGGGTGTTTGTACATGCCCCCTCCACACTCCACTAGCTCGATTAATCGTCTATCCACGCTTCTTTCTCACACCCAAGCTCTACCTCACTCAAACAAACTAATTGTTGGGGATCTCAACCTTCCTGAGATCGCTTGGGCTCAACAAAACTCCCCTTTGCGCCTTTCGCCTCTGCTTGCCCAACTTAATGTCGAAGGCTGGTCCCAGCTTGTAAGACAACCAACACGCGGTACCCACACCCTGGACATTGCCCTTGTCAACGGCTATCTGTGTCCCACCGCTGCAGTTGGCCCGAAGTTCCCTGATAGTGACCACTGTATTGTCGCTTGCAGTTGGAAGAGTATTCAACCTAATCCTACTCTTCCCCCCTCAACCTCTTTCACCCTTTCCCCGGACATTCTTGATGCCTTTGCAATCTCATTGCGCCATAAGGCCTGGGACGATTTCTTTCTCTCTGACGACACGCAAAGGGTTGCCAACATCTTTTACGGCAACCTACTATCATCGCTACATCTAGTTGCCCCCACACGAGCTTCCTATGTTTCAGGTTGCCATCCAGCCACACGATTACCCGCCATACGCCATAAACTTAGGAATTATCGTAGGCTCTTCCTTGAATCCCATGATCTCTCTCTCCTCATTGTAATTAACAAACTTACGACTGACATTGCCACTGCCAAACTCGCTCTTGAAAGGCGCGAGGAATCTGCTGCCATAGCCCATTCTCTACAACCTAAGATGCTGGGGCGCCTCTTTCACCGGCGTTGCTTCTCAAATTCATCTGCAGTTTCAAATATTGTGGCCGCTGACGGGAAGCCTCTGTCTGACCCTGCTGACATTGTGGAATCCCTAAACTCTTACTTCGCTAGCTGCTATGTCCCCTCCACATCGACTCTATCTACTCATTGCTCCCCACCTGGTTACGAAGTTACCATACCTGCTAACGAGACAAGCCCCAACCTCTGCACGCTCTCAGTCACTTTGTCTGATGTAACTTCGTCTCTCGTCCGCCTTAGAGACTCCAATTTCCCAGGCACTGACGGTATCCCTTCTCTTATCTTAAAAGCTGGTGGCCCGGACGTCCCCACCCTCATCCTTAATCTCTTCAATATCTCCCTTATCACTGGCACAGTCCCAAGTCAGTGGAAGCACTCTACCATTGTTCCACACTATAAGTCAGGTCCACGAACTGCTCTAGCCAGCTATCGTGGCATCCACCATACCTGCTTACTCCTTCGTACCCTAGAGCGCCTTATCAAAGTCCCTGTCATGGATTACCTGCTCACCACCAGAACCCTTAACAACCGGCAGTATGGGTTTATGGCACGGCGGTCAGCTAACACATGCCAGGTTGATTTCTTTAATCATATTTCGTCCGCCTACGATGCCGGACTGTGTATTATTCTTATCTATCTTGATATTCGCAAGGCGTTCGACCAAGTTCCCCACGGTGCACTCCTCAAAAAACTACGATCTACGGGGATTGGTGGCCCGCTACTGCGATGGTTCACCTCTTACCTCACTGGGAGAACCCAGGCCACCAAAATCGGGGATCTCTCCTCCTCACCCCTTCCCATTACCAGTGGAGTTATTCAGGGTAGTGTGCTTGGCCCTCTACTGTTCTTAATATACATTAATAACGTCACCGATTCGATCACCCATGGATCCCCTTTTCTGTTTGCTGATGACATTAAGATAGCTTACACGTTTAAGGACAGTGACTCTGTTTCTACTCTCGCTAACATTCAGTCCGACCTGAACTCTTTATCACTCTGGTCCTCCAAGTCCTGTCTTTCTTTCGCTGTTCCAAAGTGCCAAGCCCTGTCACATCGATTCCAAATTCCTCCTGGGACGCTTACTCTTAATGGGCTCTTGATTCCTACTCTTCCCGAAGTGAGAGACCTAGGCCTTAGGTATTCCTGTGCATTTAGCTTTAACCAACATGCGAGGTACAGAGTGGCTAAAGCTCGCAAGCTCTGCGCTTACATTCGCCGATCCTTTCATAACAAATCATGCTTAATTGCTATCTTTAAACAATTTGTAAGACCCATTCTTGAATCCAGCCCTGAATTCGCCTCACAGTATTCACAGGCATGCCGGACTGCTGTGGAGAATGTGCAGCGCTCGTTTACGAAGTCCTTGTTTCCGGTGTCATCCACACTACCGTACCGTCTTCGCTGTTTGTCACTTGGGCTGGATCCATTATGGCTAAGGCGCATCAGGTTGAATCTAGGCCTTCTGCATCGCCTAATCTACCGGAGGGCTTACATAGCTGACTGCTGCCCTGAATTTTCTTCCCGTACCCCCTATAATATTCGCAACTCTGGGTGTTTACTCCCATTGTCGACATGTCGAACTGTCTTTAGACAAAACTTTTTCCTTTGCCTGTATTCCAAACTATGGAACAAGCTCCCCTCCCATATCCGTACTATCTCATCTCATGTAGGCTTTCGAAAGGCCATCGATTCTTACCTTTCTATTGAGGGAGCTGAGCGCCTTTTCGCGCCTCAGCTTACACTAGACACTTTTTTTGAAATAGGCCCTAAGCCCTTCTAATCTGCGCACTCACCCCGACTGTCCTGTTACTAGGTCCTAGCATTTATACTCACCAGAATGAACCCTTTAGCATTAACCCACAAGCGCGACAGTCACCCTCCCAAGTGTTCTTGTCTATAACTTACCACTTTATCTATCTCTTATGCAGACGTTCACTTCCTGCGACCACAACTCCTTTCGCTGTCTGAAGCGTAGTTGATTTGCAGAGAATGTCTAGCGCCTGCCATCTTAATTGTCGTTAAGCCCGTTTCCACTGACCTGGTTGTATTTCCTTCCTCCGGCCTTGAGCTTTTGTATCCAGCCAACTTATTCCTAGTTCTTCAAGCCTGGTCCCATCCCTGAGTAACTCTGTCAGCTCTATTTAATGTCTGGTGGCTTGCTTTGACTGGATTTAACTAACCTAAGTCAAACCGAAGCCTTAGTTCCTCGCTGTTCTGAACGATTCTGCATCCCCTGAACACGCGCAGCGCATGCATATCAAATGGTGGGTCTGGAGATGCGCCATAAACGAAATACTGGTTTGGCCCCACAGCCCACTCATTCACACACACATACACTCAACACTGGTGCGCTCTACTTGACAAGGCGGCTCACACCAATGCTTCGTCTTCGTTTAGCCATAGTACACAGGCTCTGAACATCTCCATTCTACTCCCATAGCCCAAAACGTAGTTGACGTTTCATTTGCCTCCGCGACTTGCCTCTTCCAGCAGCTGTTTGCCGTTTGCTTGTCCGAAATGACTGAGCTGTATTACTGGCCTGGCTTTCCCCCGACCGGATAAAATATCTGGTAGCTGGAGTTTTTTTTAATGCACAAGCCGCAATTATGACTGCTTGGTGACTTGTCACCCTGCAGATCTGGTAGCATGCACGAGGGATGAAAACCTCGTGTGGTGGACGGGTACGTCCTGCAGGGAGGGTCGCCCTGTTACGTTGCACCATGGTGCGTTCGTATACTCGCCACCCCTCCAGCAGCACGGGTGTATCGCCCATCGCCGGTGGTTCTGAGCCTGGCCTTTAATTCAGGAAAACCAAAAAAAGAGCACCGTTGCCGTTTGTCTGTAGCTGGATTGGACTTGTCCAGGTTGTCATTTGTCTCGCAACACCAAGAAATACAAGCGAATGACAGGTGTCTTTTCGTTTGTCTTTATATATATATATATATACATGGGGTAGCCTGAGGGTACTGTGTGAGGCTCACGGCTAATGTCGACGTGCAAGGAGTTGCCACCTTCGTCTTAGTTGGATCACACCATCCCAAGCTCACTTCACCATCCAAACATAGCACACACGTTCTATCCTCTTGTCATCTATAACGATCATATGCACAAAATGCAAATAAATTATTATTTCCTGATTACAACCAGTCACAGCTAGCATTTAATGGCTGTTCTTTTTGCTATGCACCATTCGTTTTCTGGAGTTGACAGCAGTGACTCGGCGACTGGTGATCCTTAGTCCTAATCTCCTGTTAGGTTGACGCAGTAGATCTCAGTTAAGCCACGGTTCTTATCCATTTTCTGGGAGCCTGTTGCCTATCCGCTTTTTACTTGTCTACTGTCACTGCTCACATTAACCCCTTTCTTTGCACAACGGAGACCCTATGTCATGATTCTTTGGTAAGCTAAAAACTGCCGCCCGTTCCAACTAGTCCAACGTCTAGCCTCCCTGCTAGCTACCTCGACGACAAAGTTCTTACTATCCTAAAACTATGCACCTACTCTGGCCCAACTAGTACTTGGTTTCTAGATCAGCAAACGTATCCACCTTTCCTGGGTCCATTTAGCTTGCTGTCATCCCCTTTTAGATTTTTTTCTGTTGACACCGTTGTATCATATGCCTCCTGACACTCGCAACATGCTACTGCTTTCATTCTACTTCTTCCTCGTTGCCCCTCTTCCCAAGCTTCAAACTTCTACTGCAGTTGCCCAAACGCCCCGTAGGACTGTTATTCATTCAAACTGGCTGGTCCCCGGTCTACACTCACACGGTCCTCCAACGAAAGGGAAATTATCTGTGACCCTGCATCCGTCTGACTCTCTGTGTCAATCCCCGTCTCACCCAGATCCAGCTGCCACGGAACTGCGTATCCCTTCTCCGATCGCGGCACCCTTGACGACCGTTACGGGGCTGTCCATAAACCGAAGCATGTCAGTGCAATGATGGCATGGCACTGTCATACCCAGTGTGATGGCACTCCCGCAACTATTCTCTTCAAAATCTCGACCGCAACCCCTCGCCCAATCGAGCCTGTAGTCGCAACTTCGAGCAAATTTTTCAACCGGCCCCGTCTCTGGGACGAGTTCTTTCGTACCCGATGAATTTTCGCCCAAATTTGGCTAGCCTGATTTTCTGCCACAATTTCGGCTTGCCTCTTCCACAAGTTCAAATCCGTATACGATGTTTGGTTCGCCCTATGCATTACCACCACGTCCCCATCCAACCTATCTGCTGCAACTGACTTCCCTACAACAGTGAGTTTGCTTAATCTCAGATTAAGCCACATTTTTGAGACAAAACTCGCCATGTGCTCCCTATTCGAATTATTCTACCTCCATCTCCACTTTTGCTCGTTGTGACTCCAGCCATTTGCCCAAGCGCCCAAGGTCACTCATGGCCAGCAATGGTTTTCAGTTTTAGTTCATGCCATGTTCATGTCTTTGAACTAGTCGGACCTCATGACCATTGTTCCCTACAAGTTGGGAAAGCAACCTATTATTATTTCATCGGATATTTCCCACTGTTTATGACATTGTCCTCTTTTCGCGCAATCCGCACTACCCGCAAATCCCCCAGTCATGCTTCATTCTGACTGTAAACGTATGATCATGCCAGACGGTGTCACCCAAAATTTGGGAATAAACATTATTATTATTATTATTATTATTATTATTATTATTATTATTATTATTATTATTATTATTATTATTATTATTATTATTATTATTATTATTATTATTATTATTATTATTATTATTATTATTATTATTATTATTATTATTATTATTATTATTATTATTATTATTATTATTATTATTATTATTATTATTATTATTATTATTATTATTATTATTATTATTATTATTATTATTATTATTATTATTATTATTATTATTATTATTATTATTATTATTATTATTATTATTATTATTATTATTATTATTATTATTATTATTATTATTATTATTATTATTATTATTATTATTATTATTATTATTATTATTATTATTATTATTATTATTATTATTATTATTATTATTATTATTATTATTATTATTATTATTATTATTATTATTATTATTATTATTATTATTATTATTATTATTATTATTATTATTATTATTATTATTATTATTATTATTATTATTATTATTATTATTATTATTATTATTATTATTATTATTATTATTATTATTATTATTATTATTATTATTATTATTATTATTATTATTATTATTATTATTATTATTATTATTATTATTATTATTATTATTATTATTATTATTATTATTATTATTATTATTATTATTATTATTATTATTATTATTATTATTATTATTATTATTATTATTATTATTATTATTATTATTATTATTATTATTATTATTATTATTATTATTATTATTATTATTATTATTATTATTATTATTATTATTATTATTATTATTATTATTATTATTATTATTATTATTATTATTATTATGTTCAGCCGGCGGGCCGTGAGATAAGGGACATATTGCTGATCGGTGCAACGCAGTATTTGCAGGGCTGGCCGGAATCTGTGCGATCGTATTATGATTTACAAAAAACCCACTGTACTGCACTGCCCAAGCGAGCCGCTGCCGGCTGTTCGCAGTATGTCTGTGGCCAAAAATACATAGATGTTATATTATACATATGTGATTCTTGACAGCTTTTTCTAATATAAAAGTGGCACTACATGGCGCTGCGGCTAAAAAACTATCTCTTTTCCCGCATTTGTGCCGTCAACTAGTTTATGACAAAAGTCTTTGCTCGATACTGTTCGCCCATCCTATCCCTGGATGAGCTGAACAGTTAACGCACGGGGGCGAAACGTTCGTTTAACACGAAGACATACATGACCGCACGCCCGATACCCATGCCATCAGTGATCAGGAAGGTGTACAGCTTGTTTTCACATGCCACATTAGCTGCTTCAATAAAGCTTGCGAAAAACGTTTTGTCGCGTGTGTTCCATTGACATTTGTCACATCTGGGAAGCGTCGGAATAGCACTATCTGCTGCCATCTGGGGAAGCATATGTGGCTAAAATGCCTTTTTTCTGACTGCAACATAAGCACGCACAGTCCGGTCTCCCACAGTTTCGCCGGGACCAAAGGCATATCATCTGCATAATAAGACACAACTATGTGTCACTTATTCAACAGAGATGGCCAATACCTCCAGCGGTAGTTGTATATGCCCTGAATGGTAAGCACCTTGCCAAATTCATCGGCCACAAACTGCTGCACTTCACACAACGGGACTCTGAATGTACCTGAATCCTCATTAATTAGCCATCGATTTACCGGTAACCGAAGGTACGAGAGGTTAGGAACATCATGTTTGTGCTCAAGATAATGAGAAGTAAACGAAAAATGGTGCCCCTGCCCCCTTAGACAAAACCGCACTAGATAGCC
This sequence comes from Clonorchis sinensis, assembly GCA_003604175.2. NCBI lineage: Eukaryota > Metazoa > Platyhelminthes > Trematoda > Opisthorchiida > Opisthorchiidae > Clonorchis > Clonorchis sinensis. The sequence continues at coordinate 27,206,116 of CM030373.1, read as the reverse complement.
AGCTTCGCACACTTTTTATTAGGAAAAAGCTCAGCTTTCCAGTTATCCTTCATGTATTCTTTTACCGCCTTCGCAAACGCCCTCGAGGATGAAACGGATTCAGCCCCAACTGTCTCAATAAGCACATGTGAAGCCACGTCTGAAGCCACAGCACTTCAATCCCAGAGTCAAATATGTGCCAACAATTAAGAACGGAGATTAATTAGGACAAGCGGCAGAAAAATAATGGTAGATTACGTTGATTTTTTGTTTGAGAATATGTGCAACAAAATGCAACAGTTTGGCGTAAAAGGTTTTATTCCACTCGCAAAGGTTTCGCAGAAAGACACATTGTGCCTCTAGGATGCCGCTGAAATCGTAGCGCAGCAATTGAAAATCCTGTCTGTGCCAGTAATTAAGAAGGGAGATCAGTTTAAACAAACCTTGACAACATAAAGTAAGATCAGGGTAATTTTTCTATTCGAGCAGCAACAAAGTACAGCAGTGTTGTGTGAAAATGTTTATTTCACCCACAGAGGCTCTGAGGAAAAAGGGTCTACCTTGATGATTTGTTCCTGTAAGCCGCCACCCATCAGAGGTACACCGAAATTAATTTCGCCGAAACTATGGGCTTTTCGAAGGGGTGGATTTCATGGAAAGTTAGTTTAGCCTGACCTCACGTTTCAGTGATATGTTGCTGAGGGCTTTTGGTTTTGGTGAGCTGGCTTTCAAGGTCACCAACTATCGCCGATTCGTATGTAATCACTAGTGTACGAGATGAAGAACAAAATCAACTCGCAGAGTATTTCAACGTTCTAAAGTGTTCTGAAGATATCCAATGCAAATTCCACCCACTTTGATAGCTTAACGTTTGCACGCGTTATACCGTTGGGGCGCAACAAATTAGATCAAACTGTTCAGTGAAGTCAACACAACACTATTTTTGTGCAGTTCGCCCTGCATCCAGTAAAATAATGGAAGTCGAAGTATATTTAATTATATCCAAGTATACCAGAGCATAGCCAAAGACGAGGGACGCAAAACGGATGCGATATTTTTTGACTTTTCAAGAGCATTTGATCGAGTCCCACAAGTCTCGCTGCTCCACAAACTCGAATCTTACAGGATTCACGGAAAAATTCTACACTGGATTAAGGCGTTCCTATCGGACAGATCACTCCGAGTGATTGTAGGCCAGACCTACGCTTCCTTAGCTCTGGTCTCCATTAGAGTTCCTCAACTCTATGTTTTAGAACCACTGCTGTTTCTGATATACGTCAACGACCTTCCAGTTTTTCTTGCAAGTCCATGTCTACTTTGCGCGGAGGACCTTAAATCCTGGAGTTCCAAAGCCAGTGCACTCCAAATGGATGTAGACGCTGCAAGGTAGTGGTCTTTGGACTGGAAGTTTCTGTGAATGACGAAAAGTGTGTCCATACGTCATACGGAGGAAGACTCAGAGAAAGCATGGTGCAGAGATGCACGGTGAGAACGGACGAGAAGACATCACGCGGGTAGATGCCAAAAAGGTTTTGGGTATCTGGCTCTCCTCAAACATGACCTCACTGCACCATGTGAAACCGGTCTAAAAGGCAGTCGCCGCCCTCTGGATGATTCAGCGCATCTTCTCCAGTATTACTCGCATAGACTTCCAAACACTCCATGGGGACTACGTCAAACCGCTTCTTGAATATGTCAGGCGCGGTACGTTCGAAATTGGTTTCGTTTTTCCCTCGTGCTAGTTCGTGAAAGAATTCTTTCACTGTTCAAACTAGTTACAGAGTTTACATGTTTGTTGAATTTTCTCACACTAACATAACATTCACGTGATAACATCTGTTACTTTGCATTCAGTCCCTATTTTGCATCTAGTCGCAATCATGTCACTGGCCAATACGGGTTGCTCTCTGCAGTCATCGATGGTCCACAACAGATGTGGGCAAAATGGCTGCCCGTCGAAAGTGAGACGCGGTATGCAAGGCCACACCTGCAAAGCCTGGTGGCACTTTAATGCACGGGTTTACGGGACGACCAGGTAATCCAACTGGCTAACTCTCCTGACCCGGTGCTATGCATTCCCAAACTAAGAAAAAAACCGTAAAAAAACAAAACACTGTTGGTACTTTTTTTGCTTGTTTTAAGTTTGTACTGGGGCCATAGACTTGTCCTTACCTTCGTCTGATGAAAAAGCGAATCGGCAACCAGAGTACTCGGGTGAGAGGTCTCGCGACCCGATCGAAATAGAAGTATACCTAGCTGTCCTGATGCTCGGGCATAAGTAAAGCTCGAGGTAGCGGGCAATTGCCCGCTATATTAATATGGCTGAGAGTTGTTGAACGTGGAACCAGGTCGCCAGTCTATGCACCCGCTCTTGGCATATACGACAAGTTCTAGCTTTTCGCACATGAATAGTATGCTGTTCCTCTGCTCCCCAGATTGTCCGGAAGAATTTAACCAGGAGTCTCGCAGTTTACCAGGTGGAAAGGGAAATCGACCGTCTGGGACTCATGAAATTACGTAATATCTGGCCACGGCCTTGGGAGTGTTTTCGTCTTAGTTTCGCTACGCGCAAGACGCAAAGGTCGGGCTTGGATTCCCTACTGCCTATGAAGTACGAAATACCTCTCAGTGTTCTGCAAACTGATGGACACATTCATTTAACCACGCTATTTGCTACGATATAAAGAGAGTATACTCTCTTCTTTCCTATAGGAACACATGTGTTCGTACATTTTCGTCGACTGATTCTTAAACAGTGACTCCCGTTAATTTACGTAATTACAACAAAGAGATGCCACAGGCTGTGGTTATCTCGTCTCTCTCTCTAACCGGCCAAATTTGCAATGACGAGAGGAGCGACGTGAGTGAAGGACAGGGCAACAGTAACCAATCCCTTAGGCCGATTGCTCAAGGTCAAATTTAGGCCCAAGCAGGCCCACGTCACCTCCACCCAGATTTCGGCGGCAACAGCAATCCCAAATATCCTCCAGTTTCCTGTGCTTGAGTGATCCGAGAATCATTGAGCGCTGTAACAAGAGAATGGTCTATATGAATTTTTATGTGTTAGTGTGGGATTAGACACCACGCTTAGGCATATCTTCATAAATTACCAGGGCGCCCCAGTTGAGTCAACCGCAAGTACAAAGCCCGGGATCATTACTTGATTATCCATGCATGCATTACGTGGGACAGAAGTTCGCAACATAAGGAACACGGAGGTCTGCCAGATAGCTGTGAGATTACGGAAAAGTGACAAACGGAAACAATAATAACAGTATTAATAATGCGGGGAAATGGAAGGACCCCAGATTCACCGCAAGCCAACATGTAGTTGTTTACCACCCAAAGCTGAAGAAGAACCTGGGGATATGGGTGCGCAGTTTGATTAGGATGGACATTGCTCCCACGCTATAAAGCTTATTTTGTGTTAGGTCTAACTATAGCCCTATACAGGAGCAGAACCACCCTAGGTTTACGAGCGGAAGACTTGCGTGTCTGTCTTATGAAGCTCAGCCACCCATTTGGCCAGCCACAGGTATTGCTTGTTCTGCTTATTATCAGCGGTACCCTTTATGCAAGGATATCGCACCTTTTTAACACCTTCTGGGGTGATTTTATGCGCCCGTGACCACCTGGCCACCGGTCGCTCTGGTCACATCTCAAATGCGGATTAGGCCCTCGGCCACAATGGATGTCAGCATCTAGTTTGTTGTCTATCAAATGAGACAACTGAGTTCGGTCGGAAACCCAGGCTCCCTAAATTTATCGAGTACTTTAGCGCGCTCCTTTCACAAAGACATTTTCAAGCTCTCTTCAGGTAGGATGGTACTCTATGAGCAGGGCATTCAAAGTAACAAGGCGTGTCGCGCAGTGCTCTCTGATAATCCAGATGTTGTTTCAGCCGCTTTACCTCCAGGATAAAGCTTCATCAATTCACCCGGTCTCTCTCCGGTGGCAAAAGTAACGGACTTCTTAGTGCTCTACTGTGTTTAACTAGCATGCAGCTTTATCCGCGGAACAGCAGGTTGGACGCACAGAAACGCCCTTTTAAAAAGTCATGGACGTCGGCACCACGAATCTATTTTCACTCACGCAACAAGCAAATGCATCCCTCAGTATGATTTCAAACAGTTAGAACAAGGGAAGTGGGGCTACAAGGCAGAGATTTGAATAGAAATTCTGCATCGTTCTGTGAGCTTACAAGATGCAGACCAATTGTAGTGACCTATTTTATTCGTTAGCACTGCATCAAACTGCTATCTGAAGCCGACATTTTGTCTTTTGTGAGAATAGAGATTGTCTCGTCCGTTCCGATACATATGTTTGTCGGCGCAACCACGTTACCCGTTCTGAGGCATGATATTTCATCATCTCAAATGCTAATAAACGAGAACCAGCATCAGCCTATCCAACGTATACGTTGTATGTAGACAGCGATGCCAATTTTGTGTACGTGCTCAGTACTTCTAAACCTGTCAGTCTCAGTGGGCGCTGTTATGCGATCTGCTTCAGCGTCTTAAAATAGCTGTATAATTACTATTATTCTTTTAATTTTAAACTGCTGGTAACCCGGCCGGATGATTCCTTTGCTGAGCAGCTGCTAGCAAGGCTTTTCTGCTTACCCGTTGTATCGTGGTTCCTATCGCTGTGTCTCTTTGTATCCCCTCCTATTGTGGTTCGTAAGAACATTAGTATAACAGAGTTCTTTGCCCTTTGTCTATTTTTAGCCATTTCTGCTACTTTCTGTCGAACTCAGGTTATGCTAAATTATTTTGATAGGAGCGCAGCTTCTAATGTGTTTTGTATAGTCTGCTTTCACAGTTTTACATGGGAAAGTATAACAAAGCTTCCGGCTACATTGGAAGAAGATGCCATAATGCTGGCTGCAAACATGGCTTTTCGTCTTATAACACGCTGGACATATTGGTGCGCGGCAACCGTTGCGTGCTTTGCGCGCCACTACAAGTGATCAATCAAATTTACGAATCACCAGATTTGGAAACGGGTTCTGATAGGCTTGTTATCTTGTGCATAATCTGTAACGAACTCGTATCCTTTACGAAAAAGCACAAAGTGCAATATAAACCCACCATTGGCATGCCATATTTTCGACACCACCGAAAAGGTGGCAACGTCATGTTCAAAATCAATATCCGCGAGTTATAAATCGTCTTGATATACTGTGTGACGGATGTGCAAAAACGTATGATTATTGTCTTGTATTTGTCTCCTGTAGCTAATATCGCAAATTTGGTTGCGTTCATAGTGGAGCGCTTTAGTCATTCATCAACCTACTGGGAGCAATTATGGCAAAAAGTGTCTCGCTTATAACACTCGTTGATTCAAATCTTTCATTCCTTGAGCAGTATTACTTCTTCGGTTAAGATTCAACCATGCCTTCTTCTGAATGTTTTGATTTTGCCCAATTACCTGATTGTCACCGTCTAGGCGACAGAATATTTTACAGTGCTATGGTCAAAAGCATCCTAGAGCATTCGGCAGCCAAATTCAGTATGGCAAATAAAAGTGGCCATTAGTCGAAAACCCGGGCAATTGCATTCTATCTTTGTGGTGACAATCATACCTAACCAGACGCTGGGGGTATATTTGTATTCTCGGTCCATCCGACACAAGTTTTAAGTTGACGGACAATGGTGCTTGAGCCTGAAAGCCTTCTTCCGATGGAAGAAAATGTTAGCAAAGTGATAGATTTTCATGCAACTATTTGTGTTCTGTTATCATATTTAAAAACAACACAAAGATTTATTGATTCCAAAGTAAAAGCTTGGTTATTTATTTTACCGCGTCAACCATGAAGTGTAAACAAGTCTTACTGGTCCAAAGCAAGTGTTTACATTATTTGACCGCTAGTTTGCAGCAGCGCCCGAAAAACACTACGTAGAAACCCAAAGACTGCACACGCCTTCAGGAGTCATTTTTGGGTAACTCATGCACACCAAACCAGAGTTACCTCTGAGCACCTGCGTACGCACTGTTTTCTCGGATGAATACAGTTCGGACAAAGAAACGGCTTTTCTGGGAACTAGGTCAAAGTATTAACCTTTGTATACGCAACCGCATAAAACGAACTAAATTTCGAGCAATATCTATTTGCGTTAGAAAGATGACGATGCGCTCATTAAGTGCATGTGTGTTGATAAAAATTAGTATGACATTGGGTTGAATTTTTGTAGTCCTTTCTGAAGAGCTATGTAACGAGAGTCACTGAGATGTGATACGACGAGAAAGTAGCTTTTAAATGAAATTTTCACAGCTCGTTTTATTTCGCACATCCGCTGCCAACAGACTTCACAGCCACAGATTCCACTCCGGAATACCAGGTAACATTGTGATATCAAAACGAGATTTTTCAGGACATAACCTATCCTCAAGAGGTCAATATGCGCTGCGAGTTCTAGAATCTAGCGAAGTAAAAGTAAGTTTGCATGTATCTACTAGCATACAGGTAAGCTGTATGTAATATGTTCAAGTCTTTTACATTGTAAACAAGTTTCGCCACGTATTTTTCATGTGTGGTAGCATTACCTTGCATTAAATTTATGTGATTAGGCAATACACTGTGAATTTGGGAAGTTAAAAACTACCCCACGAAGAACTTTATTTAAAATCTTGGGGAAATGTAAGTGCAGTCAGGGTGCACGGAGGGTTAACCGTCATTGGGGCTGTCCAGCGAGCTGCTACGAAAATGGTTGCCAGCCTCAAATCCGTGAAAAAATGAAACGCGTCCCGTGGCGCTTTTCCTCTTTCCCCCGGAGTATCGTCGCCTCCGAAGACACCTAATATTATCTTATGCCCTGTTTGAACAAGGTTCGGCCAACAGGTTTCTGCCTCTGACCCAGCAAATACACAGCGGGAACATGGTAGAAGACTTTTAAGCTCAGAGCGCACATTTTCAATAGGTAAAATTGTTCTCATTTCCGGTAGTTGCTGCGTGGAATAACCTCCCTCCGGCGGTTGTCCGCTCTCCTTCTGGACTCCACTTGGAAGCACAATTAGACATTTTTTACGCGACCCATCACACTGAAGAGCTTACTGCCCGCTGAGAAGCAAAAGAGCAGTATTCCACCCTTTTTTGCGAACGCCATAAATAACTGAAATAACAGAAATCAAACCCCAAACAATCCATGCAAAATCGGTGTTTGCCGTTCGCCTTATTCACAAACAGACCTGGAATGTTGTATACATTGTTGGCTTCCTCGATTGTGTCATTTTCCAGCACCTCTTGAATATGTATATTAACCTCCTCCCGTAGATGCAGCGGTAGCCAGCATGGGCCGTCAGAATCTTTCCAACGAGATGGGTTTTGCGTTCGGTACACTAGCGGAAGCAAAACGGTTTTTTTCTCCTGTGAACAATTCGGAGTACTTCTTGACCACAGACTGTACTGACGGCAAGTTCCAAGATGGGAGCTTTTAGACATGCAGTTTGCTCGCGGCAGCGTTTGGATAACCTTTATGCTTGACAAGGCCATTCGTTGTCACCTGTTTGTCCTGATATAGTTCCATCACGGGTTCTGCGCCCTTGAGAAAATCCGCCCCAAAATTGTCCGTTCTACGTCTGAGCCAATCTGGCTGAACCGACCTGTCGCCTAAGTGCATTTTAGTGCATTGACAATCCGTCAGTTTTCGGTCAGTATCCATCCAATGCCTTCACGGCTAATGCGCACGGCCTGCATTTGGATTTGTCTTTCTTCTGCCTCAGTGACAAACCTGTTCTTGTGTCAGTTGGGCACATCTCTTTTTTCCTGTCTAAATTGATAGCAACCTGGATCGTAGCACTAAACACAACACACCCCGGAAAGGAGGAGTAATCCAAAGCGCTATTATTTGTCGCTATTGTGACTGGCATTCCTTATTTCACATGGCTGCTGACTCCGGTTGCAGTTGATTTGTCCGCTAACCAAACATTTAATTAAGGTAACATGTTCCTACTAGGCGTCCATCCTCACCCTAGGGTAAATGCGCTTGCGCTATACACACCGCTTCGTTGAGCTGAGGTATGCGGGCAACTGATACAAATTTTGCGCGGGTAGATTTTTGCATCCTTAGGAATACGTCCCAAGGAATACGTTATTACTGATCTTCATAAATGCTGAGTTACCGACCGCTGTTGCTCAGGGTTACCATCTCCAGCCCAAAAGAATGGCGTCTATTTCCTAGGAATCCAGCTTAGAAGCATCATTACCGCACTGGAGGCCTTCAGGGTCAATGGCTCGGTAGGCTTCTATTCATCGGTCCTCTGCCGCACCCATCACCTACCACCAAACAGAGCTTCGTCCGATTTTAACTAGCCCGGTCAATACTGGAAGAGGTGGTTACCGCCAAGTTGAACCTTTGGCCAAGGTAAATTTCTGTTCATTTCTACAGTGTGTCAGCAACATTACGAACAGCTTGTCCCGTCTGTTAGTCTACGTCGCAGTAAACAGCGAGAGCATCTGTTTTCATAGACACCTTGGCCTTTTGAATAAAATTTCCCTAGTCATTTGCCTGCCTAGAGTTTGCAGCCACCAGTTTGATGCGGGGTTTTCTACCACAAATCACAACTCGGTCAACCAGATACTCACAATCCACTTTGAGCTGCTGGTTTAGAATGTGTCAGAGAAAGCTGTTGTGGACCCCTATCAACACTTTGTAAAATAATGCTATCTTACGAACTGGGCGGTTAGCCACCAAGAAGCCAGTTGAAATCTTCTGTCTTTGACTTCGGACATCTCACTTTGCTCAGTTGCTTCGCTATATGCGCGATATGCTGAATGAATAAGCATTTGGAAAAGACACACAGACTCAAACCTGGTTGAATAGGCTTCCGACCGGCTAGCCTCCAACACTACACCATCTCATCCACTCCTTTCAGCATGTAGCAAAAAAGCAACATGTCTCAAGCAACCAAAGCCCACTTTCTTGCGCTCTCTTAAACTCAGCACGAGTTTCGTTTCGACAGACCTCGTGAATCAATTTGGAAACCTGAAGTAGATAGAAGTCAGGTAAATTCCTCATAATTTGTCGACGGTGTAGCTGGTGCTGCTGTCAACCAACTTTTGGCCTCAAGGCCTTTTATCTTGAAAGAACCGCCCATTTTCGTCATTATGTCCCCGTTACAGTCAAACTTTAAGGCTGAACGGTAACCGTTAGGACGCTCTAGGTCTTCTGTGTATCCTGCTGATACCGTTTCGGTTGATTCACGCCGAAATGGATAACTGATAAAAATAAATTTTTCTATAGCGCACTAGAGTCCGTGCCATAAACATGTGAAACTGAGTGTCCAGCGAAGACCGGACCCCCTTGCACCCGTCCCTACGCGATCACCATAATCAAAACACCGTGCCCATTACAAGGTATCAGCAATCAATAAACTTCGAAGGAAAACTGTTCCCCGCTTCATTGGCTAGGACTACTTAAAACTCCATAAATTTGCTATCTTGTACCGGCACACCAGGCATGAATAGAGCTGTTAACAATTATCGGTTCAACAACGCACCAGCACAAGATTTTCACACATAAATTAGAAATCCTGCCCTCAATTCTTTCATATGGATGATAATCTTTTCATACTCAGTGATATCATCACCATCATCATCGCAGCAGCGTGGCATCAGTGTCCAAGAGCGACGCTTCGCTGCCGTACAACCATGATTCATTTGAAAGCCTTATTGTAAAGAAAAGAATAAAGGTGGATGGGGAGGGGACTTGCTGCTAGCTTACAACAATCATTCCGAAATGCCTACACCTCCAAACAACCATTCAGGCAATCTGGATAGAAACTGACAACAAGGTCGCCACTGACACCGGTTGGCGGATATATCTTGCAGAGTCTCCGACTAGGCTCAGTGGGAATCACGCGGTCCTTATCCTGGGAGGCGAGTAGCACCGGCAACACAAAAGTTTCGTAATCACCTTCGTAACCCCCCGCCGGGTCAAGGGTTGGCCACCCCTCTGCTTTCGCCAATCTGAGTTGAGGATGGAAAACAACACACTCTTCGGCAAACGATGGTTAAGCATACGCAGCACATGTCCCAACCAACGCAGCTTCTGGTGCTGGACACATTCTTCAGCGGAAGTACCCGTTGCACAAACCAAAACTCACTTTCTAACTGCCTCGTTACGGATTCGCCGACACCAACCCACACGAGCTATGATTCCGAGACAACGATTGTTGAACACCTGAAGACGTCTCGGTTCCGCTGCTCGGACAGGTCAAGTTTCACAGCCATACAACAAAACACCCCGCACTATAGCTTGATACACACATCCCTCGAGATTTAGGGATCCACTGCTTTGACGTCATAGGTGTCCCAAATTAATGAACGCGACCCGAGCCTTGCAGATTCGTGCATTGACTTCATCTGCCACACTACAGTCGGAACGTATACAACTTCCAAGTTACGCAAAATGCTCCGCAACATCCAGTGCCTCTCCCTGGATTGCAAGTGGAGTGTTCAGTGGCTGCATGTGCGGGAGCACGGTCTTACACTTTGTGCGTGCAAAGTGCGTACCAAAGGACGGGATGACTTTGGTAAATTCATCCAAAAGCACTGGTGCCTACTCCTCTTCGAAGATGAGAACGATGTTATCTGCATATTTCAGATCGACAAGGTTGACGTCACAGGCCATGTGAACACCGGGTTTTGGAGACCTTCCAGCGTTCATCGCATGATTTCATCGATCACGGAGTTAAAAAGGAATGAAGAGAGGGGGCAACCCTGATGGATACCACTTTGTGTACGGAAGCTTTTGAAGAGCTCGCCGCATATTCTCACAGGTCCGGAAGTTTGGGAATACAAAGAGTTTATTATTTTCACGAACTTCCGTGGCATTCCTGGGTGTGCAAGCGTGTCAAGCAGAATAGAGGCAAATGTGCCTTGGAACTCCAGGAATACTATAATTGTGGGTCGCTCATACGAATGGCGATGTTCCAGCACTTGGCGCAGTGTAAAGATTTGGTCAACGCAAATACTACCAGCCCGGAATCCCGCTTACTGCTCTCGAGTAAATGTTTTCCGAGTCACCACAAAACGACGAAGCAACGGTGACGCCAACAGCCTCGTTACGGCCGGGGTCACGCTGATCTTCCTGTGGTTGCCACACTGACTGTGAGCCGCTTTTTTGAAAATGGGCACTATCACCGACGCTCGCCAGTTGTCTTAGACAGATTCCTTTGCCCGAATGCAATCAAACAGCTCAGACAAGCTCTGACTGAGATGGGAGGTCATCCGGACCAGAGGCTTAGTGGCGCTTGGGGGAAATACGTAGTCATAAACCTCGGAGGTCGCAGGCGGTTCCACGTTCACCGTCCAGAGTTATCACCTCTGGGCTCAAGATGAATGCCAGCTGGTGGCCAGGACAATTTATATTCGAAGCATTCAGCCCATCGGTCGAGGCGTTCTTCTTTATTCGAGATGTTCACTCCATTCCGATCCTTGCTGGTTTAGACCACGGGTTGTTTCCGGGGACCGCTCAATATCACTCATGGCCAGCAACGGTTTTCAGTTTTAGCTCATGTCAGCTGGCGTCACCTTTGAACTGGTCGCACCACATACCCACTGTACTCGTTTTTTTGAATGGCATGATAGCTGACAGCCACCTGTCAGGTAATCAGGTAATTCGTACTTATAGATAGCAGCACGACTGATTAACCTATCCATGTGCATACCAGGTTTCGACCAGCAGATGAAATTTCTGGTAAACGATGCAGGTTAAAGTAGGTGCTAGCATGTGTTGGCGAATCTAATTATTGTTATTATTATTAATATTATAAACTCCTGGTAATTTTGTTTCATTTCCCATGCCGGTTTAGGCGTGACCAAGTCTATTACCCACTGTTTATGATTGCCCTCCTTTTCGCGCACTCCTTAATACCAGCCGATCCAATCCACTCGTGCTTCATTCTGACTGTAATCGTGTGATAATGCCTCACAGTGTGCCACCCACTAGTTGGGAATACACGTTATAATTTTTATTATTATTACTAACTGAAATAATCTTCGGGCACTACCGGCTTTCTGGGCCACTTCCATTTCGTCGGCTTTCTGTGTTCGCCACACTTCACGGTCGGTTTTCACGCTCACGTGCACTTGACATCTGATCATTCGTCGTATCAGGTTATGTTCCGGGCCGGCTGGGATAGTTTCCCGAGATTTAAGCAATGCCACCGTTTGGTCTGATATCTAGTGCTTGAGTGCACCTGGTGTTGCCGCGCCACAACCAAAATTCCCAGCACCATGCAAAGAGGTTGCAATCTCGTCCAAGTCTGCGTTCACATCTGATGGTGGAGCGTTTGGAAGAGACCCCAGAAGACGATTCTGGTAAGTTCGTCTAACATCCGGATCCGCCAGTCTCTCAGTTGCCAAACGATTTGTCAGTACCTTACGCAGTCCTGGAAAACGTAGGGAGAAGCGACTCCGGACGAGCGCGTGATCGGAATCCACAAATGCGTTCCAAAACGACTGGCAGTCAGTTACTGATCCGCGCCATCGGTAACTGATGGCAATGTGATCGATTTGAGTTTGTGGCCGGCATGCCGTCGGAAGACCCCATGTGGCCAGACGACTTCGGCTATTTCGAAAGTGAGTACTGCGTAAAAACAGCCTGCGATCAGCGCACAGTACGTACCGATTACAATCCATATCGACCACAGATGAGTCCCAGATAGACTAAGCCTGCATACTTGTGCATCCGGATCTCCCGCAACCACCACGATATCTGAGCTTTTAGCTCGCCGTATCAAGGCATTCATGGCGCTCGCCGCAACAAGGCATTCATGGCGTCACAAAACCTGCCTTTGACGGCGTCGGAGCTACAGTCAGTTGGGGCGAAAGCGGACACGACAAACAGACAGCGATCAACTTCCCGCTTGTGAGACCCTGCACTGAGGTTGTCAGACGAGCCACACAGAGGCGATTATCAACAGGTATCGAGACAAGCAGGGATGGTTTTGCTCGGTGATTTAGGGCTATACCAACCCCCGTACATCCTGCCGAAGCAAGCTCTGGATCGCCAAAAGTGCGCAGCCGGAAGCGAGTGGAGACTGATGGGGCGGCTAGCTCAGCCACTGTGTGTGCATCTTGAATTCTTATTTCTGAGACACAGCACACATCAATGCCAAACGAGCCCAGTGTAAGGGCAGGAGCAACCTGCTTCAGAGTGCGCACATTAAAGGCGGCCAGATAGACTGGGTGACGGGGTTTGAAGATTCTTTTGGAGATACCTGAGAATGTCGACGCCATGTCGAGCAGATGCTGCACGCAAAACCGATGCAAGACGAACGGACTCATCAGTCATAAGTGCTGGGCCTACAAGAGGAGAGTTATTAATGGGGCGGGGGAAGGGGAAGAGAAGGTATGTGAAAGAGAAAGAAGGGAGGCATCAGCTGTAGCCTGGTTTCGCTTACCCGTTCTGCTGTATGCAACAAGTAAGATCGCAACACGCGACGGTCTATGTGGCATGAGTTTATTTGTATGTGTGCAACTCATGGTTGTACGTAGGCTAGGATACTGTCAGGGCGCCCATACCTAGACAGAAGGATGATGAGTGCCCTCAACCAAAGCCTTCGGCTCAAAAGCCTAACCGCAAGGCAGCGGCGTTGGGCTGGAAATGCAAGTACCATTACCGGAACACGTCACCACACATGTTCCACCCCCCAACCTGGAGGACCAGGAGACTGTGTTCGTCAGACCTCTAGCCATTGACCAACCTGGTATGAGAGACTCTGCGAGTGTCGCCGGGAAACCCCAGTACAGCTCAATGGGTCGGTGAGGTGCACAAACGTCACACCACGGTAAGGTCCAGTCTCTTCGTGACGGCTCAATGGTTTCACTACAAGTCAACCCAGTGTCAAAGGAGGGAAAAGTGAGGAAAGTTCCTGAATGTATTATATTGTGTCTTCTGCATTTTTGCAAACCTTATCTGAAAATCCCGGTATTGGGAATTTTTTGTGCACTGGTATCCCTTTTTGCGAAACAACTGCTGGCAACAAACATCTGAAGCGGTGCACAAACAAGTAGTATATTTCCACAATTTTGTTCGACTACTTGTAAGTTTTCGTAGGCTTTGTTAATCCGTTGGGCTAGAGGCCTTCTGAAGGGTTTTTTGCCCCGAAGTACCCGAGAGCAGGTAGGTCGACCGAAACGGCTGCGGCTGTAAAATACCCCACGCAGTCGTCTTTATCCTAATACTATTCAAACTGACCTTGAGGTTCAGTTTAGTAGCCTATATGACCAGCCGTCTGACCTAGGACCAGCTTCGGAGCTCGGTGTATAACAACTTAAGTCAACGTGTCATTTCCTGTTATCAAATGTAAAAGATGTTTCGCAAGTTTACTTGTCCTCTTAAAAGTTATGACTTTGAGAACTTCCTCCTCCTGCCAAGTAACAATCACATCACAGCCTGCACCCCTTCAGGCTATCAACAGCGCGCATCAGAAACTAGTGGCTAATCCTTTACCAAACCCAATGATGAGGACCCACATAACTTGCAAAACTATGATCGATGGTAGTCCTGAGCGTCGACTGACGGGTGGGAATAGAGCAGGTTGTGTTCAGAAATCACGTGGGCATCGACCAATCGGAGCACGAGCTGAGGAGCCGGTCGATAAAGCTGTTAAACCAACCAACCAATCATAGTCGAAGGTCGGTCTCAACCAGCTGCATGCATTTCACCACACGCACACTGCTAACCAACACAGCGGATGACGCACCGGCACGAGGCAACGTGCTGGTGAAACAACTTTCGCTGCTCATTTGCCTGGCTCAGTGAAACCGACGATAAGATTCGAGCAGAGCTCCACCGTGTCTTTTTCTTCCCCTGAAATTCCGAACTGTAAAGACTATCCCGTGTCAAGGTCGAATAAGTTCATGAGCTCACTTGGTGCGATGGTTTGGAAGTTCCGAGCAAACAGTCCGATGATATGTCGCGTAAGACAATATTTGGATCCATTCCGCAAGATTAGTATGAAAATGAGTATCTCTGAACTTCGACCCCGCCTGATTTTGCTACCCATAGGTGTCTCAAAAAAGGATAAAGGTAACGAAAACAGTAGTTTCCTGTGATTGTTCATCTTGGCTGGCAAATCAATAAGTTATATGGAACTAGATATGAATCACGTGCACGACCAGATAAATCCATGGGTACACATGTATAAGAACGGAGAACGAAAGGGTACACAGGTCTGTGACGTAGTAACTTAATATGGCATGGTAAATCTGGTTCCAGGTTCATTTCTCGAATGAAATCAAACAACGCGTTGCCCTCAGTGACGAAGTTTGGGTTTAGTGACCTCAAGTGTCATCACAGTCTGAGTAGTGCTCAAAAGATCGATAGCGAATGGTCATGAGATGGTGAACGCATCATTTCACCTTGCAATGAAGCAATCAGACTGTGGCTTAGCCGTATGATGTTAACTTCGACCGCGGGAATAACAGCTGTACAAGCATGTGAGCCAGTTGCGCTGCTCGCAAGCCTTATCAATTTGACGTTTCTCATCATCGGAAAAATACAGCGGAGGTGAAGTTAAATAGTCTCCCAAAGTAGGACAGACAGGATACTCGCACGGAAGGTCAGTAGGAAGAACCGAAGAGCAAAAACACGGATGCAAAATCACGCTAATCGGACAGCATTGCCTCAACCAAGCTATCCGGTAATAATCAAGACAATCAATCTGTCCATCGTTAGATTGAAACACGGTAACAGTAAAGCGTCTTTAACCGTTATAACGTTTCCGGTCTTGAAAAAAAACTGCACGTGTTTCGTCTTAAATGGGATCACTAGGATTCGACCGCCTGAAATTTAGATTGAAACTTCGTACTCCTACCCCCAACACCAAGTGGTCAGCAATCTCGCTGCTTGATGAAGCACTTCCATCAAATGTTTTCCAGGAATCTGACTGCTAGTGAATGGTCAGTCCGAGTTTTAGGTCACTGAATCTTGCTACAGCCACGTGATGAGTCCCTATCAGGGCACCATCTTCATTCGACTGTTTTTACAGTGCCGCGCATCTTTACATTGTGCCTCCTAGTTGTGAAATTCCTAACTCATGGTCTGATACATCTTGGAGATAGTGGGGCGATTCCGTGGCCAGGTTCCTAAAAAATTTCGACACCAAACAAAACCAGTCGTCCTCAATTGTTATCATTCAATCAAGTACACTGTCATTCATCACACGTTTTAACGCGATCGACGATTGTTCGGACCTCTTCTTTGTCAAAGAACTAATCTCAACTGGATGCATGGTTCTTGGACAGATATCTTATTGTCGGTAATAGGGGAGAATAATACCAATTTTGAAAACGACTTTCACTGTCGAGAGCTAAACAACAATTCCATGAGTTACCTGAAAATTCGTCTGGAAGGACATATCACAGGTAATGATCGACAGCTTTCACCTAAACTGTTGAGTCCTCTCTCGGCTTAGGAAGCAGTCATCTGCACCAACTTGCCTTCTCTACAAGTATGGAGTACGTAGAGCACTCGGTTGTAACAGCAATCGATAAAAAAAAGTAAAACTGTGTATTTGGTAGTACATTCTGCAACAATGGTAGCATTTGCTTCAGTGGCTTTCTGATAGATGTGTTTGACAAACAACTTAGCTGGTTCAAAACATTTTAGTGGCTCTTTTCACACAGACAAACTGGTTTTGTCAGTTTTTTTTTCGTTGCCACGTTAATAGTGCTGGATGTTTTCCATGATCGATGTGCCTGCTGCACGATCGAACACCCGTTTTCGAATTATCTTGGTGTGAATTGGTCGACCACATCCGGCGCCAGCAACGCTTCTGACAAGTCGATGGTAAAAACCTGAAAACTCCTCACATTATCTCTCCACGGAGACCGTGTCTCGCAAGAAAACACAGCAATACATGCCTTACTGTGATCTGGTAGACATGGCCCTTGAGAATCAGTGATATGCCATTTGGACGCCACAAGTGAAACAAATCACCAAACGTGATTCAAACCCTTGGAACTTGTGCACTAACTTCCTCAGATACATTTCCGTCAGAAGCAACACAACTGTCAAAGTATGTACAATCCTCCAGTGCCCCCTTGGAATGTGAGGGATTTGTTCCGAGATTGCACGTTCCGAAGTAAGAGTTTGTACTGTGAAGGTTCAAGATGTGCGCAAAAAAGATATGGTGATAGACCGTTTACTCGACGGAGCTTACGTCTGGCCTTCATCTTCAAGCCTGAGGAGGATATCATCCGTGTCCTTTAAGAGTCTCGCCAGTGAAATTTTGAATATCAGGTCTCATCAGTTCATGGATGAAGAAGTTGAGGACGTCACTTATTGTGTGGAGAGTTCTCGAGAGTTCTCCATACACTTGAGATTAAGACAAAGCCCCGGACTCGGGCCTTTTGTCAGTGTTCCAAACTTCACAAACCTGGTACCTTGGTTTGGCGTATTATTGCTTAACAGATAACTACATTGGTTATTAGCTGATACGCCACGCGACACTAAGATATCTATGTAAAACAAGCCTAGAAGTTTATTTCAACCAGTCCAGATGATTACGTCTTTGTAAAGTTACATGCTCAGTCAGCATACCATTTATTGGGAACTGTCAGTAGTGCGTTTAAGAGGGTTCGAACCTGTAACCTCCCGGTCAGCAGCTGGTCATGAGTGGCCAACTAGCACTGTCACCAACTCGCACTTGGACAGGAGAGAGCGCCATTCAGCAAAAGAATTCACATCGCTTAGCCGCAGCTGATTGGCTCCTCGAGTAACGACTTATCATCACATTGGCGCTAACAGTACTCACATGGTCCACGTGATCACCCATCTGTTTGATTGTGAGACGATAAAGGATGGGAAAATTAGGACGTGTGGAAAGTAAGACACCACCCGACTGGGTATCACTTGAACAAACAATCGTTTCACGTCACCGAGTAGACATGCCTTACATTGATCTCACGAATGTAGTGGGTGGATCAGAACCAACCGCTTGCAATAACAAGCCGCTATATTAATCCATTTCGAGTGTTGACAGAACGCAAGTACTTGCACAAAGAGACGGGACCATTGGTACTACCTAGCCATGATAGCACTAGTGATTCTAGCAGCAGCTGAAGTGAGGAAATCAGCTTTGGAGTGTCTGCATGGAGTGTAATCCGTGAAATAGACCACCGCTTTCCTGCCTTCCTACTCTATCTAATGTGTAAATGCCACGGGTCTGAGGAGTTCTCCTATAAGTTTATTTTATAACTAACTATAAAGGGGGGTGCTGTGGGTCTTAAACTAGACAAATACTGAAACAATATATAAACTTCGTTGAACAATATTGCAGACTAAGTAACTCCAGTTTTGACCATAATCGATAGGAACTTCTGCGCAGTTACATAACACACAATCAGCTATCACGTGCGCCAGATAGTGTTACCCATAGGTTTGTAGTTGAGGGCGATATCTCTCCTCATAATTTGCATTTTCTGGTTTGGTGTAGGCAAAACAGCTGCGGAAGGCACGATGAATAGCCATACCTTCAACTTGATTCGTCAAATGATACTGTAGACATCGTCTGCCAATGTTTCAGTATCATTGACTGATTCAAGTCCCCCATCCCCCTTCGTCAACCGATTGATTTTCCACAGTAACTTCCACGGGGTAAAAATAGACAGTGGCACTGACGTTGTCACGATCACTGTCCTCAGCTGTTAATCGACAAGCTCAATAGTCTGCTGTGTGTTGCTTTCGTTCCTCACTTGGGTGCCATGAGCGTAATCGATTTCGGTTCCCAAAGCAAGGGTCAAAAGATCGCTTAGTGAGGCCGTAGGTGTTGGAGCATCTCTGCTGCGATACTGGCTCTATGATTCCTAGGCCTGTGAGGCCTTGCGACACCGCCAACAAAGGGTAGTCGTGTTGTGCCGACGGCTTAGCTGGAGTGAACCGCACCGCGATGCATTGGGATCGCCCAGAGGGTGGCCGACCGATCGATCGCAGTCACTTCAACCTGGGCCAGTTCACCACTAATTTGTAGCAGGCCAATTCACCGCCGGGCTAGATCGTCACGAACTGGACCCAAATGCCATTACTCACTCAGTTTTTAAAGGAACAATAGGTAAAGTAAGCATGTTCACAAAAGATTTACCTTGACGCCGGGGTGCTGTTCTGAAATATAGGTGAATTCTGCCAGGTGGCTGCTGTATGTGTCCCCAAAATGTCGTTAGAATGACCCTACTACGACCACGCTTGTTTAAGCAAGAACTTACATAGGGACAATAAACCGTTTGAGTTAGCAAGTCCACCTTTGTACAACGGAATATCAACCGTGGAGCCGGGTCACGTCAGCCGAAAACAACTCAGCCATGGATCGGAAGATATGTAAATCCTTCCGGACTTTTCACGGCAACTGAAGAACTGTTTTTTGGGGGGGTTACCATACAGAGAAACGCTCAAAAACATGCCAGCAATTGGTCAGTCATGGCAATCAACAAAAAGCTTCACGTCTATCCTAACTAACTACGGATGTGACGTATGAGTTTATAAAAAAAAGCTGTGGTGAACTACTTCGAACTTATCCCATACAAAGGAAATATATTGACGCTACAGCCCCACTAGGCGTGTTTCAAATGCGAACTCCGCCGAATACGACTCACCGGTCCTATGAAAAGTGCCAATCTGTCGCATTCTGGTGAATATGACTCAACAACTTAGTCTGCAAAAGAAGCCGTATAGAAACGCTCGTAACGCTCATAACTTGGGCGATCAGAAGGCGTAGTATGACACTTCTGTCTTTTACGCTGCATTGTAGACGGTGGAGGAACTCGCCGACTAATCTATGCGTGTTTGCAATTACCGAACGAATAAAAGACCTCCATAGAATTAAAACGGTCATGCAACAAAAGGACGTTCTCGGTGGCGAAATACACTGATTTGCAAACAAATTTGTTTTTTTTTCGGGAGACTCACCTAAAACCCGGCTGAATCTCTCGTTTAAGATGTTTTCATGCACCTGAATGTGCCGCAGCAGGGAGCAGTTGGTACGATATTCAAGATATCGCGACACATGCATAGACGCAATACACTACTCATAAGGTTACTGAAAATTCTTCGACAGCCCAGGACCGGTTTCGCCCTTCTTGTGGCCCATCAGGTAGGCGTAGCTTGAAAACATCATTCACGAGAGATTCAGCTGGGTTCCAGGTGAGTCTCTCGAAAAACCAAATGTGTTTGCAAATGAGTGTATTTCGCTAATTACGTGCAATTTGGGTTCGAGTAGAACGTAAGGTTGACGGAAATTCGGGGACTGCGCCTACCTGATGAGCCCCAAGAAGTGCGAAAGCGGTCGTGGGCTGGCGAAGAATTTTCAGCAACCTTATGAGTAGTGTATTACGTCTGTACATTCCCAGTACTTATTTGCATGATCAAGATAATTGCAAAATGGGCTAGGCTGACGGTTCGTCCAAAAAAATCAATAACAATATTGGACTAGGTCGCGCTTTTGAAATAGCTGTGGAAACAAACTAAAACTTCCTGTCATCCTCATACAAAGGGGATACATGCACGCACTATGCCAAGTAGGGAGCCGAAAGGACAACAGGGAGACAATCCCACAGTAGTCACCGAAAACTTAGACGAAATCTGACCTTAGTACCTTAGAAAGGTTCTAATATTAAACGTAACTCATTTCGACATTCCTATCTGATGTTGTGACCCGTGGAAGCATTGCCGACAACGTTCGTTCGTGCACACGCTCTTACTGTTGATTGATCTTAAGTACCTGAATGTGGAATGGACTGGGAAGGAACACCCGCCTTGTGGGTGTCACTTGTCCCCGGGTTTCATTGTATTTGCCGTGAGAAAGCGGACAAACCGCTCAATCGCTGGGTCCGTAAGAAGTTGGTTTGCAAGTTTACACGAAGTCAACCTGATCCCGCTGACCTGAACCAGTATGGTCGAGACGTGCTATCGAATTTGTTGAAACGACTGGCACACCGACATGCAACTGACCTGGACAGAAACTGCCTTGTCGATGATGGCCAAATGGACTGTATTCTGATTTTCCCTTTGAATGTTTACAAAGTGACTACTGCTCAGTCTATTGTTTGCTAGTATCAAGGTTCAAGGCATCTTGGAAGGATGATTCACGTGATATAAAAGGCCAGCCTAACAGCAGTGGAAACTGATTCGACGGTTCGAAAGTCCCGTGTTTGATGAAGTCTGGTGCATGCTACCACGCAAACACGGTAGACAACGATCAACTCATATGGGTCCGAAAAACCCTCCATGAATTTATCTTACACAGCAAGTCTCCTTGTGGAATATATATATATATATATGGGGCGAGATGGCTCAGCGGTTAGAGCGCGAGCGTACTGACCGGAAGGTCCGTGGTTCGAACCCCGCCTCTGCCTCTCGACTTCCCCTGTCTAGGCTTGGGCAACCTGGCAGCATCCCAGCCCTCGTGCTTCCTTCGGGTGGCGTGGCAGCTAGGCACCGAAAGGGTGCTACAGCTGAACGATATATATATATATATATATGTTTTTCGCGTATTATCTGCCTGTGTGTTTCGTGTATTCGAGTGGATTAAGCATGGTTCAGACGAGGTGAACAAAAATTACAACGATTCTTTTGAGAATCGGACCATAAAGCGTGATGAATGTCACTCAGAAGCCCAGATAATTATAATAAGTATAATTATAAGGTTACATCACTGATCCTAGTAACGCCGGAAGGTGTCGTAATCACAAGCGTGAGTGTTCTTTTGTCCAAACAAACAAGGAAGCAGCTCTGTCCGAAAAGAAAACCAAATTCACTGAACTAATAAGGCAGTTAACAATTCAGTCAGTTAACTGAAACCACGGGAACTAGGCTGTATAGAGTAAATTCAGCTTGGGAACCGAAACAATACACATACACACACACACACAAAGGGGGCACGGATGATTCTGCCAAGAGTGAAGCGGCATCTTGGTAATGTTTGCGAAAACAGGGCACCTGTAAAGCTATCGAAAAAAACACAACACTGGTGGCGGTAGTGGTTGGTGTGGTGATACTAAGGGGATGTTTATATTATGTTCTCGATACAAAGTAGCATCTGGTGTAGTGGAATGTACTAGATATCCATGTCTTGTGGCATATCTTGGGGTGAGTACAAAGGAAGTGTTCGCAGTTGACCTTCCGAGCGTGTTTGATACGGGGAATCGGTTTCAATCAGTTCGGCTTGAAGAATGCCCCGTCGCATTGCTTCTTGGACTGACAATGTTTCGGTTTGTTCATCGTAGGGTGATGACTCTTCTGTGCCATATGGATACTGATGCATCGTGGATGATGAAAGACCGGTTGTAGGCGGATTTCTGACTACCAGCAACCCGCTGTCGCGATCGATGTAGCCGGCACGTATAGCAGCTGCCACGGTGTATGCATCGCTAACGGTCCTGCTACCCACTTCTTGGCGCTCTACTTCGGGTCGGATCGAATGCACCAAATATCGAGTTCGATGCCTTTCTGGTGTGGTCCATACAACATGCGCATCCAACGTCGACGTACTTTGATCATCCGTTGTCTGGTCACGAGATGGCTTGTCACGACGTGACTCTGCTGCCAATTTAACAGCGTCTGATAACACTGCATCCACAAGCGGGATGGCGACACCCATGTCACCGGATGTTTGTCTCGGATCAACCTTTGTGTAGTCCCAGTATACAACACGTAAGATTCCACGATAAAACGCCTCAGCCGCGCTGATAACCTTATTTGTGCCCGGCACAGTAACACCTGTCACCTGCATTTCCAAAAGTTTACCAGGACTATCTACCCAGACTTCATCGTGTGTTGTGGACGGCGATCCTGCGTCAGATCGTTCGATATCGTCTCCTGGGCACCAAGTGATCACAGAGACCTGGGGCTGCTCGACAACTTCTTGGTTCGGATTGATACGCATCAACTCCTCATCACCAATATAAACCGGTAGTGTCAAACCTGCATTTTCCAAAGTGTAATAGCCACTTGATCGAGTTTGGCTCAGCGCATTTCGAAGTTGTGTAATTGGTAATGACTGTGACTGGGTGGTGGACATTGTACCAAACTGTGGAATGTGTGCGTGCGTCCCACATTTTGGACAAACATAATCCTCTACGGCTGATGCAAACGATGAGGAATGTTCACGATGCACTTCTGTATAGGTGGTGGTGAAACCAACTTGTTGTGTTTGTTCGTGTTGTTGTTGTTGTTGTTGGGTAGATCTCGTTTGTCGCCCGGGTGCGGAAATCGGTGAACTTTCGTCAGTTGGTGGTGAGGGCTCCACGACTGCCACGGTCGTCTGACTTGGTGACCAGCTGATACAACTGGGGCCGCGTTGGATACGTTTATTTTTGTGTGGTGGCCGATTTGTGCCCACGAAACCAAACGTCTGTGTCTCCGCGGTACGTGTGTTTCCAGTCTGAGACAGAAGTAGGCTTCCCGTAGATGTGTACTGAGTTTTTGCACCAACGAGACGCGTTGGTCTTCCAGTGCCCACCGTTGTGCCCAAGTCTCTGTCCACACTGAGCGATCCTCCACGACGCCTTATTCTGGTGAGTAAGTATGGTACACTCCAGATATTCAGGAGATTATTGAAACAATGTTCGGCATCTGTCTGGAGATCCGTTTCATCAGGCAAATCAAATACATCTGCTTCATACATATCTTGTTCGCTGAGGTGCATATGGGTGGCAATTCTGGAATCAAGCGATCGCGCACGACTTTGGACTTCTTCGGTAAGCAACTCTTCACGAACCACCTTCTGAGTGCCATCCAGGTAAGTTGTGGTAACCTTCTTCGTTGTTACCGGAACTCCGGCTAGCTGTTCATCATCATCTTCAATGAACTGTCCGTCCAAATTGCTCGGTAAACTTGATGAAAGCAGAGGCGTGCGGCCACGTCCACGTAACTGTTTCAAAACCGGGGCGTTGTGCCGGTAGGACTGAATAGCGGAACGACGTGCAACTGTTGTGACCACTCGTTTGATTAGGTATTCATCTTCGATGTCCGTTTGCACGCCAATAGTCGCTACACCTTTGGATTGTTTCACATCTTCCTTGATACTTACCGCATCACCAGATATCTCTGAGCCGGTCTCATACTTCAGCAGATCGGTAGTCTGCGTCACACCAGTCAGTGTGTGCGGGGTACACTGCACTCCCCAACTGACCACGTTGGGCCTCATGTATCGGCCTCCGAGGACTGAACCACGCGCTGAGCCTGTCGGGGATGTCATGCTTCCGTATCGTGAAGACACATAGCATTCCGTGGTATCCACAACTTCTGAACGCGCCGCTGTTTGCACTGGTCTTACGTACAGGGGACTTTCCTGTCCAACTTCTGTAAGATCCACCTGAATACCCGTATCTTGTTGGCGTGAGAACAACCATGAACTGCCTTTCTGAATGCGGACGTGACGTGTCTGAACAGGTGAATGCTTACTTGCAGTCATTAAATCCGTCTGCAGCGAATTATCGGCTCTGGGAACACTTAGTTGGATGGTTTTACTAACATACGCAGTATGCTCAACTTTGGGCGTCAGCTCGATCGGTTGTGGCGGACGTTGACTGAATGAAACGTGTGTGACTTCGGCTTTCGTGGGCTCAGCTTCTACCTTCTCCGAGAAACTGGTTATCAACTGTGTGCGGAAAATTGACGACTCTTGGGTGGGCTCCGCCTCGGCTTGTATGATCTGCGTGACATACTTGGTTGGAATTGTATCGACCATCGCGTCGCTTGTCAGACTTAGGGTGGTTTGCATAGCACAATCCCTTCTGTCTAACGGTGTGGCAAACTGGCCAGCTAGTTGTAATTCCCTTACCTCAGGTTCCATTCGGACTGGCTCTTCGATCTGGGTCCATACGTCGAAACTCGGTTGCGGCAGTGTCATGGTGGATGCATCCGATTTGGAAGCTGGAACAAATGCCACTGAGTCGGTTGACGACACCACTGAAGCTTGTAGCTTTTTGTTATGCTGTATTGGCCCGGCCTGTGCCTCCGCTTCAACTCGAACAGCAGGAACAGGTTGGGTTGTCTCCGATACAACAGGCCTACTCTCAAACTGACACTCAGAATCCAGTTGAATGACCCTAGCCTGTAATTTTTTATTCGAGGTCATGGGTTTCGTGCCTTCTGAGCTCACCAAATTGATCTGACACTTTTTATTTCGATGTGGAGTAGCGAACTCTGTGATGCTTTCGACAAGCGGAATAGCTGGATGAGGTCTAAAGCCTTGGCTCTCTTTCCTCACGCTATCCATGTAGGATACAGTTGTTTGGGTCATCTCTTCATCCCGCACAATGGTCTGAGTTTGCATGTCACTAAGAATTGGCTCTCTTGGTTCCGTTTGTGTGGAGAAATCGAGTTGTGGTATGTCGGTGCTCACTTGCAGCTTTTTGTTTCGTGAGGATCCCTCTGTTTCGTGATAAGCTACTGTGGTAACCGCACACTCGATGGCATCAGGTGCCAAAGGCTCGGTTTGTGTTGATGTGACCTTTTGTTGCCTCCCGAGCTCCGGTTCCGTCTGGGTCAAAGCGACTTGTGTTTTAACACCAAGTTGCACGCTGACGTCATACTTTCTTGTCTTGTCTTCTTGACTTACTGTCTGCACTGGAGCAACCACTTCAATCGACAAGGGTTCATCCGTTGCCACTGATCTGGTCCGCGTACTTAAGACACTGGTCTGTGTGACGCTTGTTTCAGTTCTTATACCACACTGAGTGCTTACGTCAGATTTCTCCGGTTCTATTCTCACTGTCTGCTCCATCGGGAGTGCAACAACTGTCAGAATATCTTCGGTGTTCGTGGTATAGTCCTGGCCAGCTGCCCGTCTGACAAATGTAACTTTTGAATCGACCAAATCTTCTGCCGTTTGGGCACCAAATGACCGGGTAGCACCAACTGGTGATCCGTCTTTTTGTACGGATGCTTCAACTTGAATGGGGCTTACGCGGACCTGAAGCTTTTTGTTAAGGCCAGAAGTGATTGTAAATGCCTGATACTGAACATCAGCCTCATCCACCATGGGTATTGTGATGGCTTCCGTTTGTGTACTCCCAGCGTTTGTCACGTGCCCAGCTTGCGTCTCCACATCGTACAGGTCTGCCGAGATAACGACTTGTACACCAAAGCTATCTGTTGCCACCGACTGCGGCAGCTGTTTCACAGGAGCGTTAACGTCAGTCTGAATGGGGATGTCACTGCCAACACAAATATCTTGCGGCTCAGAATAAGCCGAGAATTGCAGTTTCTTATTTACCCCAGTTGGTGGAGATGAAATTCTATATTCTACAGCCGACTCTTCAACAGAAACCAACGGCTTCTCCATCTCATCTGTTTGCAAACCACACGTGTTCGTCACTGTACCACATTGTAGAGAGACATCCGACAGTTTTGGCGTTATGCTAGCCTGGACACTGGCATCCTCCACTTGAGCCAACATTCGTTGCACTGGGGCAATGGCATCTAGACGAATAGGTTCTCCACTGTCCACCGAGCGATCGTACGGAACAGCTTGGATAGCGACCTGGAACTTTTTATTCTTTCCGGCCGGTCCGACCGCCTGTTCCAGCTGTACACTCACATCCTCCACCGGAACAACAGGTCGCACAAAAGCCTCCGTTTGTGAACTATGTACTGTCGTGACAGTTCCTGACTGCAGCTCAACGTCATACCTGGTCGGCGTGAGAGCAGTTTGCATGCCCGTTTCCTTTGTTTCTATTCCTGGTATGACCTGCTGAACCGGCGCAACGACCTCTGCAACGAAAGGTCTCTCACTCTCCAAAACCAGATCGTGTGAAACGGGCATGGCTCGTTCGTAGTGCACATTTACCTCGTCTACTGGCACAGATGGTTGCAATGTCTGTATGTCCGTCTGTGTTTGCCGCACAGCTGTGACAACTCCGGACTGCAATTCAACGTCATACATGGGAGGGGCAACAACATCTGGCTGAGTTTTAAGGTCACCGCTCATAACAGTATCATGCCCTGCTGGTGTTAACATGACTTGGAATTTCTTGTTTGACCCTGGTTTCGGCGGAGCTTGTGTGAACTGGACACCTGCATCGTCCGTTGGAACCACCAGTTTCGTCAATGGATCAGTTTGGGTGTCTTGAATCATGGTTAAAACACCTGACTGCAACTCCACGTCGTATGTGATTGGGGAATACTCCGCCTGTATGCCAACATCTTCACCGGGAATAGCCGCCTGTACAGGGGCTAGGACTTGAACGTTTAGTTCTTCTTCTGTCTTGGACTGGTAATCTTTCCATTGTTGTCGTGATTCGGGTCCAGTGCCAATCACAATATCAATAAATTTCTTTTTCAGTTCAGCTTGGACTTCTTTCTGACTTGTTTGGACCTCAGGCACATACTTATATTGAATGCTGACATCCAGCGTGTCGGTTTTTTCCTGTGCATCTGTTTGAGTAGACCCAGACTTGGTCGTGACGCCCAATTGGCACTCGACATCATACGTGGTAGGTGTAATGACTGCTTGTAAACTGGCTTCTGCCATTGGAATAGCTGCGACTTGCACAGGCGCAATGATATCAACCGAAATAGGTTCGCCGCTGTCTAACATTCGATCATGTGGTATGGGATGTAATGCGACCTGCAATTTCTTGTTCTTTCCTACTGGTCCGATATCCTCTTCATACTGTATACTCGCGTCATCTACTGGAACAACAGGTTTCAGAACCTTATCCGTTTGAATTCCGTGCACGTCTGTGACAACTCCTGATTGCATTTCCACATCGTATCGGGTAGGCACGATCGTTGCTTGTATCCCCATATCCACTTGCGGTGTTTTCGGCATAACTTGCTGCACGGGCGCAATCACTTCCACACTCAATGGTTTCTCACTTTCCACAATCATATCACGCGCAGTCGGTCTTGCGGCTTCGTACTGTACACCCACGTCATCTACTGGAACAACAGGTTTCAGAACCTTATCCGTTTGAATTCCGTGCACGTCTGTGACAACTCCTGATTGCATTTCCACATCGTATCGGGTAGGCACGATCGTTGCTTGTATCCCCATATCCACTTGCGGTGTTTTCGGCATAACTTGCTGCACGGGCGCAATCACTTCCACACTCAATGGTTTCTCACTTTCCACAATCATATCACGCGCAGTCGGTCTTGCGGCTTCGTACTGCACACTCACATCATCCACAGGAGTGACCGGTTTCAGTAGTGGCTCCGTCTGGGTTTCATGCACACTCATCACGGTTCCTGATTGCATTTCCACATCGTATCGGGTAGGCACGATCGTTGCTTGTATCCCCATATCCACTTGCGGTGTTTTCGGCATAACTTGCTGCACGGGCGCAATCACTTCCACACTCAATGGTTTCTCACTTTCCACAATCATATCACGCGCAGTCGGTCTTGCGGCTTCGTACTGTACACCCACGTCATCTACTGGAACAACAGGTTTCAGAACCTTATCCGTTTGAATTCCGTGCACGTCTGTGACAACTCCTGATTGCATTTCCACATCGTATCGGGTAGGCACGATCGTTGCTTGTATCCCCATATCCACTTGCGGTGTTTTCGGCATAACTTGCTGCACGGGCGCAATCACTTCCACACTCAATGGTTTCTCACTTTCCACAATCATATCACGCGCAGTCGGTCTTGCGGCTTCGTACTGCACACTCACATCATCCACAGGAGTGACCGGTTTCAGTAGTGGCTCCGTCTGGGTTTCATGCACACTCATCACGGTTCCCGATTGCATCTCCACGTCACATCGAGTAGGTTGGATGACAGCTTGTACACCCATATTTTCCGTAGGAATAACCTCTCTTTTAACCGGGGCAACTACGTCTATGTGTAGCGGATCTTCACTCTGTGTGGTTTCGTCGCGTGTAGTTGGTTTCACACTAGTCTGATTTTCCTTACCAATTGGTCGTTTTTCTGTGAACTGGACAGAGACATCCTCGGTTAGGATTCGTGGTTTGTCTACCACATCTGTTTGAACACCAGCTACGGAAGTAATCACGCCTGACTGAACCTGCACATCAGTAGTCATGTGGACGACTTCAGCCTGGAGACCAACAGCGTTTTTAAGCACAGTTTGTTGCTGCGGCTGTTTAGCCTCAACCAAAGTGTCAAATGCAGACGGACTGAGATTGACCTGAAACTTCTTGTTTTCACCTGGCGTTGGTTGAGCTGGTACGTGCTGCACACCCGCGTCGACAGTATGGATTGGAGATTTCCGAATTTCGTCCGTCTGAACTGAATGGGCCTCAGTGATTATGCCAGATTGTAGTTCCACGTCATACGTGACCGGTGTACTTCCGACCTGTATTTCGACATGTTTTGGAGTTTCAGGGTGAACTTGTTGAACAGGTGCAATGATATCTACAAGCAGTTGTGGCTCACTTTCCAGGATTGCGTCCACAGCGGCTGGAGCGAGATTAACCTGAAACTTCTTGTTTTCTCCCGGATGCCGTCTGATCGCTTCATGCTGAACAGATACTTCATCTACAGGAACGATTTCCGTTTGTGTGCCATGGACGTCGATAACAATCCCTGATTGCAGTTCTACATCGAACTTATTTGGAAGAATTGCAACCTGTGTCCCAAAGTCGTTTGTTGATGGTTCCGAGCGTAGTTGCTGAACGGGAGCAATTACTTCTAAACTCAGCGGTTTCTCCGTTTCCAATATTGTATCGTAACCAGCAGGCTTCCGTTCTTCGTGTTGTACGCTTGCATCGCTAACGGGAACATCCAACTTGAGCCGCAGGTCTGTTTGTATACTGTGCGAATCCGTAGCGACACCTGACTGTATTTCTACATCGTATTTTATCGGGACCACTGGAGCGACTACATCAACCATATCGATGCGTTCAGTTTCAACCTTCTTATCGTACCCCATTGAGCCAATCTGGACCTGCAGCAGTTTATTGTCAACTGGTTTGGGTTTCTCGCACACGTGCTGCACACTAGAATCATCCACCGGAACAACTGGTTTAAGCTGAGGTTCCGTCTGAACAGCATGTATTGTGCTAACTATTCCAGATTGTAGTTCCACGTCAAATCTTTCAGGGGAGATATGTACTTGCGTTCCGATATCAGATTTCGGAACTTCTGGAATGGTTTGCTGTACTGGGGCGATCACATCAACACGAAGTGGTTGTTCGCTCTCCAGTAACGTGTCGAATGCTGCTGGGCCGATGTTGACCTGGAACTTCTTATTCTCGCCAGGTTTAGGCTTCGGCGTAGCATGCTGCACGCTTGCGTCATCCACCGGAACAACAGACTGCACTTTCATCTCCGTCTGAGTACCATGCACGTCTGTGACTGTCCCTGACTGCATTTCAACGTCGTACCTAGAAGGAGCCAAAGTGGCTTGTGCGCAAAAGTCGTCCGTCTGTATCACCTCACGCACTTGTTGTATTGGGGCCACAACATCCACATGGAGTTGCGGTTCTGTTTCCAGAAGTCTGTCATATCCCGAAGGTCTGGCGAGCACATGTTGCACGCTAATATCGTTGACCGGAACGATAGGTTTGGGTTTCACGTCTGTTTGGTTGCCGTGGGTTTCGGTGACGACTCCTGATTGAATTTCCACGTCAAACTTGTTTGGAACAATGGCAACCTGCACCCCAACGTCGTCTTTAGGTGTTACCGGGAGCAGTTGTTGAACCGGGGCTACAACGTCCACGCGCACTGGTTGGTCCGCTTCGAGCAGTCTGTCATACGCAGGAGGTCTTTTGAACTCATGCTGTACGCTGGCATCATTCACTTGAACGACGGGCTTGGGTTTCGTGTCCGCCTGCGTTCCATGCGTGTCGGTGACGACTCCTGATTGAATTTCCACGTCAAACTTGTTTGGAACAATGGCAACCTGCACCCCAACGTCGTCTTTAGGTGTTACCGGGAGCAGTTGTTGAACCGGGGCTACAACGTCCACGCGCACTGGTTGGTCCGCTTCGAGCAGTCTGTCATACGCAGGAGGTCTTTTGAACTCATGCTGTACGCTGGCATCATTCACTTGAACGACGGGCTTGGGTTTCGTGTCCGCCTGCGTTCCATGCGTGTCGGTGACGACTCCTGATTGAATTTCCACGTCAAACTTGTTTGGAACAATGGCAACCTGCACCCCAACGTCGTCTTTAGGTGTTACCGGGAGCAGTTGTTGAACCGGGGCTACAACGTCCACGCGCACTGGTTGGTCCGCTTCGAGCAGTCTGTCATACGCAGGAGGTCTTTTGAACTCATGCTGTACGCTGGCATCATTCACTTGAACGACGGGCTTGGGTTTCGTGTCCGCCTGCGTTCCATGCGTGTCGGTGACGACTCCTGATTGAATTTCCACGTCAAACTTGTTTGGAACAATGGCAACCTGCACCCCAACGTCGTCTTTAGGTGTTACCGGGAGCAGTTGTTGAACCGGGGCTACAACGTCCACGCGCACTGGTTGGTCCGCTTCGAGCAGTCTGTCATACGCAGGAGGTCTTTTGAACTCATGCTGTACGCTGGCATCATTCACTTGAACGACGGGCTTGGGTTTCGTGTCCGCCTGCGTTCCATGCGTGTCGGTGACGACTCCTGATTGAATTTCCACGTCAAACTTGTTTGGAACAATGGCAACCTGCACCCCAACGTCGTCTTTAGGTGTTACCGGGAGCAGTTGTTGAACCGGGGCTACAACGTCCACGCGCACTGGTTGGTCCGCTTCGAGCAGTCTGTCATACGCAGGAGGTCTTTTGAACTCATGCTGTACGCTGGCATCATTCACTTGAACGACGGGCTTGGGTTTCGTGTCCGCCTGCGTTCCATGCGTGTCGGTGACGACTCCTGATTGAATTTCCACGTCAAACTTGTTTGGAACAATGGCAACCTGCACCCCAACGTCGTCTTTAGGTGTTACCGGGAGCAGTTGTTGAACCGGGGCTACAACGTCCACGCGCACTGGTTGGTCCGCTTCGAGCAGTCTGTCATACGCAGGAGGTCTTTTGAACTCATGCTGTACGCTGGCATCATTCACTTGAACGACGGGCTTGGGTTTCGTGTCCGCCTGCGTTCCATGCGTGTCGGTGACGACTCCTGATTGAATTTCCACGTCAAACTTGTTTGGAACAATGGCAACCTGCACCCCAACGTCGTCTTTAGGTGTTACCGGGAGCAGTTGTTGAACCGGGGCTACAACGTCCACGCGCACTGGTTGGTCCGCTTCGAGCAGTCTGTCATACGCAGGAGGTCTTTTGAACTCATGCTGTACGCTGGCATCATTCACTTGAACGACGGGCTTGGGTTTCGTGTCCGCCTGCGTTCCATGCGTGTCGGTGACGACTCCTGATTGAATTTCCACGTCAAACTTGTTTGGAACAATGGCAACCTGCACCCCAACGTCGTCTTTAGGTGTTACCGGGAGCAGTTGTTGAACCGGGGCTACAACGTCCACGCGCACTGGTTGGTCCGCTTCGAGCAGTCTGTCATACGCAGGAGGTCTTTTGAACTCATGCTGTACGCTGGCATCATTCACTTGAACGACGGGCTTGGGTTTCGTGTCCGCCTGCGTTCCATGCGTGTCGGTGACGACTCCTGATTGAATTTCCACGTCAAACTTGTTTGGAACAATGGCAACCTGCACCCCAACGTCGTCTTTAGGTGTTACCGGGAGCAGTTGTTGAACCGGGGCTACAACGTCCACGCGCACTGGTTGGTCCGCTTCGAGCAGTCTGTCATACGCAGGAGGTCTTTTGAACTCATGCTGTACGCTGGCATCATTCACTTGAACGACGGGCTTGGGTTTCGTGTCCGCCTGCGTTCCATGCGTGTCGGTGACGACTCCTGATTGAATTTCCACGTCAAACTTGTTTGGAACAATGGCAACCTGCACCCCAACGTCGTCTTTAGGTGTTACCGGGAGCAGTTGTTGAACCGGGGCTACAACGTCCACGCGCACTGGTTGGTCCGCTTCGAGCAGTCTGTCATACGCAGGAGGTCTTTTGAACTCATGCTGTACGCTGGCATCATTCACTTGAACGACGGGCTTGGGTTTCGTGTCCGCCTGCGTTCCATGCGTGTCGGTGACGACTCCTGATTGAATTTCCACGTCAAACTTGTTTGGAACAATGGCAACCTGCACCCCAACGTCGTCTTTAGGTGTTACCGGGAGCAGTTGTTGAACCGGGGCTACAACGTCCACGCGCACTGGTTGGTCCGCTTCGAGCAGTCTGTCATACGCAGGAGGTCTTTTGAACTCATGCTGTACGCTGGCATCATTCACTTGAACGACGGGCTTGGGTTTCGTGTCCGCCTGCGTTCCATGCGTGTCGGTGACGACTCCTGATTGAATTTCCACGTCAAACTTGTTTGGAACAATGGCAACCTGCACCCCAACGTCGTCTTTAGGTGTTACCGGGAGCAGTTGTTGAACCGGGGCTACAACGTCCACGCGCACTGGTTGGTCCGCTTCGAGCAGTCTGTCATACGCAGGAGGTCTTTTGAACTCATGCTGTACGCTGGCATCATTCACTTGAACGACGGGCTTGGGTTTCGTGTCCGCCTGCGTTCCATGCGTGTCGGTGACGACTCCTGATTGAATTTCCACGGAGTCTATCGTACCCTACAGGTGGTGATTTTCCATACTGTATGCTGACATCACTCGTGGAAATGGCAGGTTTCAATCTCATATCTGTTTGCGTACTGTGTGGATGACTAACAATTCCTGATTGTAGTTCCACGTCGTATCTGCTCTGTGTAATTGTCTGTATCCCGGCTTCAGATTTGGGAACGTCCGGAATAATTTGCTTTACTGGAGTAACCGTATCAACCAGAATTGGTTTTTCACTCTCGATAATGGCATCATATGCCAGTGGATTGATGGTAACTTGGAATTTCTTGTTTTCAGCTGGTTGCGGTC
Organism: Clonorchis sinensis; assembly: GCA_003604175.2. Taxonomy (NCBI): domain Eukaryota; kingdom Metazoa; phylum Platyhelminthes; class Trematoda; order Opisthorchiida; family Opisthorchiidae; genus Clonorchis; species Clonorchis sinensis. The sequence goes on along the minus strand of CM030373.1, from coordinate 27,172,291 downwards.
GCGCATGTTGTACACTTGCGTCATCCACGGGAATAGCGGCACTGAATTTCATCTCTGTTTGTGTACCATGTGCTTGGGTAATGACTCCCGACTGCATTTCAACATCATATTTGGCGGTGGAAACCTTGGCAACACTTTCCTCCATTGTGGTCGTCTGCGTACTGTCTGCTTGCGTAACTACACCTGACTGAGTTTCCACGTCGAATCGCGTGGATAGGATTTCCACTTGTTGTCCAAACTCTTCTTTTGGTGTCGCTGGCCGAAATGCCTGTTGGACTAGCACAGGCTCCATGACTAGTTGGTCCGCTGTAGCGATTGTCGCATCCCTACCACGCTCTCGAATATCAGTCCCTACGTTGGCATCTTCAACTTGCACACGTTTTTGGTAGTCTATCCTAGTTTGTGTATCTCTTGACATTGTGACTACGCCTGTCTGCAACTCAACTTCAAAGGTGTCAGGTGCAACTGCTGTGTATTGTGTGGTCTGAATTGATTTGGACTGCGATATGACACCAACCTGACTGCCCACATCGTAGTCTTTGTGACTTCTTTCGACTTGTGTTGACCGAGACTCTTTGGCGATACCGACCTGCGTGAGTACATCATAACTCTTACTTCGAGGTTTGGGTTTCAACTCTTGAGGTGTTTGCAACGCGAACTCGTGCAGTTTTGGTCGACGTTGCTCTGAAGTTTGCGCAACGTATGCATATGCTTTCGGGGCCGGAGCGGACACTACTGGCATGATCTTTGTTTCAATCATCCTATCCTCTGTCTGTGTGGCCCAATTGTTGGTGATGACACCCGTTTGGGATTCAACATTATAACTGTCCACGTAAAACTTTCCCAAGTGTTGAACTGTTGTGTCTTTGACTGGTCCCAAGTCTGTTTGACATGCCATACTCGTGGAAGGTTTTCCAACAGGCCCGGCAAACTGGGTGGCCTGGTTGTAGGATAGGACTCCCACCTGAGTCTCTACGTTAGCTGTTGTTGTGAAGACACGTTGTTGCTGCTGCTGAATGACCTCAACCATCGGTATCTCCTCCAACATCTCTGTCTGCAGCTGCTGTTCCATGGATAAGACTCCTAACTGAGTTGCCACATCAAAATGTCTTCCTGTTGGTGGTTCGACTTGCGTCGCTACGCTTTGCTGTAGAAGACCGATCTGGCAGATGGCATCCAGAACGGTAGGACGAGGTGTTAGCAGGGAAACTTGTACTGCTGCTGGTTGTTGCAGAACACCTACCTGACACGCAGCAGCAAGCGTTGACTCCTGACGCGGTCTTGCTAGAAACAGGTCAGCTTGTACCTCAGACTCTGTGGTTATCATGCCCGTTTGTGTTATGGCGTGGAAACGTGAGGTTTCCACATGTGGTGTTTGGGTTCCCTGAACGGCGAGCAAACTGCCAATCTGACATATTACGTCCGACACGGGCCGAGGCTGCATCGAACTGGCGACGAATTGTTCGCTGACACTTCTGGTGGGTTTGAGTGCCAGACCAGCTGTTTGTATGCTTGCGCTTGAGGTAACGGTACCAATCTGACAAATCGCATCTCTTGCTGGTTGAGCTGCGGAAGTTTGCAGTCCAACAGCCTGCTGGTCTCGAGCCCTGGAAACAGCAGTGCCTAGCCATGGTTCTTCGGTTTGCGTGTGGCTTGTGCTCTGAATATAACCCACCTGACAAACTGCATCCCCAACCTGAGAGGCTAATCGTTTCAAAAGAACACGAAAGTAAGCAAACGTTTCTGAATGACGTGTGGAATCAGAGGACCCCAACCCAAGAAGTCTCAAGCACATCGGTTTGAAGAGAGGCATCGGCGTGCACTGTACCGGTCTGACTGATCGCCTGGAATAAGTCTCTCTTTTGAAGCGGTGGTGGGGCTTGAAGACCCTCTGTTTGGATCAACTGAACAGAGGTGATCTGACCAATCTGACAGATAGATTCTTTCAAGGGACGAGCTGTTCTGTACTCGGTCACTTCGGTGGTCATTTCTAATGGGTGCGTTTGTGATGCAGCATTTTCTGTTTCCACACCAATCTGTGTTATTGCATCCATAACATCCCTCCTGACTCTGGAAGCTGCTTCGCCGTGCCAAGTTACATCAGACCGTGTGCTGGATCGGACACTAGAGCTAGTTCCTGACTCCTGACTATCGAACTTCGGGTGTCCCCGGTCATATCGGCTGCTCCATCGCCGAACACGACTGATCAGATGCTCTAATTGTGTCTGGTGATCACGTTGCAGTGAGCTGCATAGAGGGAGGGAGAGAGAACCAATTAAAACCAATCTATCTTTGAGGCGAGTGCTCTCACAAATACGAATATAAATATGCAAAGTTTGTAGTAGCCCTGTCATCCTCACATGCGCAACCACTGATGCACCGCTCCGTAAGAATGCATGATAAAATGTTTACGATCCAACTGCTCCTTGGGCTTTTATAGTTCGTAAAAGATAGCCTGTGATCTAACATAACTAGCCAATGGAGGTCATCTCACTCGTAGTTTGTTCAGTTTGTTCGCCGCCTGCATTGCGCTATAGTCTGTCGTTCTTGGGTTTGCCAAGTCCGTCAAATACCATTCTGCCTGGAGGCGAGATGGCTCAAGTGGTTAGAGCGCGAATTTACTGACCGGAAGGTCCGTGTTTCGAACTTGACCTCTGCCTCTCGACGTCCCCTGTCTAGGCTTGGGCAACCTGGCAGCATCCCAGCCCTCGTGCTTCCTTCGGGTGGCATGGCAGTTAGGCAGCGAAAGGGTGCTACAGCTGAACAATTTTTTTTCTGCCTGATCGTACTTTCCTTGTTTTGACAATTCCAACTGTGGTTTGTGCTACCGCGAGCAAGGCCACGCATATCGCGAACCAACAAACCAAACTATGTGAAGGTGACCTTCAAGCAGCCAACCACGTTACAGGCACAAGCTACGTTTTAAAAGCAGAAAGGGAACTGCTGACACATATTTGTATATAGAGTTTTTGTTCTCTTTGAAGCTTGTTGTAACCTAGAGAGTAACTTCAGGGTCGTTTGGCTCTTTTGCATGCAGATGGTGGTGAGAAAACGTCCGATTGTGGCTTGCCATTTATCCAGTTTATAACCCAGCAAGATACGTGCAAAAGTCGAAGTGGCTCATTGCATCTGTTAAGCCATCCAAACAACTATTATAATTAAACTTGAGTTGATCTGACCAGATTTATCTAACTTTCACGCTGAATATGATTGACAAATCTACGGTAAAAGATTTGTACCCCCATGAGACGAGACGTACAACTAACTGGAATGGAGACTACTTTCCGGGTTAAAATCTGTGGAAACTAGTCTAACCTAGATTGCACAAGTTCTATTTGCGGCGGCCCTTATCCGGAGGGGGGATATGTGTGGAGGTAAACACGTAAGTAGACCGCTGACGACATAATAAGCGTATGGTGGATATCATTCACCACGCGCTTGTCATTCACCATAGCAAAATCCCATCAGATGCCGACATGACTGTGAGCAAGAATCAATTGACGAGTGTTCTTTTTTGGACAGCTCGCTTAAGCATCCTAGAATCGCCACCTAACAATTTACAGACCTGGTGATTCATGCAGGTTTTCGGTTCAGCAATTTGGTGTTCCTTAATATATATACGTGAGCGGCCACTCACTAGATCATGAGTCACAAACACACACTCAAATCACGTAACAATTCCTGTCCCACTTTCACCCATAGCCGACAACATGTATACTGCGATTTCCCATCCCTTTTTGTTTACGCGGCTATGCCAAGTGCGTCACGCGTCGGGCTTACGAAATACAACCACATCAGAACAAGTTGTATTCATGTTCGTGCAATTATCAAACACAAATGGACACCCCTCTCTTCACATTGCACACAATCGGCATGCAACTCGGTCCAAAAACAAGCACGCGCGCACAGGACAGAAAGTCAACCGAGCTCCAAAGGTCTCGAAGTTCAACTACGGAACACGTGTATCAGCTACGCTGCAGAGGACACGTCCCGCGTCCGGAACTTCACTCAGGAACTCTCAACAGTTGTCCTCAAACGATAAGTCACTTTTTGGCTTATTCCCTCCTTGCACTGTATTTACCTTTATCACGTGCACATCATAACTTTTGTAATCATCATTCTGATGAAACGGACCTTTGTTAGTGCTTGTTACTTTCTGCTAATCAACCTAATTACGTTGCAACCAGAACACCAACAGACTCATGCAACATCCATACGGCACAAAGGGAACGGACGTTAGATTCCGTAAATGCCAGGTTTTAATAAGTAAGAGGTCTACTAAACACATCAACAAGAATATCTGAACCAAATTACGTCGAAACCCGCCGTGTTAAAGGACCGTTATCAGTAGGCTTCTATTTCAGGAATTCAAAAATTTTGACATGGAATAAATAAAACAATCCAGCCTCATGAGAGGCCAATTAGGATAAAATGTTATTTGTGGGAGTTGACCTTTGGGCAGAGTCCACACTTAGTCAGTCACACCTGACGTCGAATGCTTTTGTGGACAGTCTGAAGAATTTTCCTTTACTTGGAGGGATTTCTTTCGAAGCTACAGATGTGTAGAGCTGTCGTCCCTCTGGGACGATTCTTAAGTGGGACCTATTAGACACAAACAGCTTCATTCGCTGGCAATATAGCTTTTCCAGAAAAGAGTGCTTTCGTTATGTCTTCCCTGGTGATCTCTCCAGAAGGGGACACTGAGAACCCCTTTCTCTGCAAAAATGTTTGATAAGTTGAACCTGTATCTGTACCCGATCTATGTGTATGAAGAACTTACGTCATGCGCTTCAGTTCGTCATCCATCCTTCGTCGATCGGCATCGATTTCGCGCAGGTAGTGTGCCATGTGTTGTCCAATAAACTGAGCCTGTACATTCAAACTGCGCATTTGGTTTTCGTGATCCCGCAGGCGAAGAAGAGGGCTATGCATGGAAACAATGTCTTGTTCGCGTAGCACGAAGGCATCCCTGGGCTGCCGTCCACCTGCACGGGAGGAATGAATGAGTGTAATAGAGCTGCGCTCTGTGGTTCAGTGGGAATCGAGTGACAAACAGAGAGTTTAGCAGCTTCCTAGAGTGTAACTCGGTATGTGCCGAATTTTCTGCATGATTACGGAACGGAACAACAGTACATCCGGCTGGAGTTCAGCAAAGATTACACACCTAAGAGAACTACGCCATCGATGAACACGACAGTTTCCTTGTGATTATCTTGATTCCCGTACTAGGACGGTCATTGTCTGGATTCCGGCTGACACGGTCAAGTAAACCCGGTTGTTTTTTTGTTCATAATTCACCAGTTATTACCTGCTTCTAACTAATCTTCCCTCGAGAGGCTGTTCTTGGGAAACGCATCACCACGCGACACTCGGTTTGGCGATAGTCCGCATCTTAGTGACTCGATATCAGTCATTCGATTGCCTTGCTGACATTCCACACTGCACCACCAAGCCTAAAATTATCGAAGAAATGATGGCGCGCTGGAATGAACAGTTCGCTATCTCCTTGTTCAACCGAGTGGGGCTTTTGTGACGGGCCCGCATTCAAAACTCCTTTGGTGCTAACCCCACACCCGTGGATTATTGCTCCAAACCAAGTGGTCAAGCCCGGTGAAGAGCCCACCAGTCAGCTGACAGTACGAGTGGGTTTGAACCAGTCACGTGACCCCATGGGAGTCAGCCCGTGTGCGCGCCAGTATGCGCCAGCATGCATGACCGCCTGATGTGGTCGCTTATAGCCACAGACTTCAGACACTACTCAATACCTTTATAAACGGTGTACCTGTGGCCGAAAACCCTCTGGAATTATTCCACAATAGCCAAAAAAGATTTATCTTGGTTCAGTGTAAACTACGGTCACAAGAATGCATCAAGGAACTGTGAAAAAGTTTACTGTACGAACTAGACTAATGATTCTTGGGATTATTGAACTTTGAAGGTCGTTCAAACTAGAGGCTGAAGGACCATCTAGCAATGCTCATTGAAAGCACCCACTCCCAGCTTTTATTCAACCACTGGGTTATTTTTACCTACTAGGTGAAAAATGTTGCGGTAAGATTAGTCGAGAAGCAAATTATGTGAAGGTCCATGTGAATTCAGCCTCAAGATAGACAAATCGGTTATCTTGACGATGAAACGAATGAATGGCTCATAACGAAGACTGTTTATGCGCGAATTTCTCGTGGCCACATGGGCCTTTAGATAGATTGGGAGCATAGAGGCCAGTTAATGCTCCCTCATGACCTAGGCTTATCACATGCTACATGATCAGATCCTGCTAACAACCACCACGATGTGGCAGGGAGCTATTTACAGGATTCTGACACCTGTTTCTCGAAACTTTATGGCAGCACTTTGTGACCGTGAATGTCTGTTTTCTTTCCCGAACCCCTCCGACGATAAAGTGGTGACAGTGAGCAAATTCGGTTGGGCCAGTCAAGGGCAGCACCAAAACAGCGGACTGAGCAGGATGCAGTAAGTTAGCGAACTGCATAGCGGTTTGTTTTTAACTGAATCCGAGCTGAATCTCCCGTTTTCGATACACTTCAGCTGAGTGTGCTGCACATAGGCCGCCTCATATTCCAGCCGGTACGATATTCGAGATATCGCAGTATATTTTCTCCGAAGAAACTATCTATAAGTTTGCTGAGTATTTTATTTCAAGGACGGAGTAATCTTGAAACAGGAAACCACTGATGAGCCATCCATTAGGATGAGATAACCCGCAAATCAAGTTGCTGCTACGATATTGTACCCAAACAGGAGTGCTTACTTCGTAACCGGTTCGTGCATAATCACTTTCCTGGAACCTGGACTGAGGAAATCTAACACTTCTTCGGCTTAGTTACTGAATCACTGTTGAGTTAGTTGGAAATCGAAACCAATAGTGCATCTACTCGGCACTACCAATGTCGTAGACGGGTTCTGGCAAGAACCTCAAAGTGGTTCATGCAATTGGACATTACGCATTTCGGTAGTGGGTCGGAGATACGCGTATTTTTTGGGTGAGTTTTGGGCTTTTAATCACTTTGCCAGCCCGCAATCAGATTTACTCTGTGCGGGAAAACGAAAAAGAACCGTGTGACCTTTTCATCATTGTTGGAGACAACTGGCAGCGTATACATCACAAAATTTTTAGGATATATGATTCGTACGAACACCTTACCATTCGGGTTCGATACCGTATACCTATCCCAAGGTGGAGTCACCGCTAGAGTGACTTCCAGTTAGTCGCCTGACTCTGTTTTCGGACATATCCGCGTTTTTCGGCAACAAAACATTAACTTCTACATCTGTTAAAAAACGTCCACGCAGTCTACGTTATGATCCTGTATTGACTGGCTCCTTAAGCCATTACCTCCTGGATAGCAGGCCCTTGCAACCTGTAGGATTTTTACTCTTTCTCGAACAGGTTGCACATGGATTGCGCCCGGTAGAGTTAACCGTTCTCACTGTTAAACAAACTGTCATACAACTAGTGAATGATTTTGCCCATATGCCATACTTGCGGACTGAGGTAGCTTCTACGTTCAACCTACGTGGCAAATTTGTCTGGAAGCTCACTTACTTGTGAACGGTTTAGTAGTCACCCCTGAATTTTTGTAGAAGTCTTATGCGCACTACGCAAAGTGGGTTTGTTTTATATCTCACACTGTCACGCCTAGGGACCAAACCATGCGGGAACGTCTTTCAGTCAGCTGACCTACAGTAAGAAGACCTCAGGATGGCACTCGGTTAATGCATGAAGTCCATGACCAAGAGGTCTGTGGTTCGAACCCGACTCTGAGTTATCGAATGCTGTGGTTCACACTTGGGCGCCATGGCAATATCTCTCACCTCCCTGTAAGGGAGCATTGTGCTGAACTAGTAACAGCCATAGAAAAATTGTTTTTTATCATGAGTAACCCTCAACAAGGTGCGCAATAATTATGATCGAACGACTTGATAGCTCCAAGTTTCCCTGTTGCATGGAAACCCAAGGAAAAGTGAGACCAATCGTTAGCGAACAAACACGTAGGGGTAACTCAGTGGGTGATACATTACCTAAGAGCTTTATATAGACGCCTAAACCGTATCTCCAAGGGTAAAAGAACTTACCCGGAGTGTATCTTCTGGAAAACCGTGTTCACTAGAAAAATACTCCAACCACCGGTGAGTATACGAACTGGAGTTTCAAGTTCACACGATGATGTAGATCTATACGAGTTTGTGCACTGTTTTAACACTTGGTTGAGAAGTATGCAACCTTCTTACTTCGGATAAGGTTTACCAGGACAGGTCCGACACGTGATCACTCCAAATCACTTTTACTATTTGTCACTTACTTGCATTCTTTCATTCAAAACCACATCATTACAATAAATTAAGAGTAAAAGCTATCCATCCACAACCAAATCACTTTCGTTCGGACAGTCCGCCTCCTGTCATGGAGCAATCATTTTGGTGAGGCCACAGCAACCAGGGGAAGTAGCAGACTCGAGTTTCGCACACATTAGATTGGTTACTGGGACGTCGTTTGAGTCATTGGACAAAAGCAATCATATCGCTCAAGTATGAATACATTCGCCTGTTCAGACGCGATAATTCAGGTGTGTTCGTCGTGCGCCTGCCGCCTGTCCCGAGTTCAAATCCCACAATGGCCAAAGCTTTGTATTGCTGGTGAGTTCTGGTAAGAGCGAGACTGAAGTCTCTAGCTTACCGGCTTTCGTATGCGCTCATCAGAATAATTTCCCCCTCATGACAAGGTGAGGTCTGTTCACACTGGGGTGACATGAATGGGAGTCTTACAGATTCCAAAAACACATTTAACAAATCAGCCGTCTGTTTACCAAGTATGAAGGTCATACACAAGGTCATGACCCTCCCAGCTGTCATGCAGGTTAAGTCTATATAGATGGCCTGATGAACTTCATTGTCTCAAGGTCTAACTACGTGTCACCTCCAACAGTTCCAACAACAAACTTTTATGGTCCATCTTGAGCTCCCTCGTCCATTGAAACGTAATGTAAGCTGAATACATGAATTTCGCCGGTTCAAGAGCAACCAGATGAGGGGACAAGGTTTGGATAACCTATTGTTGAACATGTGTGAAAATGCGATTAACTCCGCGAAATGCAGCGGGGAACGCAGCAACAGAGGGAATTTTTTAAAAAAGTACACAACTTACGTTCAACCAATTGTAGCTTGTCTTGGAATCGATTCAGAGCACGTTTCAGTTCCACTGCAGACGCATCAGATGGGGGGTAGAGTAGGTCCAAGTCGTCCAGAAAGTGTTGCATCACGTTCTTGCTGCTGTAGTACACATCCTAGGTGAGGAACGTGAGGAAGTTTGCTAATCTAACTCCCACTATTTTAGTACATGGTAGTGTGTTCTAGAAATTTCCCTACCAAACGCATATATCTGTGTGTGTGGCTTACCACTCGATTCTAACAGTGGTTTCCAGAACGCCATACAGTAGCCCATCTAACACGCACGCACATTCTATTTTCCAAACTCAGCACGTGTCTGCTAGATATTTTTGTGAACGCAGAAGGATTTCTTTGGGTTCCAGTTTCGTCTTTCCGTGAGTGGGCAAATTGAAGTGAACTGTACTTCTGAGTCGCGCGTCCGCATCAGCTGGGCGTGGTTCGAACACCCAACTGATAACTCCAAAAAGGATGAGCATTTCTCAGCTTTTCAGGATAGACTGGCTTCACTGAGAGGATGAAATCTCTGTTGAAAGTCCTTTAATGGATACATCCTTCATCGAACTACCGACGACCAGAATATTTTGATGTATTTATTTGGTATACGGCATAGTTAGTTTCGTTTCAGAATCCATCCTACCTTTTCTGTTCTTCTTAGCCATTTTCGTAGCTGTTCGCTATCGCTATTCGAAGGAAATATAGACCTTGAAACACAGCTCGCAACCAATAACAGAAAAAACATAGGGCTATAATTATTTTTTGGTATTCTCCATGTCTCATAGCTGTTAACACCGAACCTTTGAGGTTGTGAGCTAAAGCGTCCGTTTAACTATGCTGCCTTAAGTATCTGGTGATATTTTGCACTCAAAGTGAGCGTAAAAAGCCCTTGAAAAGTATTATCCTGTACCGTGGGGAGGGCACCGTACCCCATCAGGGCACGTCAAACAACACCGGGCTCTGAAGTACATGATGTTCGGGAAAACGTCCTGCATACGAACCCTAGGCAACAGTAACTTACCCCATTCTCTGCCATGTGACTCAACATCCGGGTGTAGTAGGTCCGCAACCTTTCTCTCATTCGGTCCACCGCCAGTTCCCACGATTCCACACACTTCTCTCTCGCACTGAACCAAATCAAAATCAGAGAGAGAGAGAGGCAGTACACGCATTATGCGAAGGAACGAGACGCAAATAACACAGTCAAACAAGCCATATCACATTAGCTCGCGTGGAATGCAAAGACCGGAATGAAAGTTGCCTCCAACCTGCTTATATGTAGTTTGTATATGTTGGCTAAAGCAAGTATCAATTAATTGTGAAAACTGTGATTACCAAGACTAGGTTGTGAACGAGCTAATCACGCATTCACAAGTAAGCCCACAGCTTGGATCTTCATCTTCAACCTGATTGGTTGAGGATTGGTTTTTATCTGTCGTGCAGATCTCAAGCATACAACTCTCCATTTAGACGATATTACTCAAGTTCACCATCTTAAAGCCGCACTCGGCTACGTTTTAGCACTAAGACTCCTTCTTGGTTGATTCCTCATTTTGAAAATACGCCATGCTTTCATCGGCTTGAAATCGCTTGATCCTTCAAGCTTAGGCAGTTTCAAAGCGAAACAAAAGCACACCGGGTAAACGAAGGAAACTCACCATCACATTCTAAACTCCGAGTTACGACCGCATTGGCTCTTGGTCAGTCAAACAAACCGTGTGGCTATCGGGCTAAGCTATCCGGGCGCAGAGTTTGTTGGGCTTTCCATGCGACAGCAGAACGAAGGTCACACTTCGAATGCAACACAGCGTGAGTCATTTCCGGCTGCTAGCCAGTATCCGCCGTTCCAATGTCGGACTTTACCACCCACTAACGGCCTTATACACCCACTGAGCTGCGCTCCCTCCCACACCCAGTCAGTCGCGCTGAAAAAACCCGAACTACTGGTCGAGCAAGTGATGCCAAAGCGAGGCTTTGGTTGGCGGGATGGCTGTCAGTGATTTAGTTCACTCAGGTGGGTCTCACGCGCCCGGTCTGCCTCATCGGTCTGCTACCTGGTCATGTTCTAGTGCGGTCGGGATTGGTAGGTAGGCTGTCCAGAAAACAGGTGGGTGACGGCGACAAACGCCGCGCCCGATTAACGGTTGAACCCTTGGTTGGAATTAGCCTGGAGTCCAGTGGAGCCGTGCACATTGAATCAAAATACGGTCTAATTCAAACCAACCTAGTTCCCAGTCGCTGACTAGGACGAACAAATTGGTGGCACTTTATGAGGATGGTGTCTCCAAATTACAAGGCACCACTGAATAATCCGTGATAGCATCTCCTTCCGAAGCAGTTTGCGGTGAATCTGAAGGCGACTAAGACATGTATGTCCAAAATCATATTTCCGGCGCATGCGCATCTAGCGTTACCTTAAGGAACAGAATTTGAGGCCGTTCACTTGAAATATATTCCACTTTGTATATTGTGCCACTTCAAATCACCCACAGTTGGCCCCATCTCTTACGATCAATAGTGGTTCGAGGAGGCTGTCGGTTGTGAGCGTACGATAAAACACTCAATTTGAACTTAGATTTTGAACTCACATAACCGCTGGCTTTGTCTGGGGGAACTGCTCTTAAGAACACCAAAGGGTAATCAGTTTTTCATCGGTCCCTTGAGTTTTCTATCGAGCTTTAGGAAAACCAGACATCATCGCGGACTCTAAACCGAATTTCACAGCAAATTTTTGTCAAAATTCACCGAAGAAGAGCGTCGAGGAAAACTATCAGCTGGCTTTTTTGACGTAAGACGCTGTTTTTATGGTTGCGGAATGATGTCTTAAACAAGCTGATCAGCTGGGACGCGTTTGAGTCCCCGTTCAACATCGAATCAATTTGCAAATGAGTGCATTTCTCCATCAGCTAGATTGTTTGATCTACAACCTTGGCAGAGCAAAATGACTAGTGGTGAATGGCCCCAGCGGGTCTGATAAGTACTAACCAGTGAGTTCTAAGCTTCGTTTGGTTAGACCCGAGTAGACCTGACTAACCAAGCCGACTGGTTCATCCCGTTCTATCTGGACCTGGCCTGCCCGCCATATGACAGGAATTCTTTTATGTGCCTTGAGTAAAATTGTATTCAAATGAGTGCACAAAGCTATTACGGCCGATGGTTTGGACGGTGACGATGTTGTCGATTCTCTTGGGACCCTGTGGATTCGATCTTAATCAAGATCTAGTATTTTCCCCTGTCGGATCACATGGACCAAAAAGCCGAGCGAGGCTCGAGTTCGTCTGAAATTACTAAGGACACCTCCATGTCCACTACCAAAAAATGAATTGTTTTTATCGTCCAGCTGCATCCCTAGTATGGAAACCAAGTAGATTGGTGAGATTTGGTGCGCGAACCGCGCAACGTCCCAGGAGTTGCCTAGCTAATTAGAAAGTGGCCGTTGATTGGTCCCCTTATCTGAGACATCTGGTTTACTCGCCAGTCGAGGGGACATCATCAGTGCTTTGTGGCTGGAAGGCACCTTTAGTCAATTCTTCTTACAGCGAAAACGAATCGCAATAAGTTGGCGATTTGATGAGTCTCATATGTGTCTTTCAGACCGAAGTTTTATAATGGCTCCCTGAATCCCCAAAAGTGCAATTACTTCCTCTTTCCCAAACGGTTTGATCACTCACGTTATTGCTCGTTTCACAGCCCCCAAATCTGGATCCGAAATCCACAAACAGACCGAGGGAACCTCCACGATCCCACTGCTCGTCTGCACCTTCCAGAAATGTGGATCATCTGTGTTGCTCACTATTCGGACCTCTTCTCCCTCGGCCAATTCGTAGTTTGGACCAGCCAACGACAGGAGTGCTCGGGCCATCACAACACTGGGAACCTCTGTGTTTGTGCTCAGACCGTTGTTTACACCACCCAACCGTAGGTGCACCGGAACCACTCGTCGGCTTTCTTCCAACAGTTGCCCAGTCCGATTCCACAAATGTATAAAGTGGTTAAGATGATCCTTCAGGCGTGGAAAACATAAAAGTACAAAGATAATTTTGCTGTTAGATGAAAGGAAACGCTATCTGATACTTAGTGTGGAAAGTGTGCAGTTCAGTTGTAACAGAGGAAAAAATACACTGCTGCGAACAGCATGATCAAATTTGCCCCCAATCCTGAGCGGCAAACTTCTGCAGTGGAAATGTCAAATATCGTACATTATTCAGCTGAGCGAATCAGGTCCTCTGCAAATTAATCAAAAAACAAAACTCTGTTGGGCCAGCCTGACATTGACGGTCTATTCATTTCACGTGATTTTTTCACATCGTTCAGGATGAATCGTCAATAGGTCCCACAGTGTTCAAAGATAGCGCAATAAGGTGAGGAGGCAAACATGAAATGGACAATACTCGAACCTCACGCAAATTCGAGAAGTTGTGGCTGGTTCACGGGAATCTCGGCTACGTGAGTGCCTCATTTATTAGTAGGGTTTCTCGATTGGACATAGGAGGATCGCCGTCTCCACGGATCCTTTTGTGCTTTCGATGAATATGATTAATGTAATTCCTATGCCAGCCTGCTGGGGACTAATATGCAAAGCCGTCTGGCTACTCATGAGTAGTCAGATTTATTCACGGGAAAAAGTACGAGGCAGTCGGTAATTGGTGGACCAAATCACTACGAGCAAAGATGAAGGCTAAATCTGTAATTATTTGCTGTATTTGGACACCTATGTATGCCAGTGAAAAATGTGATAACTTCTTTTGGCGACACATTCGGCAGGATATGGACTTGAAGCTGAAGTTCAGCCTTAGGAAAAACATCCGCTGCGATTTCCAAGGCCTTCCGTACGATTAAAATTTGAAAGTCAGGTGACGGAATACAAGGCTGAAATTTTGCCTGCAAAACTTCAAGTAGAGCCTAAATGATTTAGGTCAACGCGAATAGTGTGCCGTCATGACGAACTTATTTCGGATTTCTAGAAAGGATGACAACCCAGCACCAGTGAGCTACATTCCCCTAAAAAAGCAGTACAGACAGCGAGGAACTGAAGTTTGAAAGAAGAGTTCGTTACAATAGTCATTACCGACGTCATATCAGAAACACATAATATCATGTTTGACTAAGTCAGGCAGTAAGGCATCCACTGAAAGATGGCAACTTACGCGCAACTCGTTTGCCAACACATGTGCCCCAGTGATGTCTTCGTCCAGTGGTCGAGCATGGTCTGGATGTGTCATTTTGATTCGCCTTGACAACTTGGCCTCCACTTCATTCACCGCGTGGTGGAACTGAACAAGAATGGAGTACGACAAAATGTTTGTTGTCAGTTGGCTACTGAATATGCTCGTAAGTAGTTTGATAATTTAATGAGTCCACGGGAGCGCAACGCCATGGTCATGAGCTGCGCACTGTGGTGGCCACACGCGAGAGGGTGAGACAAAAAACCTTAATCACTGAATGAAAATATCCCAGATCAGTCTTTCTAGTTTATCTTAATACCAATCCTGCATGAGAACTATCCCTGTTAGAGAGGGAACATTCATCAGCGCACCTACCTCAAAACATTTGAGGTCAACTGGTGCAAGGTACGGATTCTCAACGTTACACAAAGTGGATGTCTTGTTGGGGTTCATTCTACCTGGGCCTAAATCGCCACAGTACAAGTTAGAAAGGCGGTTATCAAGTGCTTCGAAACAAATCCATGATCGGCTATCCAACTAACAATGTGACCATCCAGTGGGAACATTCGGCACAAGTGTGTTGCAACTACGGATAACGCTTTTTCGTTTCCAAGTATATCGTTTGATGAAACAGTGAGTTTTATGGGGTTTTTTTAAACTTAACAGAATACAATTTGATATACTAGCTGCTGACTGGAAGCACTCCTTTCTAGTATGTGCAAAAATGATTTAGTTTTCAAATATCCCTTTACCGCCAAGTAGTGAAATCTACTGGGGGCCCTTTTTAGCGGACTTTTTTGTGGCCTGTTTGGAGGCAAGGGCGGAAGTTCTGTTAGAAAAACTAACATTCACGTTAGGTTCTTGGAAGATATCTTGACAGCCACCCCTTTCTGGGATGCATCGGAAAATCCAGTTGGGTTACTCAGTAACCCCTAGACTGCGCATCGAACAAGATGACGATGTGGCATTAATCCTAGAGAGTAAATTACTCCTCATAGAAGATCAAATCATCGTAAACAAACTTAGCTGGCCGATATTCACGATTCACCGGTTTTATTCCATTCTGTGTAAACAAGGAGAAGTGCAAAATCTGTATGACAGAGCCAGAACACAGTGTTCACAGGACACCTTAACAACTGAGCCTGATTACCTGAACGAAATATTTCGCTCAGACGGTTAAAAAGTCTGCAACGATGTGGAAACATACTACCGATCACCCTAATCTGGAGGTATTTCCTTGTCTGACACTTAGAGGAGATGGCGTCAGTGAGTTAGTGAAACATCGTCTCACATCTGCCGTGAGACGTACTCACTGTACTGCAATACCAGTCGCTCGCTAAATTTACCACCACGCCCCAGCCCCGTCGGAAAAAATGTCTCTACGTCCGTCCACCAAATTCGATTTGGTAGAGCGTTCCACGTGCGAGCTCTTGGTCATGTACAACCATTTCGACCAACGGCAGCCGAGCACGTGCCGACAGCAGGAGTGAAAGGGCATTAAGCTTAATTAACTCCCTCCCCTGTCAGCAACGAACTTACGGGGAGAATTCAGTAGGCCCCGACTGATGCGTACTGATGCAAGCGCATCTATCTACCTATATTGGAAGTGCGTTCACTTGTTGAATAATCGTTACCAAACAGCTATTCTACGAAGTTTTATGATGCATCACTGAGCGTGGCAGTTCTCACTATACTGTCATACCCAAAACAAGGGATTGTTGGGTGCGCCAGAGAGTCATTTCTGCGGTCTTTTCAGTCTGCCCTCGAGTAAAAATCCTTTCCATACACTATTGCAGAACCCACTTCAAGTCGTCAAGCATTTCTCATATAGATGTAATAATCCATATTGCAGATAATCGCTTTTTAATGATGTTATGCATCTTATCCTTATTCCCCTATTCGGGTGGGTAATTAATCAGGTGACCCAGGTTATCAAATGACTTGCAGACTTTTCGTCACCATTCAAGGAAACATCATCAGTGCGCCATCGGGTGGGTAGTTACCTTCGTGCTTGCGTTCATACGGTTTATGAACAGCAGTCTTGAGTGGCTATTTGACCATCATCTCACTTGCAGTCTGATTGATCCTGTCATGATCTGTGTTACGCGGTGCTTGGTTGGTTGGTATTGTACCTTTCATTTCTGCAAACCATATAGTCGCAAGCACGAAAAGACGAACTATCCACTCAACAGTAGACCGATTGTGTCTCCCCAAATAGTGACTAAACGTCTGCAAGCCAATTACCAAGCTCGGCAAACAGATCAACGACCACTTGATCAATTAACAAATCATGCATCTGAGCTAGCAATATTCCAACACATTACCAACATCTTTCTCTAGAGTACTTGAGTGCACTTGAATGACTGCTGTACATGCTCTTCTGGCCCCTAGCACCATTCAGGCCAGTCAAACCGTTGAACTGTTTCTTTTCGTGCCACATTAGTATTTTACTGGTTTGTGCCCGCAAATCGTTCACCATTGAACACTTCTCAAAGATCTTCATAGTTCGTCTGATATTATTTGTATGGCAATCAAAGGTGTTGCATGATATACCTGGGCATGAAATGCATTCAGCCACTGCATATTGTGAATTCTAGAGCACCGGATACAACGAGCATTGAGAGTGGAACAGATGGTACTAGCGAAACCTCGTTGTTATTCCGTTTTTTGCACGATCTTCCTAATCAAATTAGGACCTTTCACACAAAGCTCAGATTTCACAGTTATAACGGATCAATCCTTGCATGGATGGCATTTGTCCTCTCGGCCTGATAGGTTGGTTTCTTTTCTCATGGCAACCGTGTGTGCACACACACTGATTTACATAGAAGACGGATCAATTTTTTCCATCTACTGAGGTGTTTTTATTTGCCACCAACTTGAATCATGCGGTATAAGATGTGGATCGCAAGAAACCCTAAAAACCATGGTCTGGAAAGAAAGTGTCTTGGCCGTGGTCTGAACAAGTCCGACGACCGTGCAACCGTGTTCACTTAACGTAGCTAATTTTTCGAATCAAGAGATCAGCTATTTCTCAGGTTGTCTGACAATTTAAAACGGATGAATAAGACTTAACTCAAAACTTCCTCACCGGTGAAAGAGTTATAACTCAAAAGGACCGAGACAAACTTTAGTTCGATAGCATCCACATCGATTTTTTGGGGGTCGCCGTTAAGTAGTGCGGCTGTCACGTGAAATGTTCATTTCGTAAAGGTAGGCTGACTTGATGTTTTTTCTCAAAGACGAATTGGCATCCGCAGTCAATGGTCTGATGCACAGAGCCTTCCTTTGATTGTAAAATTTCAGGACTGCGTCTCCATGAAGCATATGAAAAGCTACTTCAACTGTTCTAAATCTATTTATCGTGTAGTTTGATTGCACAGTGCTGTTTGGATCATGCCTCGCGGATGTCATACCCCTTTCAAAGTTGATTTAATGAAAAACGGCTTTGTCACTTAACAGAAAAATGCATACATCATCTGAAAATAACATGTTTTTACATGCGCCCTAATTTTGCGTTTGGTGGCCATTTCACAGCTGCATATGATCAAGGTAATAATGTGAACTTTGTACAAGTAAAAGGTGATTTTTTACCTATGTTATTTGAGAATCCTACCTGTTGATATTCGGCCGCGTTGCGAATGTGAACTTGGCTGAGTCGAGACAGATTCGACACATAATTCCAACAGCTTTGAACATTTCCACCGAGATCCTGAAAAACAAAAGTTTCACAAGTATCATCACAGGACACCGAAAATGATATGGTGTTTGAAATCCCCGTCGCCACTTGTTTGATCTACTGAGAGAAACTCACTTTCTTCACATATACTGACTCCGTTAGCGCCTTTGGACTGCTGAGTTGTACTGATGTTTCTGAGACATTTTCAGTTAGTACCTAATCAGAAAGTATTGGGGAGACAGATGAATATGACATACTGTGAATGACCGTTCCAGTCGCGATATGGTCTCGAGGTAGCGGAGTGCAGCGGAGTTACTCTTGATGTCACTCTGGTAGGAAAATACGTTTGAATTTCAATTGACGGATAACTTACCCGTAGTTCTGATGCGCGCTGTGGTAAACCGGACTTCTGTGATGCCTGTGAGATAATGGGGGTGTCGCTCATGGATTTACAATGATCAAAACTTACGGAATCTTTGAGCTCTTGCTCAAGCTTCTTGACTTTCTGAAGCAACTCATCTTGCTGAATACGTTCGGTGTCTAAAGCCAAATGGTTTACACCAATACAGACAGCTCGAGCTTTGTGCTGAAATGAAAGACGGACAGAGAGTGAATGCCTGGAACAACCGGTCAGTTGTAGAATTCAGGTGCGTGCTTGGTCGAACTAGCAAAATTGAGGCCCTGAACTTTATGGATGCAACAAAGACACTTCAAATCGATCCTGCATTAATTATTTCCAACCTAAGAAGATTAAGAAAACTGGCGGCTTTCTCGTCGAATTTAACACGTTTTGGAGAGCAGTCAGTCTTTAAAATATCGGTACAATAGGGTCAATGAGACAGGCAGAGAGGAGTAGAAATTTATGAGGTTAAGATATTGTTCACTCTCCCTGAAGATTGGTTCCCGGAGCCCACAGATCTCAATTTCAGGACATCCGTGATCACACTAAGGATTGAGGGATGACTCGTTACACAAACGTGTGAAAAAGCGCACCAAGCTGTGCAATTCTAACGGCAGAATAGCTGTCTTCTCGCGTTACCTAGTGTTCACTACGATATGTGAAAATGATGGATACGGGTTGACCTCAGCCAAGCTCGTCAATGGCTGAACAAACCACCGACATACTTTGGACGCGAACTTACCCTCACCTGTCACATGATGCCATTATTCTACTGATCGATTTTGGTGGTACGATTGTGCTCGTTGATTGATTACACTGCTAACAAAGAGCCCCATTTGTTCAACTGTCTCGGTAATCCTCTGTCAACAAAAGCATCTTGTGAAGACAATTATTCACAAAGGTTGTTTACCGATTTGCACTTCTTCGGTTGCGATTACTTGGTGAGACTTCTCACAGGTTGATGAAGTTATCATTTTTTAGGGCCGGGCTGATCCCTCCGGATAGGTGTTTGAAAATCTCTACCAGATGAATTGCCCAATTGTTTATCAAGCGTCACCTGCTCTAACAGTCCAAGTTAATTACTGCTGTTCGTACTACACAGACAAACCCCGTAACAGGTGATGTCCAGTGACCCTTAAATAATCCAATCTCATTGGTGGCGTGGTCAGCTTGACCCCAGGTCTACGCTGCGTCAACCCCACAACTTCCACTACGAATCGGAAGTCACGAGGGCATCGAATCATCACAGTTTGTCCGAAACTCATCATAGTACAGCCGAGCTCTTACCAGGTATGGAAGACGCCGGGATTGCCTCACGGTGGAGGTCAGTGTAGGACCTGGAATATATCACTACCGACTGCAGGACGTTTGTGTTTTCGAACATATGAATACATCACCCGAATGGGTATCAACCATGTCTGTTATGAACCCTGTCTGAAGAGATGTCTCCCGAAAACCCGAAAGACCATCTCTGTCCGACAGTACTCTGATCCCGGTGCAAAACCACTAATCAATCCCAAAAATCTTTTTTTCACAACGGGCAGATTCAATAATTTGAACTAAAACTCGACGTGAAAGCATACTTGGCAAACGATTGTCCATTGATGATCTATGGGTCAAACTTTGATTCACAGAGCATCTTAACAGTAGCGTGCATTGTCACCCAATTCCGTTCTTTCGACTACCTCTTTGCCTTTCTTTTACACTATAAAATGTCTGGTCCGCACTTTTGTTCCCTCAGCTAAATGAACCATAGATGTTCATGTGACAGACAGATGAGACACTGAACAACTCAATGTCAAAACAAACATTCAGACCATTGCATAAGTGCTGAAATGCATTAGAGTAGTATGACATGCCACAATAATTTCACAGAAGGTCCCTAACACCTAGAACTACCATTAGATTGAACATTCCTTGGGCGAACTAAGGGCAACTTTTGTGTCTACCGTGGTCTTTCTTAGTCCAGTATTTTATCTTTGGATCGATACTCGATAGAAAATAGTCGTTCAGTTGTAACATGCTTTTGGTATCAAGCTGGCGTGCCATCCGAACAGAGCACCAGGGCTGAGATACTGGCAGACTGAACAAGCCTGAACAGGAGCAGTCGATACGCGAACCATGAACGTTCCGGTCAGTAAGTTCGCGCCTTTACTTCGCCCACCACCTTAGCCCCGCGCCCAACCTCGGGATCAAGTGTCCACAAATTGCTAAGAGGCTGAACATGTTCAGTGTCTATTCCGACACGTCTGTCATTGACAATACACGAAAGGGCAGAGTGCACGCTTCCCCCCAAAGTGGAGGTCAAAGATGGGTGTCGCAGATGACTGACGAATACAAACAAAAGTTTATCGTTCACTACATGTTCAAACAGTTTTCATAACACTATTGAACTCCGGAGATTGAAGTAAAGGAACCATTCTAGATAGAAACATCACATGAGGCAATCGTGTTGAGTCCAACGAACTGAGGCGTTTCTTTTCAACAATGCGAACGCTAATCTACCGATGACTGCTTTCGCCGATGTCCAAATAAAACGGTATAAACTGTTTGCTGCTAGGAGCACTGAGATACACAGAGTTCCAAGAAACACAAAGTGTGTAAGAGCTTACCTCGTATTCGGACAGCTGCGATTCCAAAAGCTTTGTGCCTACAAACAGGAGAGAGGATGTTGAAGAACAGAGTAAAGCGTACTGCCGGATCGTCGTTGTGGAGGCATATGTTTAAATGTGACGAAACATCCTATCGTTGAGGCACAGTAAGGCTTGGTTACTACTACTGGTTCACTTGAAACATCCTAGAAAGTGTTGATTGTGTGAGAAAGACATGGAAAAACAGGCTAATGCTTCCTTTCGGACATCGACCTGACTGAGGCAATGTGGTTACGTGGTCACGATAAATGAGATTCCGACCTGAGCAAGGCGGTATTCTGATAGGTCGACTTAGTTGATAGGGCTCGGTTGGCACATGCATAATCAGGCAAAATTGTAACACACAGTTGTGTGGACAGTGGATTCACAATCTTCAACAGGATGGTGTTGTGTGTACTGGTGTTCTCTCTCTCTCTCTCTGTGTGTGTGTGTATGTGTGTATGTAGACAACCGGCGATTGACCGATTTCTCTCGGATCAGATGCGTCATCCGATGCGGAGTTTACCGGAAAGAATCGCTCGGGATTGTGCTCAGGTTGTACATAGATTAGCCCGCGCGCGCGATGGTTGCAACCGCCCACGCACTCGGTTTTACCGACCGGTCTAGCTGTGCTTCATACCCGGTCTGAATGGTGGAAAATAGCTCAGGCAAATTTGATACACTTGTGGGTCAGTGATATGCGCAAAACTGTTGTTTCGCTCTGTGGCTCGGTGACGCAACTACGCAATTGCCAGGCACTGATTAGAAAAAGTTGTACGGATTAGAGTTGTTCTTGAGAAAACGGTTGAAAAACATGAAAAATAACGCTTCATTAGGATATTCAAGAGCTATTAAAACCCCGGTATTATTGTACACCAACCTAGATGAAGAACCATGACTAGTAATTACACTTATCGTCAATATTCTGCGAAAAAGACTCAGTTACGTAAGACTGTTAACGTTTTTTTCAACTTGGAGAAACCGATAGCTACCATATAAGGCCTTAGCAACAAGAGGTTTTCCAGTGTGTATCATCGTTTCTACGGTAGTCCAACCTTTATATTTCCAGAGTTGTTTGAAGTCAACAAGGCACCATACCCAGCAATGACTTGCAAGTATGCGTAAACAGTCTTTTTTGTCCTGTTCTGCCACATTACGACGCACAACCATGGTCTTCTGTTCCAGCGGAAAACAGTTCCGTGAGGTAGTCAGAACAGAAATCACGCTTTTATAACATTCAGCAATCTATCTTCAACCACTGTCTGAAGATAACTCGTTTTGTCTTGTCCTGGTCTAGATGAATAGAAGTCAATCCATTCGTAATGCACTACTCATAAGGTTGCTCAAAATCCTTCAACAACCCACGACCAGTTTCGCCCTTTTTGCTGGGCTCATCAGGTAGGCGCAGTCCCCGAATTTCCGTCAACCTTATGTTCTACTTGAAACCAAATTGAACGAAATTAGCGAAATACACCCAGTTGCAAACAAATTTGGTTTTGCGAGAGACTCATCTGGAACCCAGCTGAATCTCCCGTTTGTGATGTATCCAGGTAACTGGATGATTTAGTTGCTATGATATTCGAGATACCGCGATACATGTATATTCGTAATGCATTACTCATAAGGTTGCTGAAAATTCTTCGACAGCCCACGACCGGTTTCACCCTTCTTGGGGCTCATCAGGTAGGCGCAGTCCCCGAGTTTCCGTCAACCTTATGTTCTACTTGAAACCAAATTGAACAAAATTAGAGAACTACGCTCACTTGCAAACCACTTTGGCTTTGCGAGAGATTCAGCTGGGTTCCAGGTGAGTCTCTCACAAGACCAAATTGATTTTCAAATGAGTGTATTTCGCTGGAAGTCAGTCCAGTTCATGTGACGTAGAAGCGAAACAGAATCAACGTGGTGGATGAAAATCGCCCGTTCGGTCACCGGAGAACTGTGCTAGCACGGCGAATTCAACTCAGAAAAATCAATACCTCCACACAATTTCTTGGATAGATTTACCTTGAAACCAGTACCGCTCTGTTCATAATTGTGAATTACCAAACGGGTTTTGATTCGGTTGTTAGACAGAGTAACGACTATTGACTGGTATTTTTTGTCACGCTAGAAATAGAGTTCCGCAAAAATATGTGTAAGTTTCGCGTGATAATTGTGCCTCATGAAAATACCTACTGCTGCGTCCCATCCGTCTCGCGACGAATGAATCCCATACTTGGTACAGGCTGTCTACTGTAAAGTTGCAGTGCTATGCGAAACTCATATCCAGGTTTTTGTACAACTTGGTGATCAGTTACCTGTACAGTGTTCAGGTCTCTGCGTCCAAAACTTCTTTGAGATGCGCCCGGATAGTGATTCCAAACAAAGTTGTGTCGTTCCCCGTATTTTTGTCGAAGATCTCGTCCACTTGCATAATGATATCCAAGTTAAAGGTGGGACTAAGTGAACCGTTTCTCTTCTGGGCAATTCAGCTACCTGAAAGCAATGCCTGTTCTGCGAGGATCATAACGACTGAAGGAAGCTTTACCGTAACGATCGAAGGTGATGCCTTTTAAATGTTGGTCTCTCCTGAGGGCGGTATTTGTACATTCGGGGGGGGGGGCAACTTCGGTTGTAGCTCAGAACCTACATGATTGGGGGCAAACGAGACGGGCGTCTCCCCTATCCAGACTCACTAATTGCAAGAAGTAGGCCCTTGACTTTCTTTCAGTCCTGGGAGATAAACGCTAGGACCTTGTGCTTTTTGTATGGGAGCTCACGAACGACCGGCGTAATAAACTACAAGGTCAACCACCAACCCATCGCTACGCTCCACCACGCTCCCTACCAACGCACTGATGATGTCACCTCGATTGGTGATGAAACGTTTGCAATCAAATTGCCCAGCTCAGTGAACAAACCAACGACCATCTATACTACCTGGCAGAGAAAAAGGTTTTGAAAATCATGGATGAGGATCCAAGCTGCGAAAAAATTAGGGGACTCGAACCCATGGGCTCTCGCTTACATGGCGAGTACTCTGGCAACTGAGCTACCACGGACGCTGCTCCACTTTGCACTTGTGCACTTGAATTCCAAGTGGATTCGTCAAACCTCAGCCTGATGGGTCAATAGTCAGTAAGTGTCAGAGACACAAGCGGGACCTTCACAGGGGACCAGACGTCATTTTCGTCCGGCTACCCAAAAAGGCATCGGTTCCATATTGATATAGAAGCGATGAGGATTTGGGAAATTCTGAGTATGAACCCAGGTACACATAATGCAAACGAAAATACAGGAGGACTCGAACCAAAATTTCCCCTTTGCCATCACCTCATCATTTTTTCGGTAACGCATTCTTTGACCCCTGTGTAGCACCATGGAATACATACACAAGGCATAATTTCTGCAGGGACATGATCCTAAACAGCGGCGAGAAGACAAACCGAAAACTTAGTCAGCAACCTGGATTTTACTTCTTACCAAGCTAGGGGCAAGCTTCTTAATTTTCCCGATCAATCAGCACAAAAAATTCACATTATCTGCACGCTGAACTTCTATTGTTCTACTGGTCAGACGTTTGCTCTTGTTTGTCACGACAGTGTAGGTGCAGTTTGATGTTCGCCAACTTCACAGGGTTCTGGACAAAACAGCCATTTTTAGGCCCTACTCGAAAACTTCAAGACACTCCTTCTATGAAGATCCCATTCGTTGTGGTGTTCATAGAAGTCCCCGTTGTCAACCAAGGCAGGTAGTTGGTGATATGTCGGGATTCTGGTGAAAGGAGGAATGCCCCTCAGGGGTGGAGCTGTTTACTGGAAGGCACCAATTAAACAGTTACAAACTACTGAACAGGAAAGTAAACCTCTCATATGCACCTTGTTTTTAAAAACTGAACATCAGTCTCCTTCTTGAACCGTCTTCTTGAGCTTTCCTGGATATTCACTGACTATCACGAAATTGTAGACGGATGCTGCAAGGCATCCGTAATAAACCCCACCTTCCATTGGACGCGAGGCGAAGGTACGAGAAAACCACATACTACTCACATGCCTCATCAGTAGTAGTCACCGATACACCGGTAGTTCGGATTCGTTAACTGTTCTTCGACTAAACAACTGTTTACCCCTATTCGCCGAGCTTGGCAAACGACTTTTAAAGATTTCTTCACAACCAAAGTCAACATTGTCACATTAGGCTTAGTGCAGAGTTGCACAGGGGATGCCTTCAAAGTCTATCATATACTATATGAGAAATAATGCAGTTTGTACTGCCAGATGCAAAAAGTGTTGGGCAGAATTTCCTCAGCTTCCTTGATCTTACCTATTACTTTCAGCCATTTTTAAAACATTTAATGGTATTTTCATAGAGGAAACTACTCACAAGGTTGCTGAAAACTCTTCGACAGACCATAAGCGAGAGATTCAATTGAGTCTCCCATGAAAACCAAATTGATTTGCAAATGAATGTGTTAATCGAAATCTAATGATATTACTTTTGTGGAACTAGCTTAGGTCCGGGTCACAGCGGCGAACTAGTTAGTATAGAGCACTGAGGTAGGAGCTGATCACTGAAACGAAAAATCGTAACCTCCAAAATCGATCAGTCTAACGTGGAAAGTGAGGCTGCAGCATAATGTCTTAAGGAAGAAGTGTGGCGACCTTTAGGGCTGGAATCAATGACAAATATTTAATTGGTTTTCTGTACTGGCAATAGTAAAAACTTTATAGTATCGGAACTTCTCACCAACGACACTACAAACAAGATGAGAAGTTTTGTGCACTCTTTCACAGGGCAACACTGTTCGGGGTGTACCGTAATGGCTCGGCCAAACCAGTACTACATCAAGTGCGACATAAGCCACCTGCAACCTAACCCCCTTCCGCAACACCACATAGCACGATTTAGTTTGGTCGGTGATTTAGCCAAGAATAAGTTGGAAATAAGTCGGAAAATGCTCCAGCTGCAATGCAAATTAAAGCTCGGCTGTTACTTTACAGCCTCATTCTCTTGACACTCTGACAGTTTCATTCCAGAAGAAGCATAATATCTCACTACACACTCACAAGAACCGTCTAAACATCCGAACAAAACTGAAATACTAGCACTCCAGTGCAGGAGACGTGTGACAGATTTCACGCACGTCAGTCCTCCTAAGAGAAAACGTCTCCGTTGAGAAGGTCAGAAGGTAGTTCCCCAAGGATGAACCAACATCAAAAACGGGATGGCAGACCAGATTCGGATATGTCGCACAGGTGAAGCAGCACCCTCTCCAAAGTGTATATGTGAGAACCGTCATCTGGCGCATAATCGCGAACTAACTATCCGCTGACGACCTCTGAGCTACTCAGTCACACATTCGTTGCGTGCACTTGTTCGAAATTCAGGGCCAGGTTCTTGGGGAGAGTTGCACACGACACAATTTTTCACAATACCTATCTGATTATGGACAGAGGACTAAACAAATGTCAAACGGGGCAAGATGGATCCATCGGGAATGTTATCTCAGGATGTTTTCTACTCGGGTTTTTGCTATTGGCACTCACCGTACAGGATACGGTGAGATACCCTGGTTTGTCCAATCCCGTCTGTTTCATTTAATGAAACAACCAAAGTTAACCGGCTCCACGGTAACCTCCAAATCTGTCTTATTCTGTCATGAGGAGGTGTGTATGAACACTAGCTCTTTCGCATATGGTTTGTTTGTGTGCTTTAGGTCAGTCTCCTGACCTAAATAAATCCCAGTTTTCACTAAATATAACTAACTACTTATTATCAAGTTCGAGTTAATAACCTTAAGTTCCATGGTTCGAACCCAGTCCTGTCAGTGCCGACTGCTTCTGTCTGGGCATGAGCAAGCTGACACTAATTCACTGCCTTCATTTGATACGGTTTGCATATCAAGAATGTATCACTGTATCACGCTTCCCCAGTCCAAACAAAACACCAGGTGAGCAATGCTCAGTTTGACGTTAGTCTCATTTCTTGAACCTCTTAGTAAACTTAATTGTTCAGGTCATACTTTGAATGTGAGGTCTGATCAGCCTTATCAGTACTATGAACCCAAAACAACAATTAATTCAACATGAAGGGGATCAATTCATGGCGCGCAAATTAAGACTGTCGGTTCATTTGCAGCAGAAAATTCCGAACCCTCCGGTTCGGTAAATCAGGGGGAGATAAATATCGCCCATTCTCTTAAAAGACTAGTGCATTTCAAACTGTCATTGTTGATCCAATAAGCCCATCGATTTTTTTCACACGGCTGTAAGCAGTATTCAAGTTACTCCTATGCAAGTGAGATTGGAATTTTTCAAGGATATCCTCTCGGCGCATGCGGATTGGCCGTCGATCACGTGCAAATATTGGCAAAGCTAATAGAACATTTTGAGTATACTACACTGGATATGTTTTCATGATAACTAGGTCTATTTAATTCATACCACATGATGAACATATATTTACGTTTGTATAGGATGAATCTAGGTGAGAGGATCGTGAACAGGAGTTAAGCTAGAACGAGGTGAAATTTCGGTTGACTCTCAAAGTTGAGTTGACGACTGTGTGAGCACCCTGGAGCCGTGCAGGTTACCATTATAGTCTCCCTGTAGTTTCTTTCCAAAAAAAACATCTGTCTTAGTCAGGTTGTTTAGAGAGTTATTCTGATGCCATCTAGTTTCTGAATGCATTTCCTACCGTGTGCTGTGAGTAACATCCATCGGGAAATGACGTGTTGACCCACAACAAATCAGGTCTAGTTCCACGACCAGCCTGTTCGGATTGTGTCCAAATCGTATTCGCTTTAACCAGACAGTCGCATGTGTATCGAACCATCTTCCTGGTTGGTCGTACCACCGAAATATGCGCTGTATCGATCAGTACAGTCCATTCCTGAATGACTTCCAGTCATTCAGTCATGTGATCAAGTCAGTTTGACCTGGTAAGCTTGTAAACCGAAGTTCTCTCCAAGATAGGCTTGACGAGAAGATGACAAGGAACGGCTACACTTGCCCTTTTGGAGTTCATACGCTAAAAACAGCAGTTATTTGCAGACCGACAGGACGAACTTAAAACTGGAAAACGCTGACATTTTTTGAAGCCGATGACCGTAGACTTAGCAGTATCTAAAGTAAGGTCACTTTGATTAAAGGCACGGATAACATGGGACTTCAGAGGGCAGAAAGGCACAAACCAACTCAAGATCTGTGGATCACCGAACACAGTTGCGTACGTGTATCGATCAGTCTTGTGTGCTCGTTTGTCTATTGATCCACTCGTTCCATCGGTTGTTGCGAACGGTTCCTGATTATGTGGTATCCGCTCAACATCCAAGATTGTTTTTGTTGTTGCAGTGTCCTACTCGAATTACAACGAACCGTAGGCTCAACCAGAGTAGGCGGTTTCTCAAAAAAAATTGTGCTTCTTCACAGGTTAAACGCCTATCCAGTGTAAGCTATGCTTTCTGCACACTTTTATTCATCAATTCTAGAAGGTTCTAAACAAGTCCCACGAGAACCAATCAGATAAAATAGGACTTCACTTCTTTCGCCCTCTATTCCGTTCACTCGCCTAATGAACTGCAACAAAACATTATATTCTTGTACTGATGCTCAAGACGGCGAATGTCTGACTCGGATGCTGATGATGATGATGGTGATGGTGATGACGATGATGATGATGATGATGATGATGATGATAATGATGATAACGATGATGATAATCATGTTTTTCGATCCCGAATTTACTCTCTTGCCCACTGTTTCATCCCACCCAAAATTTGAGACACACCGGAGAATGGGGTTGGATATCTGTGCACACTAAGCTGTCGATTGTTCATCCGAACACACGATCATGACCTCAGGAGTTCGGGCTGGCCAACTTTAAACCACCTCTTGTTGTTTACTAATGTAAATCTGTACTGTGAGTTAGAGAAAAGCCGTTCCTACCGGTTAAAGGTTTCGAAATTCGAACACGCATGCTACAGCTCATTTCGGGGATTGTTGGTCTTAAAGAATAGTGGGCTTTAGATTTCAGTTGGATCATTGCCCTACTGGATACTCAGTGGGGGTACGCAAACGTACCACGAGAAAAAAGTTGCTTACTATGGGGATCACATACAGTCAAGGTCGATGTTGTTAGTTTTGCAGTGCTGGAAGCCATGAATCCGGTGCAATGACTACGCAGAAACCTCAGGACCACCAGGTGGCCTTGCGTTGGTCTTTAAGTAAACAAGGAGTGCGAAACGAGTCGACACGGAACTGTCCTTCGAAAGCGGGGAGTCGTTGTTGATGATAAGCAAGTGTAGTAAGGGGTTTTGGCGGAGCCTTCAGCCTCAGTAATGGTTTCTGCAGGATGATCGGCGCAGGTGATCCCGTAACTCGGTAACAGTTGAAGACATCCATGTGCGTTTAAACTATGGTCTTGGTTTCAAGCCTTCCTCAATTAGCCGTAGTGAAAGTATCAAACTTTGACCAGACTAAATTTTTTCTTTGTGGGTACCGGGAATCTGTGTAACAGGTTTACGTTTTCAAGTTTGTTCTCAGATATCTCCGTGTTTCAAACTGTTCCCCCGATGAACACCGATTTTGGTTGCATCAGAAAATGTAAGATGAAATGTCCCCACGCAATCAATGTTGTATCTAACTTTCAACATTGCGTCGCTTGAGTTTTCGTCGAAGAGCGACGTAAAAAGGATAACTTACCAACTCGCATGTCATGAGAATTGCTTCGTGGGAAGTTCTACCATAGTCCGATGCCAAATCGATGTGGACAGAAACATTCGAGAGGTTAAGATATCAACTTGATCGCATTGAGGACTTACTCAAAAGGATCGTCTCAGCAACACTTCAGCCCAGTTAGAACGGCCAAATTAACTGGGCTAATCACTGTTTAGATGGATACGAATGTTTTTTGGCACCTTTCGAGACTCTCGGGAAACTGCTGCTCAGTAGCGTTAACGTCAAAGACTAAACAACAAGCAATCCACAATCGGCTTCTACGATGTATGACTAAGCCGATTTTTTACCCATTTCATCCCATGAAAGATGCGATACCCGACTTCTGGTCGGAAAATATGAGGCTGACACAAAGGATTTTGCACAGCCAACTGAAACACATTTCACCAGCTGTGCACAGGCCTCCCAGACGGGCGATTTATCGGAAATCAATACATCTGTCTGACTTGCGCCTCTATCACACGAAGTTCAGCGCACCTGCTGAAATCACACATGTGAGCTTGCGTGGTCAGGACATATCGCGGTCTCACTCAGTAAGACAACCTAATGGTGCTGTTTGCTGGTTGGAGGTCACATTGGAACTGTTCTGCTGATACGTTCGAAAATTCCAGAATACAGGCAAATGCACAACCGTAGTGACCAGAGCTGTGATGTTCACGTGAGCCCAGAATTCCACAACAATAAAAATACAGTACTGATTGAATGACTTTTGAAATGTTTGTTTTGTTCAAGCTACCTGTATGAAAAGTCACGTGGTTAATTAGGCCAAGTCCATAGTATGCAGGAGTTTGTTTTATATTTGTTTTGCTTTTAAAAGGGTTACAAGGATACTCCTTGTGTGCTAACAAGCAGAAGCATGGAACCATTGAACTAATCACACACTGAGTTAAGTAGCGTTGTATAGTTCTTCATCACACAGAACTTTATAGGTACTTAGTTCAGAAAGCAAAAAAACACCTTTCTTACAAGTCTCTCGGGGTTACTCACTAAGGAGTCCTGATTCGAAGAGCCAGTCAATACCAGATGATGTGAGATGTGTTAGTTGACAGAAATGTGTGTGGGTGTTAATGCTGTCTAGTAATCTGGCTAGTAATCAGCCCATCATATCCAAAAGGGGGTCCCTAAGTAATAGCCGTATGGCAACCGCTCTTTTTTTTATCGCCCAAACAGTGTGTGAGATGCTGATGTGCCCCCACAACAGCCTTACGGTACTACTGTGCATCACGGAATATCTTGATTTTACACCCAGGCTGAGATCCAGATTCGAAAAGTCGGAAGTTCCCAAATCTGCCGAATTAAGTGCCCTCTTGGTTTATGGCACCCCAGGAAAGCACAAAGGCTGATTGGCCGCCACGTTGTCCAGTTCTATGCAGGGGTTATTCAAATCAGTAACGTTCTTTATCGGCTATTTCGTATTTGACCCGTACAGCTGCCACCCACTTGTATCGGAAGGGACTGCTGGAATCAGTCGATACCAGATCATGGGGTTTGCATGTGCGCACTTCTGAGCATGCGTGTTGTTTAGCTTTACAACACTGATCAGTCACTTGTGAATCAAATTTAATTTGTTCAAATCTTACCTGAAGTGGCGCGCTTTGCAACAAGCAACGCCATTGCATGATGCAACACGGAACACTAAAGTTATCCAACCGGTTAAATTGTCCCTGAGATTTTCAGGCTGCAAAATTCTAGCTGGTCGCCATTCAATCCGGCATGCTGCAAACAATAGGCTGGATTCCGCTGTTGTACCGAACTACGTCAAGTACCACCTCGTACGATACGTAATGCCTAGCAGCATGTGTAATCACCTGAACACCTGGTATAAACTCGGTGGAATGCGGCCAGGGGGTAACTAGAAGCAGTATTTTTGCAAACCATCGACACACCTAACCGATGGCCCATAGTTGCTCAGTCAGGTGGGCAAAAAAGCCCTAGAGAGTGTAGATAGTGATCTTGTGGCCCACATCGCACACAGACACGCTGCACCAATCTCATCAATTGTGCCCTTGTGCTCTGCTTTTGTGGGAGACGTCCTGTATACATCAAGCAACATGCAGAATTCAAGCGAAACTGTTCACATACACACACAGACTGGCATCTGTAGAAAATGGAAATGCTTCGCCTTCAGTCATCAACAAGAGTTTCAGATAACCAGTATCAAATCTCATCCGGTGTGACTGGAAGTAAGTTCCTCGCAAATCTCAGAAACACCTGAACTGAGTGTCGTGATGTTGACAGACCTTCTTGACCTGTTTTCCAGTTTAAAAAAAACGAAGCCAGTTGGGTCGTTTAGCATACAAATAACCTCACAGTGACTCCCCGAATTCCATGTCGCAAAGTCTAGTTACTCTTTCAGTGAAGCAAACGGAATGAATTGGCCAGCTTCTCTCGTTCAAAACAGGAGAACTGATTGCTCAGTCACCAAAATTCAGCGACACTGGTTTTTAATCTACAGACTATCCACTGAGTTTCTAGTATGTGTACCTTCAAATTTTTGTGCTGTTTTTATCAGCTTCAAATTCGTATCGATAACGTACTATGCACACGGTGAACCCCTCAGCAAGAAGCTTCTGAATAGGAACTGACTCACAAACAGCAGTGACATTTCAGGCAGGATGTCCGTATGAACTGAGAACAACCCATTGATCCCAAAAGAATGACATTCAATCCCGTCGTAGGAAGCTAAACGAACCTCAGTGGCAGGAAATGTGAGTTCACAGGAACGGCTGAGAATACTTAGTTAACTGGATTGGAATACAATCCTACTATAACAGCACAACTATACGATACAAACGCAACCAGAATAAAATACTTTATTAGGTGCATTATGAGTAACCGATACAAGGAAATTATCTCGACAGTCATGTTTTTGATATCGAACTCCCTGAATTGTTTTAACATAAGTTACTCTTTAGTAACCACAAGTAAAG
The DNA here is from genome assembly GCA_003604175.2 of Clonorchis sinensis. Taxonomy (NCBI): domain Eukaryota; kingdom Metazoa; phylum Platyhelminthes; class Trematoda; order Opisthorchiida; family Opisthorchiidae; genus Clonorchis; species Clonorchis sinensis. The sequence continues at coordinate 27,139,587 of CM030373.1, read as the reverse complement.
AATATAGTAGGTCAGTGGATTCAGTATTCTAAATAGTTTTACAAAAATGTTGCTGTAGAAACATCGGTCACACCACAGGAAATTTCGCCTCCTCGCAGACTGGCAGTGTTCGTATGAGACCTCATTTAGTTATCTTACGTGAGCATATATGATGCCAAGTCAGCACCAACATGCAAATTTTCTCTGGGTGGCGTTCGGATTTCACTTTACGAGATGAGTTGCAGCTCTCGCAAACAGATGACTGTAAACCACTCGTGTGGCGCTCCACCGAATGCTTGAATCAAAGCTTTACAAAAGATTGCTTGAGTATCGTCCTCTCCCTCGAGGAGGCATCACCGTCATTGAGGAACAAATTATGAAGACATGGAATTTCCTCCACTGTAGCCTGGGAAAACTACTTCAGAACCGAAGAGATAGTACGTTATCGTTCGCCCAACGGCAAATTTACTCCTCAAGCTGGTAAGGTCATCCTAACTGAATACTGGCCATTCGTTGGTACAGTTCACAGATGAACTATCAACTGAAGGTCGGAAGCTGCAAGATGAGGGTAAGCAAAACGGTATTTATTCAATCCCCAATAAGTATCATCTTTGTTTTTCCTTGTTACAAAAGGCAACCTCTTCATTATCGCTTTTATCGATTCTTATTCGAATCCCACAATGTCAAAGGAAACACCAGTTCCTATTGACCTGGCTGCCTGGAACTGCGTCATTATGCGTCAGCCACTGTTATGCGAGTTTACTAACTAGTTGAAGAACCCAATTCCTTCATTAAAATACACTCAGCTTCCTGGGAATTTTGACCATCCCAGAGCAAACACCCCCAGTCGAGGGGACATCTTAGAAGAACCTGAAGATGTTTCCCTAAGAGAAAGAGCTACTGTCCCATAGTTACTAATTCGGGGCCACCAGGACAGTGGACAGTATCAAAAGGAACACAAAGGAAATATGGAACTTATTTTCAGACCTGTCCGAAACACGTCAAACAATCGATAATTCGAAGTTCTGAGTACTAATAATTTTGTCAGTCACTTAGTTGATGTTCATAGCACTGATCAGTTTAGCACATCCCAAGGTTTATGAGAATATAGCGAGTTCGCAAGGACAGTTGTTCACTTGCTATATTTGCCCAAATAAACTTCCTGTCGAGGCTGACCCGGTAATATGGTATGCATGACAAGTTCTGAAACCAAGTCTCTCCTAAGAGAATTGAGAAAAAACTTTATTCAGTTATTATGTGAAATAAATCAAGTTCCGTGTATAACTAAGGGACCCTCACAGAAGTAACCCTAAACTTGGATGCAATTTACATCCCCCATAGGTACGCCCATCCCCGTTGATAATTTACATTGTAGTAATCAATAACAAATCCGCGTGAAGTAACGCGCTGGTAAGCGACGTTTTCTGATTTAAAAAACACACGCAAATTTGTGATCACTTGTCAGCAGCCCGTCTGTAGGAGGATAGTACCTTTCAGTTAGTTCAGATGTCATGTAGAACAGATATCAACCATTTATTGATCTACTGCGAGTGGAGCTGATAGCAAAACGCACAAACATGAGTTCACGCTATGTCTACACGACAGAAAATCGATAGAACAAACTGATTTTTTTTTAAATATTGATGCCGTCAATGTTTGAGCCGCAAGAGACTGAGCAGTAGTCAGTGATGTATTCATGAATACTATCAGGCATCGATTCAGTAGGATTGTTTAGAGGATAACTGTGTAATGACTGTATAATATATATTCATAATTGGTTAGATTTTCTAACTTTCCGATTTACGTCAGGAACAAAGTACAAACTGTCTGACAGTTTTCAAAGTTTAACACATCCCAGTGAAACTGAAAGGTCCCCGAATCAACGTGGAATAGATTTCGGGGAAAATAATCATATTTATCTAGAAAATTTAACTTACCGGATGCCATTTAGGCCTTGTTCGGACAATCCAACTGGAGTTGACTTCACAGATAGTGGAATCTACGTTTTTGAGGAGAATTTGAGAAGGCGGAGAACGAAAAACCCGCTCCCTTTCCACTCTCTGTTCACACGAGGAATGCCGTTCAAACTTCTTGGTGGTGGTTTGTTTGTGTGACCTTCTCAAATGTACAGGCTGGAGAGCCCGACGAAGACAAGATTGAGGATAGTTGAATAGTCCTCAAAAAGTGGCTTTCAAAGGATGCAACCGATTGACAGAGGGTATGTGTTCTAAGTCAGCAGAAGAAACGGAATACAAGCAAAGAAAGTGGCGGGGAAACTGCAGCGAGACCTTTGGTTTCCCCGGAACGAAAGTTAGCATAAGTGCTTGTACCGTCCCGCAATCCACAGACTACCACACTATAAGAGGCTGAGAAAAATATGCTCCTCGTGCTCACTGTGACGTGCGTGGGCCTTTCTATAGCCCCTGAATCAGCCTCCGAATGAGATTGGATTGTTCGCTCCTCAGCACACACACACAAATGCACCTCTACGTGTGAGCGCCTATGTAGGTTGGCGACTATCCAATGGCTTAAAAAAAGCAGCACACTTTAAAGTGACGAACCGAAATCAACACGCAACCTGACATCAACAAACACACAGTACCACAGTGATGAGACAACTCAAATCAGAGTCTGAGTAAGTCTGCTGTGGTGCGCCCGTGATTGAATTCACCCTCCAGCTTCTCTTTGCAATGTGAGCCAGAGCAAAAATTCCAATTGTGCCTACATCTGTTGTTGATGTGCGTCGCACCGTGGCCCCAAATGAACCAAACACGGTCAGTTATGCAATGTGTGGTTACGTTTGTGACGAGGTGTGTCGTGGAGAGGGGTGAGCTTTTCATCCAGACCTGTGCAACTTGAAGTGACCATGGAACAACCGCATTTTAATCGATCCACCGTTAGACGTACGCGTGCGTCTGTGTGCAACTGCGCATACCGATAAGATATGCTTCCAACCGCTACCCTTAGTACCCTTATTCTGGCCTACAAAAAAGTGAGCACATATAACCATACCAAAAACGTCTGTCATCACAGTGAGTATGTGTATGATTTAGCGAGCAAACGATCCGCACATTCGCACATTTTTTCAAATAACGGGTCGATACCACCCCGAACGAGCATTCATACTAGCCAAATTATGTATCCTGACTAAGCCAAACAGCCACCAAAAGCCCGAAACAGTAGAATGTGGCTGTCTCAGTGCCCACAGGTCGTAGAGTTCAGATCGGAGAGAAACTCGTGAACTGTACCAGTCAGGTTGTACCCAGTCGAAATCACAGATGTCTGTTGAAATGAATCGGTAAGACCTTTGAAGTTGGGCCACACATTCTCAATAACCGTCAGTCGTATCGTTTCAGCTAGTGTTTCAGATGCTTCCACGCCCCAAACATTTTGAACGAGACAGTTTTTTGATAGACCAATCCTCCCTGAACCAAATCCCGCCCATATCAAATTCTAAAAACGAGTCAAGACTACCCAAACATCATTTAAACGCACTGTTCGGTGCTCTGCTCCCTCAATCGACGTGGTGCTGACTGAATGGAGTTTGACAACCTATCCGGACATCTGGACAACGACATAATGCACATCTTAAGCCTCAGTGCATGACCCATTCTGGAGGAATTAATGCATTGTGCTCTTCATTCATGTGAAAAATTCGAGTATGCGTGCGATTTTGCAAACCTGCTAGACCGACTACTCAGACATCCTAGTGAATCGAGCAGTAGTTTGCAAGATATCTAGTTCCCTCTTTTTCTCTTTTTATGTCTTCGTTCCGGAAATCAGGACGGAAACCAGCAGCCACTTTGGAGACATTCACGTGGGGATCGAAACAGGGTCGTCGAAGTGTGGTGGTAGTGTCCTTATTTCCCGGGAAAAAGCAGACGAGTTTATACCGATTAACAATGAGATAGGGACTCAGTAGGACGGCTTCTGTTGACAGGAGCGATAGTGATCTAACATACTTGGATCAAATTCTCTGCCTGAAAGATCACGCACCAAAAACAGCGCAACAGTCTGCGTCCAAGTCACACACTTTCTTGTGTCTACCAGTTATGGATGAGTAAATGAGAAAACTGGTTGACTGGTGGCTATATGAATCAATAAATCTCTCCACCCTAGGGTCAAAACGTTAGAAAACCACCTGTTTCGTCCGTCGGTGATCAGTTGTTCGAGGGCAGAAATCGAATAGCCAGTCGTTTGTACTGGTAATTGCCATCGCTACACAGGAAAATGAATGGTGGCCATGGCAACAAATGACAGCATAGCAACCAAAAATGAGGAGCCAAGACGAACCATGATTCCCTGCTAATGTGAAACAATTCTTTTTTCTAGGTCGAACACTACTTATAAGGTTGCTGAAAGACTATGATCGACTTCGCCCTTCTTGGACTCATCAAGTAAGCGCAGTCCCCAAGTTTCTTTATGAATAGTGTGTTCAGTGGTACATCTCGTATCAACTGAAACACGAGGAAGCTTTTGTGCAGCTGGAGAACATTATGCGAGGTAGAATCAGCTGGGATTCAGTTAGCTTTCCCTTGTACTACCTAACATTTCTGTCTGTTTTATTATTTCTGTGGTGCGGCAAATTTCTAATGAGATACGATGAAATACAACCAGATTAATAAAAAAATAAATAAATCGTTCAGCTGTAACCCCCTTTCGGTGCCTAGCTGCCATGCCACCCGAAGGAAACACGAGGGTTGGGATACTGCCAGGTTGCCCAAGCCTAGACAGGGGAGGTCGAGAAGCAGAGGTCGGGTTCGCAACACGGACCTTCCGGTCAGTAAATTCGCGCCATCTCGCTCCGTATAACCGGATTAACGCAGCATACTCTATTCATGTTCTGTACGGAAACAGGATAGACTCGAATCCACGAATTGTGACTGTAAGTGGGACCTAAATTTCACGCTTGGTAAAGAGAAAAGACTCGGTCGATCATGAATTTCTGTTTAAACTCTTGTAGGCATTGAAGAATCGGTCTTTTCGCTCTCACACACTTAACTACTCGATCTGAAACAATAGATTCAGATTTTAAAAAACGACTTCAAACACCGATACGAAAAGTTGCGGTGTGCCTCCAGAGCTGGATTTTGGATGGACAGTTCACGTGGATTAATTCAGTTGATAATACTGCCGCTGAAAGATTGCATTTTGGACCAAGCGCAGTCTACCCATTCGGACGGTACAAACACCATCCACGATTTTGCGTACAATCACCATCATCATCATCATCATCATCATCATCATCATCATCATCATCATCATCATCATCATCATCATCATCATCATCATCATCATCATCATCATCATCATCATCAGCATGACATCAGTGTTCAACATCGATGCTTCACTGCCGTGCAACCTTGATTTATTTGAAAGCCTTATTGCAAGGAAAAGAGTAAAGGTGGATGGGGAAGGGACTTGGTGCTAGCTTACTACAACCAATCCGAGGTGCTTACACCTCCAAACATTCACTCAGGTAATCTGGATAGAAACTGACAACAAGAACGCCACTGACATCGGTTGGCAGCCATATCTTGTAGTTTCTCTAACCAGGCGCAGTGGATCTCATCTCACCTCATCTCATCGATCACGATGTTGAAAAGGAATGGAGAGAGTGGGCATCCCTGAAGGACACCGCTTTGTGTACGGAAGCTTTTGGAGAGCTCTCCATATACTCTCACACGTCCAGAAGTCTGAGAATACAAGGAGCGTATTATGTTCACAAACTTCCGGGGCATTACTTGGGCGTACAACACGCATTGAAGGTTCATTCATTACACTCTCACATTCTTATCTACTCGATCTAAAACAATACATTCAAATTTAAAAAGACGACTTCAGACACCGGTACGAAAAGTCGCGGTGTGCCTCCAGAGCTGGACAGTTCACGTGGATTAATTCAGTCGATAATACTGCCGCTGAAAGATTGCATTTTGGATCAAGCGGAGTCTACCCATTCGGACGGTACAAACACCATCCAAGGTTTTGCGCATAATCATAGTTTCTTCTAAAATCTCACAAGGTTAGAGCAGTTATAAATACCGATAAAGCAGGGAGCACACATATGCTATCTTGAAAGCATTGAAGGATAGTTTGCACAGAGCCACTTATCCTGTTTTATTAACGTTTTCAATTGTATTTGCAAGTTGGGACCTTATCGAAAACGACTATTCACGAAAAATGTATTCCCAAACAACGTGAGACTACTGAATAGATGCCACATACTACTGGATACAAACGTGCAGACATGAGGCACTTTTGTTGACGTCTAAACACGGCATGATCTGAATTCTTCCTAAAGAATTGCTCAAAAGACAGCAACAACCACGTTTGATGAATATCCAGTAACGTACTATTCAAAAACGGAGTACAAACTATGGTAAACCGAACTAAACGCGAATGATACTGGAGATACTGGAGGCCCACGAGTGTTTGCGAGTGAATACACCCATATATTTCCATGGTCTCACAAGCTACCTAGGGATCCGCTTCAGTATGTGCTGCTCCGTTTTATTTCGCCTGCGCTCCAGAAACCCCGTCCTCGTAGGGAAACGGAGTACAATTACTGGGGTAAAGCAGTGACGAGGCACAATCCTACCTTTCGTAAGGTCGTGATTTCTGGATTAAACGATCTTTGCGAGGATTTCAAATTGTGTTCAAACGGTACAGGCATCTAGTAGACGACCAGCACTCTCTTGCTTAAAAAAAAACAAGAAAATTTCATTGAGAATACTGTTAGAATAAGTTGCTCGTTGGTTTTCAAAACTAGTAACCCAGCTTACCATGGTACCCATCGGCGAAGTGTCAAATCTCTGCAGGTAAGGCCAGCGGGTCCGGCGATCTTTTGTCTCCATACAGCACTAGGCCAGAAAAGTTTATTTTTCAATCTCTCATCTCTTTAACCATTCCCATAAATAGTCAACGAATGGAGGATAATCTTGAAGAACATGGTTAAACCACGGTTTTCCCTCCTCTGCTGTTCGTCTCAGTTTCTCAAATCTCGTCCCAATCGACTTAGTTGCTGTGGTACTATCGAACTTAGGTACCTCCAGGTGGTAAAACAAGCGATTTCTAGCCCCATCGTCTTCGGCAGCATCTGGGACGCAAAGCACACAGGATTAGAGGGCTTGAACGTGCCAGGGTTGCACCTGTCTGTTGCCGTGGCAGCTGAGGAAGATCTCCGGTTCGGGCAAGCCATAGTCGCATTGACACCCTCAATGGCGGGTAAAGGCACGGGCTGTCTGTTACGTTCAGTGTGCAACACAGTGCGTAAATAGGTCTTTGAACAGGTGACTTAAACTAAGACGAGTGAATCGAGCTGACACCCTATCGCATCCTGGAACCGGTTATTGTGTTTTCCGCTTCTGCGTTGCAGATTCGAACACCATTAGTGAATGAGTCAAACACTGTCTAAACGTAACACGCTACTCATAAGGTTACTGAAAACTCTTCGACCGGTTTTGCTTTACTTGAGACTCATCAGGGAGGCGCAATTCCCGAGTTTCCGTCAACCTTATATCCTACTTGGACCAATTTCGAAGGACCTTCATAAACGAGAGACTCAGTCGGAGTTAGTTGAGTCTGCTGTCAGAACTCATGTGCAAATGAAGGTATTTGTCAAGTCAAACACAGTTTCGTGAGAAATTACCTGTGATTAAAAAACTGCGTCTGGTTTGACCACTGTCTAAAAATATACGAGAATCGATTCCGTTACGTTGAGACTGCTTTTAGGGACATTACACTACTCTGTAAAGATGTTCGTTGCGCACACTATGCCTTGCAAGGTGATGATTTACTGACGTTCGGTAAAGCGCAAAGTCGGCTGATAGACCTAATCGACATGGATAAGTGTAAAATGGTGGTTCGGCAATCATTGACCAATCATTGACCAATCATTGACTATTGTTGCGACCCCCTTGGACAGTAGGGATGAGGGGTTCGACACTGGACAAAGTGTTCCTGGATCGCACAGCGTTCCACCTGGTTCAGTGTAGACTATGCACTTAACTCAATATGAGATCACATACTGCCACTTGAAAAGATAGCCAGCATTAGGCATCTCAGCTTGTTTCCAAGGCGCTAAGTAGCGGGAAAAGCTACACTGTCTTTCGTTTTATCCTAAGTTATACAATGGATTTGTATCAGTTTTTTGATTCCAGATGGTCAGGCTTACTTCAGATCATGATTGGTGTTGAAATGCACCTATCTGTTGCGGCATTTGTCTTATCCGGGGTGCAACATACATCAAAATAACAAAACTTACAGCATGTTTACTCAGAAAAATAGGGTTTGTGCTATACTATATGTTCTACTTGCGTGCAGCTCGCGAAATTCCATGTTTTGCACACCACTGTTTTTACCTAAAAACTCAGCTGACTCCCGGCTGATTTTCTCCCGCATGATGCTCTTCAACTGAGCGTAATCTACGGAGGCCGATTCATATTCCAGTTAGGACGATATTCGGGGTAACCTACTAATAATAGAAGGCACATCCTCAACCAATCAGGCAACAGAAAGGCGGACCACAAGGCCATACGGACCAAGAATGGACCAACCAGGACAGGAAGTAATGGACAACAGTGGCAGTGTGCAGTGGATGGATCGAGCGCAAGAAATACAGACCACAACGCAACGCAGATCACAGACTGACCCATCAGGTCCCAATTGAAAGGAGTATCAGTAACCAACCAGGCTGTAGCGTAAAGTTACTCTTTGAAAACGACATAACCGGAATTACGTAGAGAGGAATCCCGCATCCAACAGCGCACTGATGATGTATCGTCAAATGGTGACAAAAAGTTTGCAAGTCAACTGTCAAGCTCGGCAAACAGATCAGCAACTACCTTATCAACTACCGAAGAATGCACCCGAGCTACCAATATTCCGGCTCATTACCGCCCTCTATTTTATTTCCGTCAATCGCACATAGGCTGGCGGCCTGATAATTCTGGATCATCGCAACTGCAGGTGAACTGAAATTGGCGGCAAAAGGATTGGATTCCTGGTATCGTTCAGCTGTAGCAACTTTTCGGCGCCTAAATGCCATGCCACCCGAGGGTTGCACGAGGGCTGGGATACTGTCAGCTTGCCCAAGCCTAGACAGGGGAAGTCGTGAGGCAGAGATCGGGTTCGAACCACGGACCTTCCGGTCAGTAACGTCGCGCTCTAACCAGTTGGGCCATCTGGAACCACCCCTGGTATCGGCGGACCTCGAAGCGGGGACTGCTAATTGTGCATTCGGAAAGTGCAACCTAAAGCGGCTGTTAATTCCTATGTATTTCTCGAAAAGTTATGGCAGGTTTGCAACAGAAAATTCCTGTTGCTAGGCCAAAACACGGCAAACCGCGCAAATTTACGGTGAACTTTACCTTCAGGCGATTCATTCCATTCTCCAATAAAATGTTTTGGTGACCGTTTTGTTCCCTAGCTCACCGTAATTGCAGTTCTTATAACACCATGTTTGTAATTCACTCTCGCTGCCGAACTTCAGAGCCCGAAAAGCTTCCCCCAACAAGAACACAACAGCTTTATTGCGAACATATTGGTGCAAAATTACAGACGGCGTCACAGTGTTTGAAGGCGCACTATTCAAGTTCATAACCCTGAATCAAGGCTGTCAGGTCGATGTTAGGTGATTGCATGGCATGGCCTCTAGGTCACACCAGAGCACTGGGGTACTGTCACTGGTCCCTGATTGGCTGATTGAGCGTCCAATAGACAGCTGTTTTTTTGGCCACTTTCTGACGCGATTTTGGCGGAATTGGCTGTTTCCAGTAGGCTTCGGACGTTCTGGAGTTTTTTCCAAGACTGTAATCTTTCTGACAAAGTGTTATCATTAAGTCTTTGAGCAGTTAAACTAAGCCGGACAAAGGAGGATGCCCAACGAAAGGCAAATTAATCAACGTGATTGAAAATAAACTGATATATTTTTCATAAGTGAAACTCAGGAAGTTACCGGTAGAACTTTCGTAAAGTGAAATGCCCACAATGATATGACACTTTATTTTCTATCCTCACTACCCCCAAACATGCGATATCGCCAAAATAAAAACGAACATTTGCTGCTCAGAGAAGAATAAGGTCTGTGAGTGTAATCCTCAATGAAATATTACATCACCGAATGTGTGGTCGCAGGGGAAAACAACGGTTTCACGCAGTAGCGTTTTAGTGAAAAAGGTACTCAAAATCACTGACAACTCCAATGAATTTTTTCCAACAGTCCAACGAAATTCGAAATAATCCTTCAAAAAGAGCAGCAGAGTTGTCGTGATAGAATTTGGTGGGGGGGGGAGTAGTTAACATTTGCGCGAGTTTTACATGCGTTCGAGTGGAACATTGGGTTTGTTCAGTTATCGTTGGGATAGTGGATTCGACCTTTAGAACCCTTAGAATCAACGGCAGAATAATGCAGAGCTAAGGATGGGAGTTTGTTGACGGCAATGTAGTACACGAAACCGTTTCATTTCTCGATTACGTTCAACCAGCAGACGACACTTTTCAAGTGGCACACACATGTGTGTATCATCACCGAGCTGATCAAGTAGATAAGGGGACTGGATGTTGTAGACCGTATGTGACGTACTTTGGTGAATAACGTTCAACTGTTCGTGATGTGTGCTGTAAGTCTTGCTATCCCCACACGATCACCGTTTATGCGGCTGAGCATAATCCGATATTGCCTCGTTATTTTGTTTGACTAGAATTACATTAGGTTTATGATTCTGTGACGGGACGCGTCTTCTTCAGTCGCAGAGGGCGTTCCAGCAACTAGTAGCTCCGACCTTTCGGAAACCAAAATCTGCTCATGATTTCGTCTGAAACAGTCAGAAAAAATTTCATACAGAATTTGGAATTTCGTGTTTTACACCCGAGGCTTTACTGTCTAGTCGTGTGCAGTCAAATCTGAGTCGATTTGTATATCCTATATCGCCTGGGCACCTCAGTCAGGAGCACGTAAGCAGCCACGTGTGCTAAACCGGGCAGTCAGGTGGGTTCGATTAATCCGCAACATGTTGTCAGGTTATTACCAGTTCCATCGATTCACTCCAACGTCACCCAGATGGGTCAAAAAAGAGCTATTTATGTGCCGTACTAGGCCGTTCGCCGCCAGCCAGGATGAAATATGTCCAGACCGTCCGGCCGTGTCGATCGGCCGATATACCGAGCCCCACAGCATCAAGCAAACTGACAGACACAACGAAGTGGCCTGGTGAGGACATCCATTCTTCAGCGGTTGTCCGGTGAAAAGTGTGCGTCCACTAGTCGTGTAATCGATGTATTTTAATATGCTACTGCATTTGTGAGTGAACATCTGCCTGACTTTGCTTCTTCCGTATGACAGACGCGCAAAGATATGCTTCCTTGGAACTATGGTCGTTTTATTCGGCTTCACAGTTCTTTCTGAGAATCTATCAGGATATGCGTAATGCACTACTCATAAGGTTGCTGAAAATTCTTCGACAGCTTACGACCGGTTTCGCCCTTCTTGGGGCTCATCAGGTAGGTGCAGTCCCCGAGTTTCCGTCAAACTTATGTTCTACTTGAACCCAAATTGGACTGATTTCGATAAATACACTCATTTGCAAATCAATTTGGTTTTGAGAGACTCACCGGATGAATCTCTCGTTTGTGATGTTTCCAGGCAACTGAATGTGCTGCACCAGGTCGCCTCATGTTCCAGTTGCTACGATATTCGAGATATTGCGATACATGTATATACGTAATGCACTACTCATAAGGTTGCTGAAAATTCTTCGACAGCCCACGACCGGTTCCAGGTGAGTCTCTCGCAAAACCCAATTGATTTGCAAATGAGTGTATTTATCTAAATCTATCAGGATGTCCATTGACACAAGGAGTGCTTAAGGGTAGTTTAAAATCCTGCTTCAACGTGTATTCTGTCGCCATCCTAAGAAGACATCACACTAGATTCGCGTTCACGCCAATCGAACTAAACGCTGAAGAGTGGGTTCATTGACCTCTCCAAGTTGGCTTTCTGTAGACATGACGTCTATCTGTCTGCGCGACGGGTCAGTAGTGTATGTATATCGACCAGTTTATCATCACGCTCATTTTCAAAGGTGGACAGAACGCACACGTCGGTTTGTTTAAATGTTCTCAAAATAAGAATCGGAACAGACATTCAATCACAAACTAATGAGGCATCATCTACAGACGGTTCGTAAAGTTTCCAGGAAAGATCACCAGGTTGAGTGTAGCACTTTCAAGCATGATCATGAGTGAATCAGACATGAAAGTGATTCCACGACGACTCCTTCTGTCTGATGGTAAAATCTCCGTTAGTAGTAGTTCATTCGTAGTGCAACGGACAGATGCTTCTTTCAGGAACCTTATTGGAAGGTTTGAATAATGTCATGTGTCGCTATTCGGAGAGACATCATTAGTGTGTTGTTGGGTGGGTTTAAAGGATACTGCCTAACCATCAGTGTGCAATATTGTGCTGCGGCGATGCAAAGATTGGACCACTGTCTTGTGAATTTCGGTAGGCCATACACCTAGGGGATATGGGTGCTATTTGACTTGTTTCGTTCTTCCGATAAGAACTACTCTTTTACCAGACTTCTCGGAATTTCGGTCAGTTCTATTCTCTCACAATCCTTGTGAGATGGTTCGTTTTGGACAGCCACCGGAACTGAGTAGGGTCACACGGTATCCAGACCATCTTTTTCACGTAGTCTTTTGATGGTGCATATCAACAGCTCCATCTGGTTTGCAGATGACAAACTCCTTGTTCCTTTCAAGTTGCTCACAAGCCTTGCGATGTCTTAACACAGACTTGTTCACTGACTTAGGTGATCTAAATTGGCACCAGCCATGTAAAAGACTCATTTTTAATGTCTTCGAATAGACGCCAATTTTGGTTGTGCTATGGACGTCGTGGATGTCTATTCACAACGCTTGAATATATCAACAAAAATTAAGTCGACTTCCAAATACCTCACTGAACACCAAATCATTCAGTGTGAGCATCAATCAACCAACCAACACGTACGCATAGACAGCTGGTGCCTTCGGGATGTGACTACAAAGCTGTTGGATCAGCTCACTAACGATCAGTCACGTGAATCCGGTGCATTTGTGTCTGTCACATTCTCTAAAATGCTTCAATATTCCCGAAGATAGACGTTCACACAGACGTCAGTCGGTGTGCAGCGCCAGAAACCGAAATTTTTCACGATCCAAATAGAGTGTGCTGTGAGAAAGTGGTCTGAATACCATCTCCAAAAATAAAAGGTTAGCTGGTTCACACACACACACACACACACACATGCATTTGGACGTGATCCACATAGACACTGAATATTATGTGTGCTTCGTGTTACCTTTACCATTTTCGTCTGAAGGTCTACTCTCTGAGGCACGCGTTGGCATGAACGATGTAACCCAGTGTTCCAAATGAGCTTGAGAGTGAACACCGGTCTGCAGCCGACAAATACTCCATGAGGAAATGACAGGAGCAACAAAACCTACTCGGCTTGGTAACTGAACACCATTCACACACAAATGGATCAGCGATGAAGTGAGTACAACTAATTTGGTCGAAACTCATCCATACAGTTAAACCGGGGGGGGAGGGGTCACGAGTTGTGATAAACACCAGGTCGTTTGGTTTGCAGACCCGAGATACCATCTACATTGACCCCAGGAGTGGATCAGAAAACTTCGTAAACAACCGTATGTTGACAGTATGGAGGGATTTCGGGATTCTTCAGTCGAGATTTCTTCCTGTGCAAGAGGCCAGCTTATGTCGAAAAGCCGAGGAGCACCGGACAGTTGTTTCATCCCTATCGGTTCCCGCCTCACGAATTCCAGTGGGATTCGAACCCGTGACCAAACCCTCCGGCCACGAGTGGCTGATAAGCGATGTGTCTGATTCGCGCTCAGCCAAGCTACATTGTTACCCAGTTAGCTGTTCGTGAATGAACGGCCTCATTTCCGATTACTAGCCGACAGACTGTGCGTTCGAATCTTCCTAGAGATTTGTCAAATCCCTGCTGTTGATAACTTCCAATAGAGACAGAACAGTAATTCTTTTTTTATATGAACTGACCTCACGCACAGGACGGAATGTTTATTGAAAATTTCCTATCCCTGGTTTGATTAGAACGCAAGTTTTAGAGATACTGGTTTACTGACAGTGGGAAAATTTGCATTGGGGGGAGAATTCCTTGACTTCGCCGTAACCACATTGGGCTTTGGATTGCTGGTCTGTTCGCCGAGCTTGGCAGCTGGATTGCAATCGTTTCATCACCAATCGATGATACACGATGATGATGGTGCACCCAGCCGAGTGTAGTGCTGCGCGCAAGTCTTTGGCGTTGATGTAAACCCGAGGAAATAAGATCAGCGGATGAAGTATCAGGAGCCTATCGCAAACAATTATCCAACCTAACCAAGATGACATTATAGTCTCAGCGCAACTCCTCGTTTATAGCATCATGCACGTGTTATCTGGAACCGCCCACTAACACGCCGTCAAGGTGGTATTCAATAAGCTGGCAGCATCCCATCAACTCTGAGGCTAGGATTGTTGTCAGCCATAGGTTGACGATCGCGGGCGCGTAGTCATCAGAAAATGGAACAAACGTGTTGTATCTGACTGCTATGCCCACTCCAGTGCTTTAGTGCCGGAAAAAGGCTCACTGACAAAGAACAGCTTTATTGCAACAAGCGAGTGCCAAATTAACAAAGGCGTCACGTTATTTAAAGAGCACTTTTTGACATCATTGATCCAAACTGTGTGATCGGCGTTTAGTGAATGCCGATCAACAACAACCGTACTTATTTGAAATGCCTGAACACTTATCATAGTCGGCCATGCTTTTGTGTCGTGCCTGAACACTCATCGGCTTTCGCTGAATTGATTGACTGATTGACTGACCTGGATGCTTGCCGGCTTTTCTAGTGAGATTTTGGTGCAGTTTTAGGGTCTCAGTATGTTCCGGGTATTCTGGGGTTATTTTCAGAAATCTGACCTTCTGAAAAAACTTATCTAGATTCCGAGTGGTTTCGTGGTGGGGATTTACAGAGCCAATCCTACCAAGGCACGTGCGTCCGCAAAGTGAGCAAGTCCACATGTTCCAGGCTGCATTCGGGGGATTTAGCCGCTTCCAAATTGCTCGCTTGATTTGTAGCCTCGCTTTGTGTGGCTTTTCAGATTTTCTCATGCCCGCAACACTAACAGTTCCGTATGGTACTCTGTCGAGTGTCAGGTGTTCTCACTGATCAGAATACAATTTACAGAAAATTAACCGACGAATGTCCCAGTAACCGAATGATGGGTGTCCCCGATTTCGAACCCCACTCTTTACCTGTCCGTGGACAAGTTGTTTCAAGTGGCCTGAACTGGTTTCGCATCAGGTCCTATTCAGCTCCGACAGATTTTGCTTTCCAAAAGGAATCGGCGTTAGGGGGTTCTGTCAGTCCACTTTACGGCAGGGAAGCATCGGTGTTGAACACTGATTTCATGCTGTCGATGATGATGATGATGATGATGATGATGATGATGATGATGATGATGATGTTGATGTCAGTCCATTTAATTCCGCAGATTTGACCCAGACAGTGCAAGTGAAATCGGCCAAGAACCCGAACACGTCGTTTATGTGGTCTCCAGGGCTCTCTGCTGTACTTTGGTGGAGACAACACAAGAACCCGATACATTACATTCTTAGCGTCTATTTGCAGGTGATACTTTCCAGACGCGCTTCTAAAGACGGACAAATGCCGTGCAGGCTTCTGCAATTTGTGCGTCAAATGTCGGATCTGGGGATACTGTGCGGAGAGAAGATAGACTACGGAATTCCGTGAAGCACGCTACCTCATAACTGTTTAGCGGAATACGTGATGTTCTGTTTTGACTCCTCAGCGCAGACCGACAAAAGACGAACGTTTCAGAAAGGGGGACACTGACAAACCGAAAGCCGCAATCAGCCGCTGAAATTCAGCTTCGAAATGTGGAAACAAGGCGTTGTTAGCAGCAGAAGACGGATATTAGTCTCGTACATCTGGGTTTTGACTAAAAACGTTTCCGGTTGGACAAAGAACCACCCAAACGGCGTTGAGCTGGCACCGAATTCAGAATGGTGGAATGCCTTTGTTTAGATGGTTGTTAACTAGGGACTGAGACTGGACAGGGCAAGAACACAGACCTGCTTCAGTCCGGTGTAGATTTCAAACTCTTCAGGCTAGTTTCGCAAGTTGGCACCCGGACTTTCATCCAATTCTGAAATGTTTTGATGACGTTGATCAGTTTGTCTGGACAGCCAAGCTTTCGTTCATGGTATTCCTCTGGTGACTGGGTCGAAAGCTTTGCTAAAGTCCACAAACAGCCCATAGAGCTGTTGGGCACGTTCACGACATTTCTTTTGTATCTGTCTTGCACAAACAATTAAATCAATCGTATTTGGTCTTGTCGGGAGACAAAATCTCAGCTGAATTTCTCATTCATCGTGTATCTGGGTCCATTGGCTTTCAGTTGTGTTTGGAACTTGGTTGACCGCCAGCATCCGCTTTAGAGCTCCGCGAAAAAATTTCAGTGCAGTCTCTTGGTGCTTCAGCTTTCTTGCACCCGATCTGAATGAGTTCCTTCCTAGTCCACGACGTGGCAGCTTCCCAAGTTCGACGCGAAATAGCTCAGTGGTCAAGACGGGAACTTGCAAATTGGAAGATCTGTGGTTCGAATCCAACCCCGGCATATATATATATATATATATATATGGAGCGAGCCCACAGTTTCTAGACTTCTCAAGCAGTAGTTAACGATTTTCAAGTAGAGTTATTGTGTTTCAACTGGTCCCAATTCTGACACACAGATGTCAATAAAGTACTGACCTAGGGAATCGTACACGAATGCTCAAAAGCCGAAGTCCACCATGACTTGGATGTTGGCAAGCATCCATGGCCCTTCGTAAGACACTACTCATAAGGTTGCTGAAAATTCTTCGACAGCCCACGACCGGTTTCGCCCTTCTTGGGGCTCATCAGGTAGGCGCAGTCCCCCAGTTTCCGTCAACCCTATGTTCTACTTGAACCCAAATTGGAGATTCAGTTGATTCTCTCGCAAAACCAAATTGATTTGCAAATGAGTGCATTTCGCTAATCCATGCCTCATTTATCTTCACCGCAACATTCTATGTACCTCATTCAGAGTGATTACCAAACAACCTTTATGCGTTCTGATGGATCGATAATTCTTCATATAGCTCTGCTAATTTTATCATCAAACTGCATTTCTCGCCGGTCATCGTATTTCGGGAGGCACCAAAGCGTTGGCCTCATACCAGAGCTACCAACCAGTTTCTCCAAAAGCTATTTCGCAAAAATAATTGAATACGTTTAGTTTCCAACTGACGTGAACGACATGTGGCTGACTGCAAACAGCGGCCAGGAGCCCTTGTTGGACGGAGTTGCTCAAGCATGTTTACCTCAGATCATGATGAACGCTAAAGATTCTGTGGGGTGTCAACTTTTCCGGACTGCTTGGTCCGAACACTACTCACCCTCCCAAAGATGTCAAAAGTTCTGCGCGCAGACAGAGACACCTCACCTGTCCACGCAAAAAGAACTTCACTTGAACCGTCGTGTGCTCGCTTGTTGCCTTCGATCATCGGCACGTTCAGCTTGCACACCACGTGCACATTCTGGTTAGACCAGGTAGGCAGTAATAACAAGGTATCTGGGTGTTTGCAACAAACGTGATTTGTATGACTCATGTCTCGTTCGACGCCGACCAAACATTGTATTTCCAAGCATTTTTGGATAAAGGTTGGCCCATGGGGATGAGAAATGACATCTAACCGAATATAAGCAAAGCGACCACAGTCTAAAAGATACCGGTTGTTTGGTTGGGGAAGGATGTGTGGGTATTTCGAGGAGTTCTTATTACCTGGTACACCAAAACGGAGCTTTTTGTTGAATGTGTGAGGAGATTTGGGAAATTCTTCAACGAATATTTCGTCCTGCAGTTGAACCCAATCAATGCTGAAGCGCCGAGAAGCACTGTACAGCTGTTTCATCCCTAATGGGAATCATCAAAAGTGCGCACCTCAAGGAACTTCCGAAGAATCTGGAACCTGTGACCTCCCTCCACCAAGCTTCAGCAGTGACAGATTAATCAACTTGATGATTTTACCTTTACTTGGTGTGCAGACCATCATGGAGCTCAATAAAATCTATAAAGGAAGAAAGTTCAGTAAAATCGATCATTATCGGGGAATTCCAAAAGTGAAAAATCGCTTCTCAAATTCCACGCCTCCCTCGTTTTGTTGAACGAAAATCCATTGCCAGTTGAATGGCTACGATGAGAGTTTTCCGTTGAGTGGTGTACTAGTCGGTTGACTCTTATCCTCCCAATTGAATTTCGACAATCTCAGTTGAACTGGCTAAGATTTTTGGGTTTACAATACTTGCCCTCATTGAAGAAACATGGTATTTTTTCGTTGCACTATACTGTGCAACCGAGCCGTCAGGATCACACACAGTATACCAAAGCCACTTTTTAGTTGTTAAGGGAACATGTTCCCCCACATGGAGACCACGCACGGAAAGAGACCGTCTTTGCGTTCCCCGAGAATACTGTAGATACTAATAGATGACGAGTTGATTTTACCGTAGTATTTTCCCAGGTTTTATAGTTGTATGCCCTCCCCGATAACAGTATTTATTCTGTTATTGGTCCCGCTAGAAATCTCATGCACGATATGGGACATTTTTTTAAAATTCCAACGTATCATTAAGGTGAGTAAGTTAAGTAACGAACCCGATCGCTTCTTCCCACCGAACTGCGATATAGAACATAGACATCAGCAAAAGCCGAGGAGATTCCGCCCATGTCCAAAGTAATCGGTATCGGCTTGAGCATTTCGGGATTGAAACAAGCCTCCTTTTATGGCTGTTTCTGTTTCTTCAGCTGAGTCGGACACTGTGCGTTAGTTCTCCGAGCATTCTTTTGATGTAGGATGTTTGTGGATAAACGTCTGCGTTTATAATTCCAAGATGCGTGAAAACCTGCTCTCTGTCCACTATTGTACCAATACAGTAAGCCATGGCAACAAGTACTGGGTTAAGTTGTTCTTTTCTGAACACCATCGTCATTACATGAGCCCTCTTACTTGCACATGTCAAAGCTATTGCCCATTCGGCTCGCTCTCCTTATTGATGGAGTTGGCATTCGCTTCACTCTCGTTTGAGTAGTCCTCCTCCTGGTCTGGCACAGTTATATTGGTCAATCTGCTCAAAGGGGAAAGAACCGGACTGGAGTTTCGCTCTTATTAGATCTACTCAGTAGCGCACCTCTCTTGGCCGTGTCGGGGGTTGATCTCCGAACACGACTTTTGAGGCGAGTGTTACCACTACTTCACCAGCGCATTCGGGCGATATGGTTGCTTGCCCCAACAACTGTCTTGGTTGTGTCGATCGATTGACCCGCCTATCAGGTATTCCCAGTCAGGTAGGCCACGGACGCTTAAAACTTGCTGGAGAAATTTCGATTAATTGAGCGTTTTTGGATTTGTTGAATTAACGTTCACATCACCAACGTTTTCTGCTCTGGTACAATTATTCTGCCGAGTCCTGAATCAAGTTCGGAGCATTAATGGAACGAGTCCCATTGGATGTGAACACCAAATTTTACACGTGTTTCAGCAAACGCTCATTTGCCAATTAAGCTGCTGTCGGTGAAAGTCTCGCTATCGGTTGACACCCGGTTGAAAAATATGACAAAAGAAAGATTCCTTTTCTGTGAAACTAACACACTACTCACAAGGTTGCTGAAAACTTTTGAACAGTCCGTGACCGGTTTCACCCTTCTTGGGGCTTATCAGATTGGCTCGGTCCCTGAGTTTCCACGATCCTTGTGTTCTACCTGAACCCAAATTGTATGAAATCGGATGACGTTCCTCTGAGTTTCAGGTGACTCCTCCGTGAAAAACCAAAGTGGTATGCAAATGAGTGTATTTGTTGAAAGATTCCTAATGAATAGTCGGTCAATATCAACGTGATCCGCAAATGAGTGCCTATTCAGCGTATAAGGGTTGAACAAAATTCGGAGACTGTGTCTATCTGCTGAGCCTCAGAATGGGAAAAGCCGGTGCTGGGCTGCCCAGACTTTCCATCGATCTGATGACTCGCAATGAACTTCACGCTCACACGAATGCTTACTTCAACTTAAAACCACCGATTTCAATCTAATTAGCTATCCTCGAAACCAAGTATGAGTTTCCACGTACGAAGCGCGAAGCTTGTTTTCCGGACCTCCATGTTTCACGAAATCAATCAATATTCAGTTGGGTGACATATTCCTTCGAGTAGGAGTTGACTTTGCTTGGAGCATATTAGGGTGAAACTTCTGACGGTATCTTGAAGGAGTTGGATTGGAAGGGAAACTAATTTGCATGGCAGTCCACCACACTATCGACTGAACAAACATGTTTGTGAGACCCCGACAAACGGCTTAAGAGAGTGAATAAGGCGCGCACTCCGACCACTTGCAACGCTGTCAGACAGACTGTGGGCTACAAAAGCGATTCAAAATTCACGGGTGATCAATTGAAACTTGAGATTAAGGGTGGTTTATGTCTACCGACCTAGCACCCTACAGGAAAGCATGGTCTCCCGTGTTGGCTCACGTGATCTTTTGTCTACCCAAGCAAGCCTTAAAGAGTTGAGTTGCTGTTGTCTTCATGAGTGTGGCTACACCATGAGCGCAGATTTCCGTGACCTTGAAACTCATTGATTTTAACTGAGCGGAGCACGCCTATACATGCCTTGGCTGCCATTAATAGTACATGTGAAGGAATCTCTCTTAGCTCTGTAAATTTGTGCCGGCGGAATAAGTGGGCTGGTTAAGCGGCATAAAATGGGCCGGAATAACAAAAAACTTCGGTTGGGACACCTGAAGTATGTGTGAGTACAAGAATAAAAATTCAGCGCCAACGATAAAATCACGTTCGTGATTGGATTCATATTTGGTGTTTCATCCGATCAGACACAGTAAACCCTCGAAGAGAGGTTTGTCCTGAGAGAGCTCCAGATTTAGCGTAAAATCCTTTTTAGGAAAAGAGATTAGGGTGCTCCTTTCGCGGGGGGCTGCAGATGTTTCCAGTCCGTCATCTGGAAGATAGAATCAGGCACATGGACGCGAAAATCGGTGAATCTGTGCGAACGCAGATCCAGTCATTCACATATCCGTGATCAGCCCGACTATTGTCGGGAACAAGCAGTTTCTCCCCTTTGTAAATGGAGGGAATAGTAGTACCTCAGTTGGCAATGAGGACCGTTGGTTTTTCGCTGAGCTGGGCAATTTTTATTGCAAACGCTTCATCACAAACCGAGGTGCGTTGTGAGTGAAAGTCTGCTGAGATTGAAACTGCAAGATTGTTTTGGACTGATATACGGTCTACTCACTCAGGTCGAATTTCGTCAATCACTGATCCTGTGGGTGGACATTATCATTGGCCTGTAGGCTTACCTGTCCCCAGACAACTGGGGAGAACTAGTTGCGAAGTTTCAAAAAAAAAGCAGTCCATGTTGAGTGTGGTGATCACAAGGGGATCAGCTTGACATCAGTCGTGACGAGACTCCTGGCAGCACACATCCTTCGTCGCCTCGGGGTGGCTTGTAAAACACTGACTCGAGAGCAATAAGCGGAATTCCGACCCGCTTGGGGCTGCGTTGATCAAATATTCATACTTGTCAAGTGCTAGAGCAAAGCCCTACGTATAAATGACCCACAATTTGGTAGTCCTGGATTTCTATGGCACATTCGACTAGGTTGATCGGTCTGTTCTCCTTAACACCGTTGCTCGGTTATGAATGACACGGAAGTTTGTGAAAAATCACCTTTTCGTATTCCCGTACTTCCGGAAGGGTATATGGAGAGCTCTCTACAAGTTTCCGTAAACAAAGTGATGTCCGTCAGGGATGCCCATCCCTCCATTTTTATTTAGCTTTGTGTTGTGGGGAACAATGTGGTGAACACTAGAAACCCGATGTTTAAACAGCTGATGAGAAAATCCGGTCGATCTGGAATATGCAGACGGCATCGTTCTCGTCTTTGACGGGAATAAAGCGCAGGTGCCTTTGGACGAATTGACCAGATTCATCACATTCCTTGGCATGCATTTACACCCACAGCGTGTAAGATTATGCTTCTGGGCAAGCAGTCACTCAACACGTCATTTACAACCTAAGGAGAAGCACTCGATATTGTGAAGCATTTTACGTATATTGGAACTTGCATTAGGTCCGATTGTAGTGCGACAAATGAGATCAGTGAGCGAATCTTCAAGGCTGTGGTCGCGTTTGCTAATTTTAGACATGTGTGGTTGCAAACCAGTATATCTCCGAATCTCAAAGAATTAGTGCACCAGACTACGGCATGGACTGTTTTGTTGTATGGCTTCGAGAATTGGCCTGTTCAAGCAGCGGAACTGTGACATGTTCAGGTCCTTGACCACCGTTGTTTCAGAGTTATAGCTCGTGTGGTTTAGTGTCGGTGAATCCGTAATGAAGCAAATGGAAAGCAAATTTCCGGTTGTGCAATCGAGATATGCATTCAGCACCAAAAGCCGTAACCTTTAGGCCAGGAATCGTGCATGCCAAATCATTCTTTTACGCGGTGGGTGGCGTTTTTCCTGTTGACTTCAGAATGGTAGAAGCAGAGAGATGGTCGGTCTTTGGTCTGGCATAGACGTATGAAAGATATTACGGAAAGTCTAGGTGCTGTTGGTGCGGCTCGTCTTCCAGGATGGGGTCTTCGTAATCCCTCCTGTGCATAGTTTGGGACGCTGGAAAACATGGCTGCTAATTGATGTCATTGGTGCTCTTGCTGTCAGTTTCTATGCCCATCGCCCGAATAAGTGTTTGGTGGTGTGTGCACCTCGGAATGAGTGTGGTAGAAGAACACGAAACCCGTAGTTTTTACCAAGTTTCTCAAACCCTTCTGAAACGATGACTTCTCAATCAATTACAAACATTTTCCAGTTGATTGATAACACGAAATCATTTCCCCATCCACTTTTTCTCTTCTCTTCGAATACGACCTTCTAATAAAATGGCGTTGTACGACAGTGAGGCATCATTGTTGAAAACTGATGCTATGTCTTTGATGTTCCTGATAATGATGATGAAGACGATCATGATGTCCGTGATGATGATGAGGTTTATTTGTTTATTTGTTGAGTTTATCTGTTGAGTTTTATACTCCGTTACTGGAAATGTTGAGTGTCTGAGTGTGATTCAATGGTCGACGTCGGAAGTGAGAGTGAGGATGCACCTGATCGTTAAGTTACAAAACAAGGGATTACACCCATCCGCCTTGTCAGGATGTGGATAGTCCTGAATGTGAATCACTTTGACCCCGACCGCTTTGTAGGAAATCCAGAGAGTAGACCAATACTTTGAATTGTGGCCCTAGAAGTTGTGAACACACATGCACAGCTGTTACCCTGCTGCTCCACCAGAACTCACTTGAGTGGGGTAATTGTATTGCGATCTTGTAAGGATGATACAACAAGTAAGCTTGGCCGACTTTTGGGGCGAATGGCTTCGTGCAGAAGCTGCGTACGCAGCCAACGAGTGCTTAAAGTAAAGCTATCAATTTTTGCCAAAACTATTTACAAGTTGTGTCATATTGCATGATTGATAGCTGGTTACCCGTGGTGTCCTTGCAAAAGTTCACCGCCATCAGTATGCAATGCACTCTTGCAAACCTACCGCTGGAGTATCTTTCTTAATCGAATTCATTCCATATGAAGGTCTGTGCTGCTCATTGAACGCGACTGTCACGTGACTGTCGGTGAACCAGTGGGATTATTGACTGGACCATCGATTGACTGAATCACATGTAACTGTACCCAAGGGGTCTCGCCTACTGTATGCAATCCGACACAGTACGGGTGCCATGGTGCACATGGTGGTCTGTTGTGGCACGCACGGTTTGCATCGTCCTCCCTAATAGTGACGAGATGTCTGATGGTTAACTGCGATACTTTACCTGCATGTGAACAAAAGCAATTGGGCACAAATGAACGCACATGTGCTGTCAAGCTTTAGACCCATTACCGACCCACACACACCATTTCAGGGAAGTATATAGCGGACAGGATAACGTGGGCAAAACATAACACAGATTGACTGTCATCAGTCAGCCGGGTTCAGAGAACAGCTTTACTGCTACAGGAAACGGATTGTTTCTCCTACCCCTAACCCCACATTCAAAGCCCTAGTAACAGTTGTCTTGGCTCTGTCCATTGTGTTTATGAGTCAATGCTCCAGATATCTACTTCCCCCGATACCTTCAGAGTTTCTAAAATAACTTTTGCTCACTCACGGTCAGGCACTGTATGACCCGGTTAGGCATATATATATATATATATATACCTTACGAATGACTCCCAGTGTATGTATATTTCGGATTCAGTCGAACAACCTTAACAGCTTCCGAGAAATCCACTCATCTGCAAATCAGTTTGGTTGTCATGTGAGACTTAAGTGAAGCTCTGGTTTATGATAGTCTTCAACCGAATGTGCTGCACACAGGCGGCCTCGTGTTTCAGTTGGTACGATATTCAAGAGATCGCAGTATATTTTCATAAAGTAAGCGACTCACAAGGTTGCTGAAAAGTCTTCGATAGACCACGACCCGTTTCGTCCTTCTCGGGCTCATTACGTAGGCGTAGTACCCGAGTGTCCATCAACCTTATGATCTACTTGAACCCAAATTTGACTGATTTCGGGAAATACACAGTGTATATACGGTGTGTCGCAATTTCTCGAATATCGTGCAAACCGAAACATGAGGCGGTCTGTGTGCAGCGCATTCAGTTCAAGAATACCATAAACGAGCCATTCACTTGAGTCTGCCGTGACAACCAACTTGATCTGCAAATGAGCGTATTTCTCGAAATCAGTCCAATTTGGGTTCAAATAGAATATAAGGTTGACGGAAACTCGGGGACTTCGCCTACCTGATGAGCCCCAAGAAGGGCAAAACCGACTGTGGGCTGTCAAAGAGTTTCCGGCAACCTTGTGAGTGGTTTCCTTTATGGGAATCCTAACAGTTGTTCGGTTAACTAAGTAGTGGGTCTCATGGAATTCCGCGAATGGCAGTGAACCCAATTCCGTAAGTTAGATATAATCGAAAAGAACGCTTCTTACCTTAACGGAGAGCAAACTGAAAAGTACAGCATCCTCTTGAACGCATGCGGTGTTCCATCTTCATCAGTTGAGACCGAAAACCACCAGATCAGTGGTCAATACCTTCCAGTGCAAATACAAGAGACACTTGGTGGCACACAGATAAATAACGTTTATTGAGAGCATGCTGCACTGAGAAACAGGGTAAATATTTCGAGATAATAAACTAAATTAGAAGCATTTGCGGTGGACGATACCTGGACCAGACTCGTCGTATTCCTGTTTCGAGATCCACATCTGCTGGAACGTGGACAACGAAGCCAAGATCGAACCACCAATCCACACAGAGTATTTACGCTCCGGTGGCGCAACAATCTTGATCTTCATCGTACTCGGAGCCAACGCAGTGATCTCCTTCTGCATGCGATCCGCAATACCAGGGAACATGGTCGTACCACCAGACAGAACCGTGTTCGCGTACAAGTCCTTTCGGATATCCACATCGCACTTCATGATCGAGTTGAACGTGCTCTCATGGATACCGGCAGATTCCATACCCAAGAAGCTCGGTTGGAACAGAGCCTCGGGACAACGGAATCGTTCGTTACCAATCGTGATCACCTGACCATCGGGCAATTCGTAACTCTTCTCCAGTGATGAGCTCGATGCCGCGGTGGCCATCTCCTGCTCGAAGTCCAGAGCCACGTAGCACAACTTCTCCTTGATATCACGCACGATTTCTCGCTCAGCCGTGGTCGTGAAACTGTAACCACGCTCGGTCAGGATTTTCATCAGGTAGTCAGTCAGATCACGACCAGCCAAATCGAGACGGAGGATCGCGTGAGGAAGCGCGTAACCTTCATAGATTGGGACTGCGTGTGTCACACCGTCACCAGAGTCCAACACGATACCGGTCGTACGACCCGAAGCGTACAGGGACAGCACAGCCTGGATGCCCACGTACATGGCTGGTGAGTTGAATGTCTCGAACATGATCTGTGTCATCTTCTCCCGATTGGCTTTCGGATTCAGTGGAGCTTCGGTGAGCAGAACGGGGTGTTCTTCAGGCGCGATTCTCAACTCATTGTAGAACGCGTGGTGCCAGATCTTCTCCATGTCGTCCCAATTGGTCACGATGCCGTGTTCGATTGGATATTTGAGTGTGAGGATACCTCGTTTGGATTGGGCTTCATCACCAACGTAGCTATCCTTTTGTCCCATACCAACCATGACGCCCTGAACAATGTAGACGTAAGAAGGCATCAGTAAGCATCCAATGACGTCGTTACTATGGCCTTTTCTATTCCTCAGGTCTATCCCTATTTGTTCAAAACTTGCTAAATTTACGAAGGATTTAGTCAGACGTACATGCGTATCTTAAACCGCACATGTTTAGGCAAATTTTACTGTAATATTTTTATGAACATGATATTTTAGACTGCCTAGTCTTTGCAGCACGTAGATTGAGAAAGCTTTCACGAGAACCGTTTGCTGTGAATATCAGTGATAGCATGTTTTCACCCAATATCGCAATGTGGTGAGAGATGATTGACTACACGTCAATTGGACCTGGTAATCGATAAATTCGATCAAGTAGGTGTTTCAAAACTACGTGCAAATGTCTTAACTCCCTCCTTGTTGTTTGGATTCCAAAGCAATATTCACTGCGATTGAGCGTAGTCAGGCTGCGATCGATGAGCCTGCTGAATAAGCGTGCCGCTCAAACTATCCACGTCAAACTTGTTACAGCTTTTAAAGAACAAGATATCCGACTTCCAAGCTACACCCCTCGAGTATGTCTGTTCAATTGCTCGAGAATATTGCACCAGGTGGGACGCATCGGGCATAGAATGCCATCCCTGGGAAGGATGCAAACGCCCGAAAACCGAACAACAATAAAAGATTAGTTAAGCTCACGGTTGTACAGCATTGTAAATAAACATCAAAATACACTTTTCCATTGGTAAATCTTTGAGATTAGCACCCTTCCTAGGTGTTTCAAGTGTAGCACAAGTTACCCTGAAGCCGTTCTTCCGAACAGTCCAACCTGTACTGTTGGTTGGTAGGTCACATCGTTTGCCCGTATAAGTGAGTTTTGTGTTTTGGGCTCACTGACAAGTGATGAATACCTGTCGTCGGACTGATGGACACCCGTGTTACCAAGTGCGACACCGCTTTCTTACATGGACACTGGTCTGGCCCCGCAACCGTACGTGGCCTGTAAGGTCAAAATACTGAGGTTGGTAAACCTCCTTCATGCATTGTCTTCCTTCTACGCGAAACGCACTTCGTGAGATGGGCTACAATATCATCTGCAGCCTAACGACTGCAGCAGAGCGAATGCTGTGTGACCCGACGGGGTGCAATCAGGACAGGAGCGCTAAGCCTGTGGCCGGACCTGACTCGCTTTCACAAGTAGGCATGGTGTGTTCCAACTCTGTTGTGAGTCTGTCGGACAAGCCCACCTGGTGAGCCAGACCCGGGGGAAAACGACGGCAACTGAATAAACAAATCACACGGTCCACGAGGATCGATGGTTCGTAACATTTTTTGCCAGTGTGGTATATCACACGCAAATCAACAAAGAATTCCTCACGGACAAAGCAGGTGTCCCAAATTAATTAAATAACAAAGTTTATGTTCTAGAAAAGACCGGTGTATATCGTCCAACCAGCGGGTTCGAAAAAAACTGGCTTGACAATGACTTACTTGGTGACGTGGTCGACCAACAATCGATGGAAATACAGCACGGGGCGCGTCATCACCAGCAAAACCTGCTTTGCACATGCCCGAACCATTATCGATGACTAGAGCTTGAGCCTCCTCATCAAACATTATTCAGCAACCCACAGTCCCAGTAGTAGCTCGACGGCACGTACGCGTGTTGCGCCCATTTATTCTTTTTGATTATTGCCATATATGGGCTTTCATCAGATCTGTGTTTCAATTGGTCAGTGTATTCCCACGGATTCTTCCTCTCTCTCTCTCTCCCTCTCGCTTCGGTAATGTGGTGAATGCGGCTGCTGTATGTGGACAGCACCTTGAGGTCAAGTTGTTTTTCACGTGCATCCGATAAGGTCAATCGATTGACCGGAGGGGAAGTTGCCTCAGCAATTTTGCACAATTAGGCGAACAGCACCGGCCATACCAAACCGAGTCAAAACAAGCGGGGAATTCCGTGTTCATCATGACTAGAAGTAACATGGAAGTTCCAGTCAATCAGACAAGCCTTGGAAGAAAGAAATGCGATGCACTGGAGTCCATCCTGCTTTATTTGTACCAGACAGAGGTGCTGGAAGTGAACTATCATGAGATGCGTTTTCTTCAAGCGGCTGATCTTCACGGGAGGCAAGCTAGTCCCATCAGTGTGGTGGTGGTGGTGGTGGTCGCTGGTGGTCGGCGCCCCTATCCTTATGGTTTTCTACTTGCGAACGCCATATGCGGACCGTGAGCAACATTTCCTAGACCATGTTGACCCGCATGACAACAAAAACACTTGCGGCAATTAAAGGGTCTACACCACCACCTCAGTGTTTTACGTGCGAACCACATGTAGGTGGTGTTGTTGAATGTGTATAGTTGGGTGAGAAATGCTGAAACCGTGGTGCCTCTCTCAAGAGCTTATTTGTCCCGCTTGTCTTCACGGTAATCGCTACATATTGTTTCATTTTGACTACTTCTTAGTTCTTAAAGCTTTGTTGTGATACACAGATTGTGCGCTACATTTCGTTTGGTTAATCTCTTTTCGACAAGATGACTCAAGTTAGCGTACGTAGGCTTGTAGGACAGCTGGTCGTCGGCTTGTAAGGAGACCACAGAAACAATGTGCATCAGCCACGATTCAGTGTGCGCTCATATGACAGAGGTCGCTTCAGGAAAGATCACGTACAATCCTTAAACTTTGTGGTCATTCTTTGTGGTTGATTGTTCCCCATATTTCTATATCTGCTGGTCGTTTGAGGCTTCGGACAAAGCAATCGCGTCGCTCAAGAGTGAATACGTTCGCCTGTTCAGACGTGATAGTTCAGTGCACCCAACGTGTGCTGATGCAGTGGTCCTAACACGCACGCCTCGCATTTCAGACCTCCAGACCTCCAACCCCATCGCATTCAAGGCTGTGCACTACCGATGAGAGACAAACACCAGTCCAGTGTTTCCATTGTTTAATGTGGAGCCAGCAGAATATTTGCGCCAAGATAGGGAAACAATTTTTCAAGCAAGAATGATTTGAACGAGAAAATTCTTTTCCTTGATTGTCCAAGCAATTGTATGAACTGAGTCCGTATATCCAGCCACCTTGGTTAACCCTGCTGCTGAAACGGATAGATGGAGCTTGAGCGTCTGTCACCTGTTTTCCGAGGGGGATAGCATACCGTAGATTTACTGGAAGTGACACATATACAGCCGTGTACATAAAGTTCGTCAGCTGATTTCTTCGGTTATAAGGACTCCAGTGCTCGACAGTCCATCCAGCGCCGTTTGCTTTGCTCTGTTATCTACCTGGGACATGACCTCAAACGGTACAGTGAATAGAGAGCTCACAGTAGTCTAGTTTAAAATGACAGATGGAAGGATGAGAGATACATGATTTGGTGTTCTTCAGGGTAAACAAATCAGGAGTACACGTCTTCCACAATGACAAGGTTGTTGGCAATACCTTTGAAATGAAAAATTCGACCATACCTATGTTCGAATTCCCGAAGAAACCTGCAGCCCATTCTTATGCACACACTTGTGTGAATTTTTTTGTTGGTGATGACAACCCCTCAATCGTTCGGATTTGGTCACATGTGTCCACGACATTTCCCTCCTGCTTTTGAGCATAAAACTCCATCCAACTAGTTAAGTCCGGTCCTGTAAGCGCTAGACTGAACCGAACACTATGTTGCCGAAAGGAGCAAACTTTGGCCCCTTTGACCACAAAACTTAATGGTAGTATTGAAGCGCGTACCAACTTCCGCATAGAGAATTCCATCTTATTTTAAAATATTACAGTTCTGGTTTCCTGACATCGACAACCGCGTTGTAATTTTGGTTGGTAGGATGCAAGACCCCCCTGTAGACGCGTTGAAGGAACATCAGGATTACACTGATTCGGTTCCAGAAGCGACTACCAGTAGAATTAAAGCCTCCCGTACGGTCCTCTGCATCAAGTAGCACCTGAAGGCACCATAATGACATTTACAAAGGACGCGGTGTTCTACAAACCGGAGACTGATAGTGGCGCTTTTGTTCGCATCGTGAAGAAAATCAGGTATATTCTTACATATAGTTTGACACTGTTAAAATCACAGTTTCCAAAGAGACCCATCACAGGTTCCCAAGTCCCTTTTTCTATCCTGTACCTTGTTATCTTAATCGACGTCTCATATACAGGTTTAATCTCATCAACGCCAACAAGCTGTCATTGAGATGGTGTTCTGGTATCACCGAACTTGGGTGAACAGTCCGACAAGGTCGATTCGCATCGTCTTGGCACCGATTATTTGAATCCAGTCCTACAGACTAGTATGACCTAAAGCACTAGAACTGTCATGTGATTGACATCTGAGAGAACCTTGCTACCGGCACGGTGATTGGGTAGCAGCCATTCAGCTAAATTCGAAAAATAAACAGTTTATTCTCACACAGGAGTTGAACGAAATGGAATGAGGTAGGTAAATCATGTCCGGAGGGCCCCGGTGGTGAAACCGGCCAAATGAACACCGCGTGGTGTTCCTGTAACATGATAACAGAAGGAAGTCCAAAATTCTCTTCCACATACTTTGTGGGAGTTCTATCCCCAAAACACCGTTACGGTGGAAAAAATTCCGACACAGAATATAGCTCGTCCAACAAAGCAGTTCGTCCTAGGGAGCTTTCTGCCAATCGCTCATTTATTTGTTTTTGTTATTACACCAATGAGACTACCGTCGACCAGTCAGTACCTGTTGGAGAAACGTCGTCCCCTCATCGCAATCACAGTAAGATACTGCCCAAGCGTGCGCTTCTCCATCGATCACGCGACTATGGTTCGGAAAGTGTTGCCGATTTTACAATCCTTGTGGAATGGGTTCGCACATTTTTGGTAGCGAAAGCTGGGTACATGCGGTCCTCGCATCATGAGCTACATTTCTGCTTTTGTGTACTATCACTTTTAGGAAGTCAAATTAAGGTTATGCCAACGATAGGCAGCAATCGGACACAAATGGGTCTCCCAGTCATCATACACTTTTCAAGAATATAATGAAAGAATTGTTCATTTGGGTTTTACTCCAGGCTCACATTGGTGATCTGCACTGTCTACCCATTGTGCGTCTCAGCGCAGTGCATGTCACGCACGCCTTGAGTTTGTTCACACATCGATCAGCCAGTCAGTCAATCACGTGTCCTATTGGATCGTCGTTGGGCCAGTCGCCAGAGCAGATGACTGTGTTCCCTTAACATGATTGGTTGATTTTACTCTCGACTGGTGATGAAACGTTTGCAATCCAGCTGCCAAGCTCGGCGAACAGACCAACAACCAAGCAACGCATCCGACCTACCCATATTCTACAACATTGCCAACTCTGGATTTGTGTAGCGCTTGGATAGTGCTCACGGATTCTTCCAGACGATCTCGTATGATACGATCATACGATTTAGTACACACAAAAAGCTGTTTGTAAACGATGGCAAATTGTGATCTTTTCCAGATAAGCCCCGCCACCCAAAAAAGATTGGAAAAAAGAGGATATGAAATTTGTACTTTTAGTTTATATTGAAGAGAGTGAAATTGGAACATGTCAGTAATAATTTGCATGGAAAGGTCCGTTTTTCCGTACCTTTGCCTCCAAACGAACTCACACAAGTAGCTTTCCACTAAAGATCGGTGTGTGCCGCATTGGCGTTTATTCTGCATCTTGTAGACGTGCCAAAGAGATTCGATGGTTTGTGTGTGAGCTCCAGTCGTTGGATCCACAAAGTTTTCGGTATGATTAACCGTTTCATGAGTATAATTCATGTCAATCATCGT
The DNA here is from genome assembly GCA_003604175.2 of Clonorchis sinensis. Taxonomy (NCBI): domain Eukaryota; kingdom Metazoa; phylum Platyhelminthes; class Trematoda; order Opisthorchiida; family Opisthorchiidae; genus Clonorchis; species Clonorchis sinensis. The sequence continues at coordinate 27,107,453 of CM030373.1, read as the reverse complement.
TTCAATTCCTTGGTATGATGCCCACATATCGGAGATGATGATTGAGTCGGTAGCGATGCAGGCCTGCATTGTGTCCATCAAAGTGGCCGTAGTTCGATCTGCCACTGCATACATGAACACCTCTTTATTTTCCCGGCAGATCCCTCCGAAAATCCACTGCTGGGGAAGGACTCACGCCGCGTGGTTTTTACGGCGAGATACTAGCGTTTCATCGATCTCGACGTGTAGACCTGGGCCGCCGATAACTGTTGGAGTCTGCAAAAGCCGCCAGACGCAAACTTCGCGAAGAAAGTTCTTCCAGTCAACAGCGGTCGTGTGGCTAATAGATAATTCCTCTGAGCAGAATTTGATTTTTGCCAAATTTTTGGACCAGCAATAAATGAATAGAATTACTGTCCTAAACTCCATCCTAGACCGCTCCAGCCAAGTTCCCTTTCGAAGACCGATTTCTTGCCGACACTGTCGGGCATTACACCTCCACCTGTCAGAAACAGTTGAAAGTGTCATTTGGTGGCCATTGTTGCATAAACGTTGCTGATGGATCACTCCGTGGCTTTGCAAAAAACGTATTGCCGTCTCCTTGTCATGAACGAGAGTTGAAAGCGTCAGAAAGTTCATTTAAGGTTTTACGTCCGAACGGAGAAAATTTTTGCACAAAATGAGCCAAGATGCGGATAAGGAATTGTTTTCATCAAAAATAGGTCATGGTTGTGTGCGTACCTTAAATTGGAGCTGGCAAAAAGTGACGGGGCTTAACTTCGCGCACATGCACTTTTTGCATTGGTGGCGGGGCTTATCTGGAAAAGATCCCCTCACAGCACTCGTCCACACCATCAACTTGCTTTGTAAGTAACTGTCAAAGTTCGCGTAATTCCAGATTTGCGTTGAATTACAAAATACGGTGGGTCGGAGTTCGGGAGTTTGCTATCCGCAGGAGTAGCGAGTTGTCAAGTGTTTATCAGCGTAATCCGTGGTATCGCGTCAAGGAACGATGAATATCCACGTACGGAAAATTTCTGCGCATCTAAATACCGTTAACGAGAGACTCAAATACTCTCCTTGTATTCTATATTCTTCAAGCAACTGTTGTGCTGCACACAGGTCGCCTCATTTTCCAGTTGGTGCATTTGACCCTAATTACGATATTACTCATAAGACTACTGAAAAATTTGAGCGTACCATGCCGTTGTTCGCTGGATTAAAGCAGTGCTCGAACCGATATACAGACAGGTGTGCATTCACAGTCTTCACTAGACTTTGAACAAACTTGAATACACGGTCTTCAAACCTGGTATTGAGCAACTAACAGTTTATGTGGGCGGTATTTTTTATCATTTACGAATCTAGTATGATGATGGCGTACCTCCTTGAGTCTTTTACCTTTGCCCAGTCTACAAGCGGCTGAGGACGGAGAAACGGATAACCATTCTTAATTCCTGGATGGCATATTGATGGGACGCCAAGACAAATCAGTTAAAAAGGGCATATATGGTTTGGCGAGTACACTAATTTTTACAGAATGTGAGAAATTTACTTACCTAGAGAGCCTGTAGAACCCTTACTGGTGATAGTCTTGGTGGCAAACAGATACCCAGGTTAGTTTATAAACAGACACCTCAAACGTAAGATCAAATGGGAAAGCTCCAAGTGCCCGTTTACATCCATCTTCTCCTTAGAATTCACATGATCCGTCTTCTGACCTACGTCTTGAGACGGACGTCCAGTGCAGCCCAAATTATGGTAACCTTTAACAATGGTACAGTGCTCAACACCAGTTTCAAGAATGTATTGTCGGTTTGCGATAAGTCAACGTTCAGCAAACCGTGTGAGTTGCACCACTCGGTGACTACTTGAGAGAACTTATGAGCACGAAACAAACTGGGTACTAGAGGGGCTACAAACTTGACCAGTGCGATTGATACCAATCACCAGATAGGTCCGGTGGAGTCGTCCAAAATGGCTTACTGGGTGCCAGTAAATTGTCCCGTTTATGAAAGAGATTGGAAACAGCCAAGATGACTATCATTCAGTTAATTGACCCATCGCTGTGGCACCCTGAGACTGCCTTGACCCACAACTCACACACAAACAAACTAACCAAGTAATTCAAATGTTTTCAATCCGTATAAAGACCCCGGCTGCTTCGTGCTCTCACGCTACATTTTACAGTTCTGTTTGCCAGAGTAGACGTTATTAAGATCGCGTGTTGATTTATAACTTTGACAACCCACTACACGTCTCATCCGTTTGGGGGACACAGCAAGTAGGCATACTCCCCAGCAGATTCGTTCGAGTCCCATCTTACTTAGCAAATAAATCTTTGTTCTCAAGAATGAACATCTCAAATAAACCCACTGAGTCGCTGTATCTTCAGAGCGTCGCCTCACCCTGGTCACTCCCGTCAATTCTGAAGGTTCTTACTGTATGAGCAAACAAGAACAACAACAGACAATCAAGGCACAATAACGAGTGGATAGCATTCTAGATTCAAACTATCCAGACCTTAGTCACGGATAAAATGGCATCTAACAGACTTCCCTAGAACGAAGCTGCGTTGCGTTGTTGGTATCTTTTTCTTCATGCCGTCACCTCAACCACTTCAGTTCAAGTGAACCGGTAGCGGGTTAGACCGTAAACAGCACCCGTAGGATTTCATTGTAGCAACCTTTGATCAGAAGTGGTCTCAGGTCATTGGTGACGAATTGCACGTCCCTGCATCACAGTATGCTTCCCGGTTCGCTAACTACTGCGTACATAAAGCATATATCTGAGCTAGAAATCGCTATGAGGTTAACAGACGGAAGCAGAGTGGTCTGTTTTTATTGCTTTTTTCTACCGCGACTGACCTGAAGTTTGTATCAGTAATCAAGTATGCTGGTAACCAGCAACGGAACAATAGCTAAACCGAGTAACCTAAAACAACAAATTGTGGTCAGACTGAACTTTCTTTCTCCTCAGCAATCTGCTTTATGGAATTTACAATACCAAAAAAACCGCGTGCAATACGGCGGATAGTCTGGTGAACGGGTATCACGTTGAGGTATCACGGGTATATCTACGAACAAAAGACAGTTTCGATCTCCAGGCTAAAAAGCGGTTGGGTATTGAGATCAAAGATTTTTTTGAACATAATGATCAAAGCATCTTCAAAGCACACCAAAGTTGTTTAGCTTTTGATGTGTGAAGAAATTTGGTAACATTCTATTGAAATTTTGTTCTGTAATTGAAGTTGATCTAAGCTGAAAAGCCGAGAAGCACCGTATAGGTCTCGTCAGCGGTGCACATTTCATGAAACTCCAGAGAACCTCGAACCCGTGACCTTCCTGCCAGTGATTGAACATTTAACCATTGGACTACTAGCGGTTGATCAGCATTGTGATTAGCTCTCACTTAGACAGACGCAGCGCCACTCACTCTTCAATCGCGGAAACCATATCACGTGGTCACGGATTAGCCGGCTCGGCAGGTGAGGACTCCTCAGAAGGAAGTTTCAATAATTTGACAAGATGGGTGAAAATCCATTCTGAAAAGCCATCAATCGAGGAGCCAGTCAATAGATGATCATGTGATGTGATCCCATGGATTCAAGGGTGACTGGTGCTGTGTCCTGTCTGAATGAGAGCTGATCGCAATGCTGTTCAGCTGCTCGATGCCGAGCGGTTAAGTGTTCAAACCACTGACCGGGAGGCCTAAGCCTTCTGATTCCCTGGATTTTCATGAGATGTGCACCGCCGATGATTCCCAATAAGGGTGAAACAGCTGTACCGTGCTTCTTGGCTTTTCAGCACAGAATGGCTTCGCTTACAAGAAAAAATCTTGACCACTTAGCTTTGGCCGACTATTTTCCATTCTGACGGACAACAGTGCGGTTAGAAAGATCTTCTCAAGGTGTACTCTGGACAAACCTGTAAAGCAACCATGTTTATTCAACAAGTCGACCGCAGTTAGGGGGCTAGGTTGTACAGGTGAAGAGTTTGATTGTCAAACGGCTGTATTTCGCTAGTAGCATGCAGCTCTTGGTCTCGACGACTGGGGTTTGTTTAGAGACATTCAAGAACTGCAATCCTCACATTCGTCCCACTGAGCGAAAGTGCCTATAGACGGTGGCATGTGTCGTATTGCAATGACGGATGCTTGGAAGTATCTTTTTCTCCATGATTACACTTGTTGGTGATTCAGGTCACAGACATTTACAACGTGAAGACCTGTGAAATGTCTGTTGGAGAGGACATCATCCTTATTTGTGCGCGCGATTTTCGTCAGTGGATGTTTGTTAGATTGCGAAAGTGTCCCGTAGTCAGTCGCTCAAAGTGGTGGCTCTCTTCCTCTTCTATGTCTTGGACAGTATGACCATTTCTAACTGCTGACTGTTAGGGTCTTATTAGGTGCGAATGACCTGAAGTTAAACTCTTATCCCCATTCCATTGGCTGTTTAACCAAGTTTCCCTCGCTTTGTTTTTCTCCGATGTTGAGGGGAACGTGTACAACTACTAAATTGCATTAATTTCTCAGCCCGGGTCCATTAATTCTGGTATATTGTCCCAAACGCAGTTCACATCGTTTACGTCTTGATCTGGTACACCAATCAATCAATCAATCAATCAATCAATCAATCAATCAATCAATCAATCAATCAATCAATCAATCAATCAATCAATCAATCAATCAATCAATCAATCAATCAATCAATCAATCAATCAATCAATCAATCAATCAATCAATCAATCAATCAATCAATCAATCAATCAATCAATCAATCAATCAATCAATCAATCAATCAACTAATACATAGGATTTTTTATGCTTTATGCCCGTTTTTCACATGCTTGATTTTTCTATTAGTTTGTCTTACGCTCCCGCACGTACACGCTTATCAGTTTTGAAATGCAAGGCCTTCTTGTCTGCTACCTTTTAATGCCAGATGGAAGGCATTGCAGTCATCGGTGGATTACGTCATAACACGCGAGCATTAGTCACACTATTTACGGCAAAACCCTGTCTGCGTCTGTCGTGCCGTGGAGTAAGTGATAAATTTGCCATCGCCGGAACCCCTGGCGATGTCCCTGAATCTAGCCACGAGTTTTCAGAAGCTGGTGGTCACAGGTTTGTCAAGGACATCGTTTTCGGCGATAAATGTCTCGTGAAATGTGACCAGTATCAGACCCATAACTTCCAGGCTCAAAAGATGAAGTGATCTTGGAGATCAGAGAACAGAGCCAGCGAAATACACTCATTTGCAAACAAATTTCGTTTTGCGAGAGACTCACCTGGATCTCAGCTGAATCTCTCGTTTGTGCTGATTCCAGGCCCTTCTTGAGACTCATTACGTAGGCGCAGTCCTCGAGTTTCCGTCAACCTCATGTTTTGCTTTTACCCAAACTGGACTGATTTCGAGAAATACACTAATTTGCAGATCAATTTGGTTGTCACGGGAGAATAGCTCGTTTATGATGTTCTTCAACTGCACACAGCTGCACACAGGCGGCCTCATGTTTCAGTTGTTACGATATTTGAGATCTTGCGATACACTGCATATACACTGTATGTTTCTCGAAATCAATCCAATTTGGTTTCAAGTAGAAAATAAGGTTGACAGAAACTCGGGGACTGCGCCTACCTGATGAGCCCAAAGTAGAAGGGCGAAACCGGTAGTGGGCTGTCGAACAATTTTCAGCAACCTTATGAGTAGTGCATTACAAATATAAGAAAACAGAGCCGTTGAACCGAGATGGAGAAATCAGACGCTACGGACAGAAAAGCAACGGTTCTTAAGCAAACCGCAGGTCTACATCATCGTCCCAAAGGGAAACTACCACCCGGAAAGGTCAATGTTGCACGACACTAGAACTTGCCCTCGAGCCGAAATAATGTGAATCACAGAGCTGAAATGTCTGTTCCTCCAGCTATCTTGCAAGAAGACTGTTATCAACAGAGAGTCCTAAACACTGTGACTGCAATCCTCCGCACAACGATGCGCAGCTGTGCATACCAGTGAAGCACCCAAATTTGTTCTTGCCCCAAGTTTTTCCGAAGTAAAGCTCTTTCACCCGAGTTTGTGGCACGAGTGAACCTTTACATCCCGAAAACACAGAATCGATGAACAGCCTAGCCCGAATTCCCCTCATTCGACTGCCAAACACCCAGCTGTGGTTATTAGGCCACCATTATCTCGGACCTCAAAATCGTCAGAACTTGTGAAAGACCTTGTTTGTTAACTTTTTCGGAGCTTTGTGAATCGCACTGCTCTACGAAAGACCTGAGCCAGACATTGCACCTGGTTCCGTTCACTTGTGCACTTTCCGTTGGATGCGTTCTGCTGTTCAACAGAGCGCTCACATTAGTGTCAGTTCACGTTAACAAACTTCTACTGGTAGCGCCACTCAGCCATATAAAACAAACCACATTTTAGAAGCCAGAACATAGCCACGAATTCCTGTGTCAACAGCTATGCTACATTATGAAAGCTACAGGAGAAAGTAGGGTCACCAGTGTCAAAGGAATGATGCACGACAGTGGACTGGCTGGTTGTTTCGAGTACCTGTGGATTCCACGCGTCATTTTTCCGAATGGGCTGACGGCCATGCATTGAAGATTGGAGCGTTGTTTTGTTTTCCTAATAGCATTCTATTTGCATATGTGTGCTTATCGTCAGCAAGAGCCAATACGTTTACAGTGAAGTACAGTGAAGTACAGTGAAGTACATTAGCACATGAATCTTATCGATTTTCCATCAGCGATCAGATTGGACTTTAGAACACTGGCCATCGACGAACTTTACCAATTGTCCCAGGTTGGTAAATTTTGAGAAAGGCAAAAAACAGACTTCCGGTCAGTTGAAATTACAGCACCTGGAACTCTTAATGACTGGATCTCAATATCGGACTCTTCAGTGCCGCGTACTTAGCCTAAATCGTGACAAAAGGTCTGGAAGTAACACACTACTCATAAGGTTGCTGAAAACATTTCGATTGCTCATGATAGGTTTCACCCTTCTTCAGACCCATCAAGTAGATGCAGTCATGTGTGACTGAGCTCTTCGGAACCTGACCAAATCGTTACTACGACGGAGGTTACAAGACTGATGAAATCTCCTACACATCCCACCACCGGCTTCACTTTCCGAAACTCACCTGGTTCGCAAATCTCCATTATTTTACTTCTATCTTCTCACCGAATCGTACGCACGCACAGGTAAGTACTCGTTTGCAAACTAAAATGATGTTGACGGGAGACTCGGCTGTTTCTCTTACTCTCGTTTAGATGAGATTTAGGTGAGACTGTCTTAAAAACCATCCTAATTCACAAATAAATGTTTATTTTCACAAACATGCAACGATCACAAACTTTGTATTCCCGAAACTATGGGCAACGGTACTTTTACACCGTGCGCCAAATGATTTGTGTATTCGCGCGGTCTCCTACCCAGTCAAACTTGATTGATTTCACGCTGGCACTGCCTTAATTTGCTTCTCTCGAGCCGGCTTGTGAAATCATCAAAACTCACTCCTATCTACAGCTATCCAGCCGGTGTCGATTTTAACTCAGAGTGCGTGACACATGTCTTGACAAAATATAGTGTCAGCCAATATTTCACTCGTCATAGAATCACCTCAGGTACGGTCCCACGTGTTACACCTTTAGGACCCTACGAGTTCATCACTGAGGACTGAGGACGACGTAGGGAGTGTATCAGGCAGCCGACAGCCCGTTTACCATTTCCTGCTCTATCTCAGCTTATCGATCTGTTCATAGCAGAGGAAGATTCGCCACGCAGCCGACCAAATCTGGGAATGCTCACATGTTATCGCTCATTGCCTGGTGCAAGCGGGTCAACACACTATATCCTATGTTCAAAAGCTCCGGACGAAAAGGATCCTGAAGTTCAACATGGATTTCTCACGCTCATGTATAACCGATAGTTGAGAAATCGAGATCGTGGAAATTAAACATCATGCCACATATAAAGTTTCAAATGCCAGCACCTTTAAGTATGAATACCAAGTGCTTTATAGATTAGCGGTGAATAACAGAGTATTCGACTCAATGGATACAGACAGAAAATCTGACTAAATGACAGCTAATCGTAATTAAGTAACAACAACAAAATGGTGTAACGAGGTGTAATTTATTAGGGTAGTTCATAAGTGAAAGACGAAATAATACTAGAAATATAAGAAACTGCGATGCAGACACGCCCTTTAGAAGCATTTGCGGTGGACGATACCTGGACCAGACTCGTCGTATTCCTGTTTCGAAACATCTGCTGGAACGTGGACAACGAAGCCAAGATCGAACCACCAATCCACACAGAGTATTTACGCTCCGGTGGCGCAACAATCTTGATCTTCATCGTACTCGGAGCCAACGCAGTGATCTCCTTCTGCATGCGATCCGCAATACCAGGGAACATGGTCGTACCACCAGACAGAACCGTGTTCGCGTACAAGTCCTTTCGGATATCCACATCGCACTTCATGATCGAGTTGAACGTGCTCTCATGGATACCGGCAGATTCCATACCCAAGAAGCTCGGTTGGAACAGAGCCTCGGGACAACGGAATCGTTCGTTACCAATCGTGATCACCTGACCATCGGGCAATTCGTAACTCTTCTCCAGTGATGAGCTCGATGCCGCGGTGGCCATCTCCTGCTCGAAGTCCAGAGCCACGTAGCACAACTTCTCCTTGATATCACGCACGATTTCTCGCTCAGCCGTGGTCGTGAAACTGTAACCACGCTCGGTCAGGATTTTCATCAGGTAGTCAGTCAGATCACGACCAGCCAAATCGAGACGGAGGATCGCGTGAGGAAGCGCGTAACCTTCATAGATTGGGACTGCGTGTGTCACACCGTCACCAGAGTCCAACACGATACCGGTCGTACGACCCGAAGCGTACAGGGACAGCACAGCCTGGATGCCCACGTACATGGCTGGTGAGTTGAATGTCTCGAACATGATCTGTGTCATCTTCTCCCGATTGGCTTTCGGATTCAGTGGAGCTTCGGTGAGCAGAACGGGGTGTTCTTCAGGCGCGACTCGCAACTCATTGTAGAAAGTGTGATGCCAGATCTTCTCCATATCATCCCAATTGGTCACGATGCCGTGTTCGATTGGGTATTTGAGGGTGAGGATACCTCGTTTGGATTGGGCTTCATCACCAACGTAGCTATCCTTTTGACCCATACCGACCATCACGCCCTAGGATGCGAATGTATATATGAATAAAATACGTTGTTAGAATATATATGTACAGTGTAATATGAATATGGTAATCAAATGAGCAGGCACCGAATAACTGCTTGCTATGAAAATCTAAGTTGTCTAAGTTCACCTGGAACAGTCGATGAGAATTAAATGAATGCGACTTACTTGGTGACGTGGTCGTCCTACAATCGATGGAAAGACCGCACGAGGCGCATCATCACCAGCGAAACCGGCTTTGCACATTCCCGAACCATTGTCTACAACAAGGGCTTGAACTTCTTCGTCCGCCATTTGTCAGTTTTATCCCTGTCTGATTCGGCTGTTTTGTGCCCGAAACGAAAGCGCCTGAGAGTGCTTGGTACCTGCACAACCGGCCATTTATACTGTCTTGATTGTTCCCATATATGGTGTTTCACCACATCCGGTCTCCTATTGGTCCTTGGTCAGGTTTCCACATTCTCCAGCGTTGGCAAGCCTGACAAAGATTAGACTTGTGTGCATTCGGGTCGGTTCAATGAATCGTTGATTGGACATTAGTGGCACACCCATCCCCATTTCGGACGTCTGTTCTAGGCCCGACGACTGTTCACATCCCGATGGACAAACTGGTGTTTCATTGGTTGCCTATTCTGATGTGTATTGAACCAGGTGTGTACCGTGGTTTGACTCAGATGCCCCAAGTTTAGCATTTTTTTCAAAACGCATTTTGGCCGGTCGTTTTTGCACCATTGTTTGAATAGCACTTTGACTAACAGAACGATGACTGTTTGACCCTGATTACAAACCAGCGGAAAGCCCAGCTCGTCTGATATCGGGTCAGTTATGGCCTTACCTTTGGTTACAAATGGTTGGTTGAATAAAGGGAATTTTTCAACTATACTACGGTAGTAGAACAGATTAATTTTAAGACAACGGTTGTTGTCATTAGCAGAGCTGAAATTTGCATCCCACTTGAGGGTCACTTATACAGAGCTACAAATTTTTTGCCGTCGACACTGGTGATCCACTCCAACCTCATTGTACGAACAGCACCAATTTTAGGTGAAAAGTGCAGATAACCGACGTAATCGGTTCCGACGTAACCTGGCATGATCGATTCGACCTTCCAATCTAACAATGTACTCAATCACTCATCAATGGAACAGAACAGACAGAACACCGTATGAAAAACATAAGTGGGAAAACTGAGTTGGATAACCACAGAATGACAAATAAAATAAGCGTTCTATTGGACTCTGTGCTGCAATCGTAGACTAGAAGAGGTTGGTCGCAGCTTTCGCGCCTATTTTCAAATGTTTTCTATTCACGAATCTCTTTCATTCCGTCATCTGGTGGTGTGGTTTGTGTGTCATTACAAGCCCTTAAAAGATGAGATATCTTCAATTCCCACATTGGTTCGCCACTCGGCTGCTCCACATGCCTGTGTATTGCAGTCGCATAACAACCGTGGACCGCTTGATTTGCAGATAGTACTTGGAAGTCTAAATACTGCGGAAATACACTGTGATCTTAGGGTTATAAACTGCACTTGTGGAGGTGGCCCATGCTCTGGCAGGTTTTGCACTATTTTCGGTTGCGATTTCGTGGCTCTCACGAGGCGGTCAGGCCACAAGGTCACGTAGATTAACCAGCAAATCATTGTAAATGTCTCCCCAGCCAACATCACACTGAGCGAGCAGATGTGGTGCAAACACACATTTACGAGCACTCTCCCATGCACACCAAAATTTGGGGAACTGACGATGACACGCAATGCTTCCAACTAAATCGATCAGCTTCGCGAACAACTGTGTCTCGGAGCCTGGGCCGTAGTGAGCCACCATCTCTTGGCCTATTTTACTTGCCCCGGTTCAGCCCCCTCTATCTAGATCCCATCAGTTATGGCGAACAGTGAAATGACTAACGACTCGTTAGCAAGACCGTTTCACAACCTATCACCAGCATTCAGTTGCTCCTTTTCGTTGTTTACACCGGAACATTTTCTCACATTCTCTTCCCCTCTCCCTGTTTCGTAAGTCGACTGTTGTTGTTCCGCTTCAGTCCCCTGGTCAGAACTGGTCCCACTGACCATACCTGTTGGACAATGAAGCCTACGAGAATCGGCCGCTGACTATACTTCGGTGTCCCACGTAGCACTGGAACAGCGATGATTGCAGTGCAATTTGACGTCTTAAAATGATGTAATTTGACTAATTCAATCGACTTTTGAACGAAACTACCTTCTGTATGGGGATTCGAGGAAAGTTTATGTGTTCTCGTCAGGTGATTGGAGTAAGAGACCTGTCTGTACACCATGAGTAGTACGCAGCAGTGATGCGGAACAACCAAACCAATAATTTGAGACAGAAAGCATATCCGATCACTTTCCATTGACATCATGCGTCACAGCTGCCAGTTACGACTTATTTGTACACTCTACCAATCTTGGTAACTTGCTGGATATTGGACCCTAGCATCGAACTTTCGGGAAGACGGAGTTTAGCGCCAATATTCCTCATTGGGGATTGCCATGTGGAACCCAGTGATAGTGATTTTCCACCCGGTTTGCAAACTAGTGACAGAAAGTGAACGAGCTACAACTACTTCGATATGCTGACAGACAAAAGTAATCCTAAGCATTCGGGCTAGTTGTTGGTCAAAACTGTACCATGAAATTCTACACAGACAGACGAAATATTCAAGTTCTATTTCCACCAGTGCACGCTCGAGTATCGCTCTTGTCACGGAGCTCTTGTCCGTGTTGGAAATGGAACTTTCATGCCTTCTGGTTGACACTCAGATGGGACCAGCGTGCGTGGACCAGCGTGTTAGCTCTGAGCGCGTGGACGTGTGACTATGTGTGTACCTTGATTAACACTACGCTGTGTTTAGACTTTAAAAATTCCATATTTTATAACACTGAGAACTGCAGTCGGGCTACCGTCAAGGGGTCATATTCAACATTAATGGTTCGAGGTACCAGGGTCCATCTGCCCCTCACGTGATCATGTTCACTACTGACGTGGTTGTGAGCGATAGGCTGCATCTAACTTTTAAACAATTCAGTTTTGTCCTATTTCCAGTCATTTGCGTACCAATTTGTTTTTGACAAGAGATTCATATGGAACCCAGCTGAATCTCTCGTTTATGATGTTGTGAAGCAACTGAATGTGCTTCACCAGGCCGCCTCATGTTTCAGTTGGTATGATGTTCGAGATATCGCGATACGTATATAGACGTAACATACTACTCATCAGGTTGCTGAAACCTGCGCCCACCTTATGGGTCCAAAGAATGGCAAAACCACTCGTGGACTGTTGAAGAGTTTTAGCAACCCCATGAGTGATGTATTACATCGTGTTGGATTCTTTTCACCCAGTTAACACAGACGTCCGAAATGCTGGGCGAGCGTTCAGTCCCCTGGTCAGAACTGGTCCCACTGACCATACCTGTTGGACAATGAAGCCTACGAGAATCGGCCGCTGACTATACTTCGGTGTCCCACGTAGCACTGGAACAGCGATGATTGCAGTGCAATTTGACGTCTTAAAATGATGTAATTTGACTCATTCAATCGACTTTTGAACGAAACTACCTTCTGTATGGGGATTCGAGGAAAGTTTATGTGTTCTCGTCAGGTGATTGGAGTAAGAGACCTGTCTGTACACCATGAGTAGTATGCAGCAGTGATGCGGAACAACCAAACCAATAATTTGAGACAGAAAGCATATCCGATCACTTTCCATTGACATCATGCGTCACAGCTGCCAGTTACGACTTATTTGTACACTCTACCAATCTTGGTAACTTGCTGGATATTGGACCTTAGCATCGAACTTTCAGAAAGACGGAGTTTAGCGCCAATATTCCTCATTGGGGATTGCCATGTGGAACCCAGTGATAGTGATTTTCCACCCGGTTTGCAAACTAGTGACAGAAAGTGAACGAGCTACAACTACTTCGATATGCTGACAGACAAAAGTAATCCTAAGCATTCGGGCTAGTTGTTGGTCAAAACTGTACCATGAAATTCTACACAGACAGACGAAATATTCAAGTTCTATTTCCACCAGTGCACGCTCGAGTATCGCTCTTGTCACGGAGCTCTTGTCCGTGTTGGAAATGGAACTTTCATGCCTTCTGGTTGACACTCAGATGGGACCAGCGTGCGTGGACCAGCGTGTTAGCTCTGAGCGCGTGGACGTGTGACTATGTGTGTACCTTGATTAACACTACGCTGTGTTTAGACTTTAAAAATTCCATATTTTATAACACTGAGAACTGCAGTCGGGCTACCGTCAAGGGGTCATATTCAACATTAATGGTTCGAGGTACCAGGGTCCATCTGCCCCTCACGTGATCATGTTCACTACTGACGTGGTTGTGAGCGATAGGCTGCATCTAACTTTTAAACAATTCAGTTTTGTCCTATTTCCAGTCATTTGCGTACCAATTTGTTTTTGACAAGAGATTCATATGGAACCCAGCTGAATCTCTCGTTTATGATGTTGTGAAGCAACTGAATGTGCTTCACCAGGCCGCCTCATGTTTCAGTTGGTATGATGTTCGAGATATCGCGATACGTATATAGACGTAACATACTACTCATCAGGTTGCTGAAACCTGCGCCCACCTTATGGGTCCAAAGAATGGCAAAACCACTCGTGGACTGTTGAAGAGTTTTAGCAACCCCATGAGTGATGTATTACATCGTGTTGGATTCTTTTCACCCAGTTAACACAGACGTCCGAAATGCTGGGCGAGCGTGTTAGCACCGCTACATCAGTGCACGCTCCAGTCTCGCTCTTGTCAGGGAGTTATTGTCCTCGTTGGAAATGGAACTTCAGACATATGGCAAATCAAGTTTGACGAGGCAGTCGTGCCAGCATTACTCTGTGGGATGCAAGTGAAATTTTCATGTCTGAGCAGGCGAACATGATCACGGCTGAGCGATGTGCTGAGTTTGCCGACGTCCAGCCTGCGCTGGTTGAGTACTGGTAACACACTCGTCTCGCAAGTCAGACATCCAAAGTTCAAACCCCGTGGAGATCCAAGTACATACACTACTGATAACCCTTAACGAGAGCGAAACTCGAGTCCAGTGCTTCCACTCTTTGGTGTGGACCAAGCAGAATTCTTGCACCAGCACATGACGACGACTTTTCAAACGAGAGTTATGTGAGCGTGAATCCTACAAACCTCGCAACCAACTAAACAGAGAGGTCTTGATTTTGACATGGATGAACAAACCTATTCAGGACTGACTTCAACACTCATTCTGTGACGATCATCTACCTGTCACCGACTGGATTTCCCCGTGTGACCAGTGAGTAGGCTCTTTCGTACTCCACCGGAGTGCAATCTCATATTTTCCATGCATATTTATGAACGAATATGTCGATTTCGTAAAACAGAAAACTTTCCGTAAGCTTGAAATAAGATGAGTGATTCATACTGATCCATACTGGATCCCGATAACACTGATGAAAATGCGACAGAAATGTTTTCAAGATATTGTTAGTAGTCAGTTCTTGGTTATTAGACAACTGCATGTTGAGTTGTTTGCTGAACTTCGCGATCTGTCCGCAAACAGTTCAACGCAGCTGCAGAAGACATCATCAAAACACTGTCGACGTCCTCAATCGCCTTTCAAAATGCAGGGCTCACTTTTAATCCTTCTTACTTACAGTCTGCCACTCACAGGCGTCAAATGTTGCGTCAGTAATTGTCTAAACAAAGCAACCCAACCCAAATTGGACTATCGAATGAGGGAAACTGAGATTGGTTGGACAGCTATAGATTTATATTGAATTCTGGTGACCGATCGAGTACCGATCAGCTGAGCGATTCATGTACTCGGATAGCGTGGTCCCAATGTATATTTTCAACCGTCCTTTGAGTATCTCCCATCTTGCACTCAAACCACCTGGACTAAATGGGTACAGTTGTTGCTCGTCCAAGCGACGTGATGTACCTGGTCAATTGAGTTAGGTTACTCGCTGTGTCGTGGCAAATATGTGCTTGTGGGACCACTTACTGAGCATGAGAAACATGCCGAAGTGCGATAACTGAGTAGAATAAACTGACACTGTGCTTATAGATTGATTTTTTGTCACGTCAATCTCTTGGATGCAAACAAACTGACCTAATCACAACCAAAGCAAATAGTCTGCATCCGGCCCGTTGTTCCGCTGAAGCGCTGGTCAGGAGGTTGTTCATCCAACAACAATAATAATGACGCACTTACGTCATCGAAGTTCGTTCCAGAAGCAACATGCTCCTCATAAGACCGCTGAAAACTCCTCAATAGCCCATCACCGGTTTCGCCCTTCTTCGGGCTCAACAAGCTGACGCAGTCGGTGAGTTCCCGTCAACCCCAGGTTTTGCCTGAACCCGAATTCGAAGGAATTCGTCAAGTGCTCTCGTTTGCATACGACTTTAGTCTTGACGAGGTACTCAATTGAATTCAGATGAGTCTGTCTTTTATGGTGCATTTCTTCTTCCACTGAATGTGTTGCCGACTAATGTTTCAGTTGGTACAATATTCCGGCTATGAAAATACATCGCGTGGACTTAACATACTACTCATAAGTTGCCATCATAACCAAATTCGTGTGCAATTGCGAGGCTTTATACTGAGTATTATTACAAGAGATGCTAAACAAAGACAGTTCTGGTACCCAGTATGTAGCATCGGGCAGTTTGCATGTCCCTACCAGTGAGGCAATCACTGACACTGTGCAATTTGATGAGCACCTGTCATTCTTAATTATAACGCATGTAGACAATGCGCTAAGTAAGGAAGCAAGCATATTGAACTATTTTAAGTGGGCAAACTAATCACACGAGTTCCGTTTTACTGGGAGAGTCAACCAAAACCAAGTTGAATTTCTGTTGCATCATGAGGTCTCCTATCGGTTACGCCTGAATTAGGCCTGTCAGATTACGCGATATGAAGACAGAAAACCGGCCAGGAACACGGCTGTACTCTCAGGTGAGGCCACACATACAGAACTAGTGCGTGAATATCCATGGGGCAGTTGAATGGCCAAACAGGGTCAGTCACTTTGTCCGTTCTTGCCCAACCAATGGCGACATTCCTGCCGTGAACAGTTTCACACCCGCTCCGCTGGTCGCATGCAACCAAGCAAGGTTTGGTAACGGGAACTGTGTGTGACCGCTGGTGGTGACCTCAGAGACGCGTCGTTCCCTGTGCATGCACATTTTGTGCTCGGACGCATCCTGACAATTTCTCGTATATCAGTTTGGTTTTCACGGGAGACAGCTGAAACTCTCGTTCATGATATTGTTCAACTGAATGTACTGCACAAATGTACTCCCCGTGGTTCATTTATAGGAGTATGTTTGCCTGAAGAGAACTATTCACAAGTTTGCTGAAAACTCTTCGACAGTCCACAACAAGTCTTGCCGTTCTTGGGGCTCATCAGTTAGGTGCAGCATCTAAACAATACAGAGGCGGAATTGTCACCGTTGGGTATCAGTCAGATAAGTTATTCATCAGCCCCAGTAGGGCAATGGGTCTACTAGAGTCTTGACGTTTTGCGCCATTCAGTCTTTATCCGAGGTTGATTGTACATGATCAGTGCATTACGGACGGGTACGGTTGGCTGAACACGGCGAAGAATCCAATGATCTTTCAACTGTACGTACGAAGAAATCGTTCGTCAAGTTTGAACCCAAAGTATTGCCTCACATTGTTCTTCCAAACCATTGTGCGAATATGCCATCGATCGTAAAATGCATGACAGTACCAAACAATCCAGTTGTGTAGTTTGACCGTCTCATACGCACTCAAACGCACCTCACAGGCATAAGGGAAAGACCAGCTATGCAGCAACCGAACTAGCGTGTGGGTCCCGGACTATCCACAACCATGCATATCGTGTACTTTTGTGGCACCATGTAGACCACCATACTGCGGGAACATTGGCTCGTGTGCCAGACAGGTGATCCGAATAACAGCTTCGCAAGTGCGGTAAGAGCACAAGTTGATGGCAACGAAGACCTTAGTGTAGTTTGTTCGGAAACTTTTCCTAAAAAAATTCAGGAAACAGGGAAAGTTAGCAAGAGAAATTGTAGTAGCTTGGTCTTTGGCCGGTCTCCTGGTTTCTCTTACAGGTTTGTCCATCCAAACATATTTCATATGTTGGTAAGGCTATAGAGACAGTTGAGGTCTCTCATTTGCCAGAAACCAACTCATTCTGTGACAGGCTAGATTAGCCACTAAAGACATTTTATGGTCAGTTGTGGTGTTCTTAAAATGTTGAGTGAACGGAAGTCAACTTGCTCTATAACATAGGAGCATTTTGAAACCTCAGCCTTTCTCCTATCGCACATGACACAAAAGATTCAGCTGTCGTAGTCACTGAACAGATCAATACATAGGCCACTTTTCGATTTGGCTAACTTAATTGGAGGTGGAGAATGCCACAGTTCGGCCTCCCCAAGACTCGTTACTATTTGGGGGACAGATCTCTTCACCCCATGTGATCTCCTCACGATGAAATGAGCTATCACGATTTTGGAAATCAGCGGGGTTTGCAGATGTCGGCGAGTCGATTCAACAGAAAGGCTGTGTGCACAGAACAGGATTTTCGTCACAGATAAATGTTAGGCCGAACGGCAGACGACCGCATCACAAGCTGTCCCCGTGATTGGACGGGATGCATTCGTTTGATCACCGGGCATTGTCTCATCTATTTTTAACCAACGCACTGTCCTTCCCTTTTGCTTCACACCATAACCCGCTCAATACAGGTGCAGCGCACGCCGCTGTCTTCATTCTATATGACCTACCGCCTTGTCATCTATCCATCGGTCTGTTCGCTGTGGCGCCGCAGCATCCTGAAAACCCGAAGATTTCGCAATCCAATCCGTAGGCACAAATTCGCAGAAACGTGCTTCCGTATGCACCTACACGCATCACTGCATGCAGAACGACAGACATCGCCCTCTTACGGCGTGTGAGTGTATCACAGGCAGGTTGAACCCTAAACGGGATCCTCCTGTCCCTTGTACACGTCAGCAGACGAGCATAACTGAACCAGGTGATCAGGGGTCACGGTGTGCCTAATCCCATAACAAATTAGGATAGACATACCAGCCGAGATTCAACAAGCAAGTGCCAACCTAATGGTGAACGCACACGGACAAACTTAAGTGGCAAAACCCAGCTGGCCAACCGAAAGGTCGAGTGATGTCGGTGGCCCTCATGTGCAGTCAGAGGGCGACAACAAACAATCGGTTTTCGCCAGGCCGAAATGTAAGTCACCTTTGGAGCACTTGCAAGTGGCAGGGGTCAAACAGCCTTATGGAACAATCTCAGAGGAAATTATTAGTCGGACCGCCAACTGTTAATGTGTGTCATTCGATTGTACGATGGTTATCTTCATGCAATTTACTGAAGGAAGAAAAATGTGAAGAGTCTGTCTTCAGCCTTTGTGTGAGCTTTTTGGAGCGCCATTAGTCCTTGGACATGGTAAAAAAGGAAGACGGTTTTGGTTAACCGACTGTGACCATTCCGTTTTTATCTTACGGCAATGACCGAGTTTCAGCACATTCGTTTATCGCTTTCAGACAAGTCCTGGTGACGGTTGACACCGGGTCTATTGGAGGGTTGCGGTAAGACGTGTCTGGACCTGCTTTCACTTGATAGGAGGAATAACAGGGTAGGCCTAATAAAAATAATAAATCTACCGATTGTTACCGAACTTTTCCGAAAACCTGAAAGGTTGTCACTAGTCGGGTGAAAGCTGACACAAGGACACAATAATAAAAGGTCTAGATTGGTGGTTTCAATGGTGACATCGAGACGTTTTCTCCCATGCTATTTATGTTCGGGGAAGGCTTGAAGCTGTTCCTTGAACAGCAGCTGGCTTTCTTTTCGTCGGAACAACACCACAACTGCATAAATTTCCCATCACACCTTCAATTTGCGCGACCTGAAAAAATATCAAGCAGTTTATTTTCGGCCCTTCGGTCAACGTAACATTCACTCCTTGGTTTTGTCGATACGAGGATTCCTTCAAGGTCGCAGTTGCGGCCTTGGTTGATGGCTGAACTATTCGGCTACTTCTTTGCAAACTGCGAGCGATGGAGCATAAGAGATATTGTAGTTTCATGCTGCCAAAAAACTTCAAGCATAGTTCCCTTCAAATTACTGGTTACTTTTGAAGTTGATATTGGAAGGAAGTTTGTCCATTTTATTTATGACACACCAGCATGTATTCAAACAAACACTGCTTCAGATATCACACTGATTTCCCGTTAACTGTGTCTAATGTTATGTAAGACTCTTATGATTATCCAGAGGTAACACGCTACTCACAAGACAGCTGAAAACTCTTCGATAGTAACATTATGAGCAGTGTGTTAAACCTAGACGGCGTATTGCGGTATCTCGAATATCGAACCAGCTGAAACTTGAGGCGATCTTATGCAGCACTCTTAGTCAAGGAAGATTATCGTAAACGACAGACTTAGCGGGAATCACTTTAGTCTCCCACCAAAAACAAATCCGTGTACAAATGACAGTATTTGGGGAACTGTGTTGGATTCTTGTTAGCTCAGGATCATACATTGTTAGCTATTCGGGTGGCTGTCGATCCGATTGCCAAACCTGGCCCTGTTACCTCAAATCCAGAGTTGTGGCCTTCAACAGAAAGGTGGACTTTAAATATGGAGCCGCCTTCGGTCTCACAATGTCCGAGTGTGTTTTCCTAATCCCTGGAGATTGTGGAAAAGTTTTACACAATCTTCAGTGATTCTCCTTGAATTTTAAGGGATATGTCCGGAGAATGCGCGTTCTGAAGCATGACTTTGCACTTTGAAGGTGCAAGGCACTTGCCAAAAATGGTATGATGGTGGTCAGTTTATTCAACGGGTTTGTGCTTCACTTTGTTCTTCAAAGATGAGGGCGATGTCATCAGCGTACTACAGATCGACAAGACTCTCACCAGTAACAGATGTGAAACGGTCTTGCTACCGAGTCGTTAGTCATTGCGCTGTCTGCGCTGATGAGATCGAGACAGATGGGGCTGTACCGGGGTGAGTAAAATAGGCCAAGAAATGATGGCTCACAGCATCTCAGTCACTACGGGTGGCACCGAACACAGTCAGGCTCCGAGACACAGTTGTGCGCGAAGCTGATCGATTCGGTTGCAAACAGTTCGTGTCATCGTCAGTCTGCTAATTATTGGTCTGCGTGGGTGTTCTTCACGTAAGAGTGTGTGTGCTCGTACATGTGTGTTTACACCACATCTGCTCGATCAGTGTGATGTTGGCTGGGGAGACATTTACAATGATTTGCTGTTGAATCCGAGTGACCTTGTGGTTTGACCGCCTCGTGAGAGCCACGAAATCGCAACCGAAAATAGTGCAAAACCCTGTCAGAGCATAGGCCACCTACACAAGTGCAGTGGCCAGCGCATGGATGATGATGACTTGTTGGAGCTTTCGGTTCTGCTTTCCAGCGAACAATATTGGACAACGTATTTGCATATCGTTATAGACTGCTAGACTGATAGATAGATAATCGATGTCAGTGGCGTTCATGCTGTCAGTTTCTTTCCAGATTGTCTGATTGAGCGGTTGGAGGTGTAGACACCTCAGAATGCTTGACATAGGCCAGAACTAGGCCCCCTACCTCATGCACTCTTTTTCTCTTCTTTTCACTCAGGGCTTTTAATATACATATATAATGTGTCTGTTTGCTGTCGCATAGGTCACAATTGTTGACCGTTTACCTGACAGCCTTTATCAAGCGTTGTATTACACACTCCAACTAACAGACAGATTGAGAAATTAGCGTTAGCTTTTGTTGGATTTCTAGACAGAACCGGCTCTGTTTTCCAGCGAACAGTATTGGACGACATATTTGCAAATCGTGGTTGACTAGTTTAGAGGTGTAACATTTAGAGTTCATACTGGCCATTTCGTAAATGGGTACGAAAACATTACGCCTAATTAATGAGCCCGAATGACATTGAAACCGACAACAAGACATCAGATAGTTAGAAGCAACATCACGAGTAGCCCATTCTGCGTGTTGTTGCACAATCAGTGTTCGATTCCATCCGAAGACGGTCCACAAATTCTACCCCACAAATGTGTTTCGTTACAACAGCAATATGCTGCATTGTTTTACCCGGAGGTGGACAGCTAACAAACGGATTTGCACGATATGCTTGTTTGTATACATTTAGCTGTATATGCAGCTCTTTTCAGAGGATCCGAGAGCGAGTTTCATGTGAAGGGGGGGAATATTGGAACGAAATTATTCGGTTACTTTTGTAGTTACCTGCATTTTTTCTCAAGTTCAGTGCAAGTCACCTGTTTTGGCTGAAGACTCGGATGACCGAAATGCACAGAGGGGAGAGATTTACGTCGATATCGAGTCAAATCGCACAAATTTCGCGACCAATCACAGTGAGCAGTTACCATGCGCCCAACTGGCGACAGTTCAACTGGGATAACTTGGTGCAGGAGGGGATCCCCAGTTATTTTATTACCACGTACGGAGATAGTATGCCTATTGAGAATCATCGGCAGTGGGCATCCCATGGAACTCCGGAGAGTCTCGAACCCGCGACCTCCAAGCTAGTACTTTGAACACTTAACCGTTCGGCCACGAGTTGCAGGAGTCTCGCGAGATCCGCACTGCCGATGATTCCCAATAAGGATGAAACAGTTGTACAGTGCTTCTCGGCTTTTCAGCATAGATTGGCTTCACTTACGGGACGAAATCTTCACATATGCAAGCATAATGACTACCTACTGCTCTGTTCAGAGAATCAGAAAGCGAGTCTCCTGCGAGAGGGGAAAAACTAGTCTCGACTGTACTCTTCACTAAGTCAAGTGATGGTACAAAAAATCAGCGGACAATGACTAAATGTTACACTTCATCCTCGCATGTAGTTTGTGACCACCGCGGATCGCAGCAACAATCCATATAAGAAATCACATGAGGATTAACATCTCCGAACCTAAACACTATTAAGAGCTCTGCGAATAGAAGAACCATCTTCACCCGCCGCACTAGGTGGACGGCACACATCCAGCGCTTCCGAACGCCTAATATTCGCGGCCCCATTAGTATTACCAAAGGTCCCCGGAAGATCTACGCCGCAAAACAAAAGACAACCAGAAATAGGGTTTGAATTTATTGAACTGCTTCATAAATTAGGGATAAAAATAACTTGAGAAAATGCCTCAAGGGGTTGCGGAGCCTCGTGATCTGGTTTAGAAGCATTTGCGGTGGACGATACCTGGACCAGACTCGTCGTATTCCTGTTTCGAGATCCACATCTGCTGGAACGTGGACAACGAAGCCAAGATCGAACCACCAATCCACACAGAGTATTTACGCTCCGGTGGCGCAACAATCTTGATCTTCATCGTACTCGGAGCCAACGCAGTGATCTCCTTCTGCATGCGATCCGCAATACCAGGGAACATGGTCGTACCACCAGACAGAACCGTGTTCGCGTACAAGTCCTTTCGGATATCCACATCGCACTTCATGATCGAGTTGAACGTGCTCTCATGGATACCGGCAGATTCCATACCCAAGAAGCTCGGTTGGAACAGAGCCTCGGGACAACGGAATCGTTCGTTACCAATCGTGATCACCTGACCATCGGGCAATTCGTAACTCTTCTCCAGTGATGAGCTCGATGCCGCGGTGGCCATCTCCTGCTCGAAGTCCAGAGCCACGTAGCACAACTTCTCCTTGATATCACGCACGATTTCTCGCTCAGCCGTGGTCGTGAAACTGTAACCACGCTCGGTCAGGATTTTCATCAGGTAGTCAGTCAGATCACGACCAGCCAAATCGAGACGGAGGATCGCGTGAGGAAGCGCGTAACCTTCATAGATTGGGACTGCGTGTGTCACACCGTCACCAGAGTCCAACACGATACCGGTCGTACGACCCGAAGCGTACAGGGACAGCACAGCCTGGATGCCCACGTACATGGCTGGTGAGTTGAATGTCTCGAACATGATCTGTGTCATCTTCTCCCGATTGGCTTTCGGATTCAGTGGAGCTTCGGTGAGCAGAACGGGGTGTTCTTCAGGCGCGACTCGCAACTCATTGTAGAAAGTGTGATGCCAGATCTTCTCCATATCATCCCAATTGGTCACGATGCCGTGTTCGATTGGGTATTTGAGTGTGAGGATACCTCGTTTGGATTGGGCTTCATCACCAACGTAGCTATCCTTTTGACCCATACCGACCATCACGCCCTAGACGAGAGACACACAGACACGCAGAGAGAGATGTTAGAATATATATGTACAGTGTAATATGAATATGGTAATCAAATGAGCAGGCACCGAATAACTGCTTGCTATGAAAATCT
This sequence comes from Clonorchis sinensis, assembly GCA_003604175.2. Lineage (NCBI taxonomy): Eukaryota > Metazoa > Platyhelminthes > Trematoda > Opisthorchiida > Opisthorchiidae > Clonorchis > Clonorchis sinensis. The sequence goes on along the minus strand of CM030373.1, from coordinate 27,083,888 downwards.
AAGTTGTCTAAGTTCACCTGGAACAGTCGATGAGAATTAAATGAATGCGACTTACTTGGTGACGTGGTCGTCCTACAATCGATGGAAAGACCGCACGAGGCGCATCATCACCAGCGAAACCGGCTTTGCACATTCCCGAACCATTGTCTACAACAAGGGCTTGAACTTCTTCGTCCGCCATTTGTCAGTTTTATCCCTGTCTGATTCGGCTGTTTTGTGCCCGAAACGAAAGCGCCTGAGAGTGCTTGGTACCTGCACAACCGGCCATTTATACTGTCTTGATTGTTCCCATATATGGTGTTTCACCACATCCGGTCTCCTTGGTCCTTGGTCAGGTTTCCCACATTCTCCAGCGTTGGCAAGCCTGCCAAAGATTAGACTTGTGTGCATTCGGGTCGGTTCAATGAATCGTTGATTGGACATTAGTGGCACACCCATCCCCATTTCGGACGTCTGTTCTAGGCCCGACGACTGTTCACATCCCGATGGACAAACTGGTGTTTCATTGGTTGCCTATTCTGATGTGTATTGAACCAGTGTGTACCGTGGTTTGACTCAGATGCCCCAAGTTTAGCATTTTTTTCAAAACGCATTTTGGCCGGTCGTTTTTGCACCATTGTTTGAATAGCACTTTGACTAACAGAACGATGACTGTTTGACCCTGATTACAAACCAGCGGAAAGCCCAGCTCGTCTGATATCGGGTCAGTTATGGCCTTACCTTTGGTTACAAATGGTTGGTTGAATAAAGGGAATTTTTCAACTATACTACGGTAGTAGAACAGATTAATTTTAAGACAACGGTTGTTGTCATTAGCAGAGCTGAAATTTGCATCCCACTTGAGGGTCACTTATACAGAGCTACAAATTATTTGCCGTCGACACTGGTGATCCACTCCAACCTCATTGTACGAACAGCACCAATTTTAGGTGAAAAGTGCAGATAACCGATGGTACTAACCTGGTAGTCGAATCGACCTCCAATCTAACAATGTACTCAATCACTCATCAATGGAACAGAACAGACAGAACACCGTATGAAAAACATGAGTGGGAAAACTGAGTTGGATAACCACAGAATGACAAATAAAATAAGCGTTCTATTGGACTCTGTGCTGCAATCGTAGACTAGAAGAGGGTGGTCGCAGCGCGCTATTTTCAAATGTTTTCTATTCACGAATCTCTTCATTCCGTCATCTGGTGGTGTGGTTTGTGTGTCATTACAAGCACTTAACAGATGAGATATCTTCAATTTCCACATTGGTTCGCCAGTCGGCTGCTCCATATGCCTGTTAATTGCAGTCACACAACAACCGTAGACCTCTTGATTTGCAGATATTACTTGGACGTCTAACTACTACGGAAATACACTGTGATCCTAGGGTTATAATCTGCACTTGTGTAGGTGGCCTATGCTCTGACAGGTTTTGCACTATTTTCGGTTGCGATTTCGTGGCTCTCACGAGGCGGTCAAACCACAAGGTCACTCGGATTCAACAGCAAATCATTGTAAATGTCTCCCAGCCAACATCACACTGATCGAGCAGATGTGGTGTAAACACACATGTACGAGCACACACACTCTTACGTGAAGAACACCCACGCAGACCAATAATTAGCAGACTGACGATGACACGAACTGTTTGCAACCGAATCGATCAGCTTCGCGCACAACTGTGTCTCGGAGCCTGACTGTGTTCGGTGCCACCCGTAGTGACTGAGATGCTGTGAGCCATCATTTCTTGGCCTATTTTACTCACCCCGGTACAGCCCCATCTGTCTCGATCTCATCAGCGCAGACAGCGCAATGACTAACGACTCGGTAGCAAGACCGTTTCACATCTGTTACTGGTGAGAGTCTTGTCGATCTGTAGTACGCTGATGACATCGCCCTCATCTTTGAAGAACAAAGTGAAGCACAAACCCGTTGAATAAACTGACCACCATCATACCATTTTTGGCAAGTGCCTTGCACCTTCAAAGTGCAAAGTCATGCTTCAGAACGCGCATTCTCCGGACATATCCCTTAAAATTCAAGGAGAATCACTGAAGATTGTGTAAAACTTTTCCACAATCTCCAGGGATTAGGAAAACACACTCGGACATTGTGAGACCGAAGGCGGCTCCATATTTAAAGTCCACCTTTCTGTTGAAGGCCACAACTCTGGATTTGAGGTAACAGGTGGCCAGCTGATTTGCTGTTCGAAGTACTGTGCCCAGCGATCCAAACGTTCTGTTTTGCTGCATATCAGGGAGTCATTTTGGTCTCAGACTATTTCGCTGATACGAGGTTTCCGAGGACCAGTCGAACGAATCAAGTGGATCTGCTTGCGGACGTTTCCAGCATTCTTTGCATCTTCCATTTCTTCGGTCTTTCGGGTCCACCAAGCTTCTCGGTCTGCAACGGACACTCAGTTTCACCTGGCGTCGGATGATGCGTCGGGTGGAATCGTGGTGGCGGCCGGGGGGAATCTGTCGTCGGATCTCCAGCAAAGACACGGTCCTATCAGAGATCCAATGTTGAATCAGGTTGGCTGGGTTGTACCACAAACAGACGTCCCAACTTTACGTAGTGCTTTGGATATTTTTCCCCAAAGTGGCCGCTGGTGTTCCAGAAGCTGAGAGCATCCGGACCAGAGGCTCGGTGGCGCTTGAGAGAATATATGCAGTCATAAACCGCCGAGGCCGTAGGTGGTTCGACATTCGCCGTTCAAGGCTCTACGTCAAGTGTGGAATCCAGATGGGTGACAGCTGTTGGCCATGACAATTGTTATTCGAAGTATTCGGCCCATCGGCCGAAGCGTTCTTCTTTATTTGAGATGTTCACTCCATTCCGATCCTTGATGGTCTCGCTCACAAGCCGTTGCCGAGGACCGGTCGCACGGATCAACTGAAGTAATCATCGGGCATTAGCGGCTTTCTGGGCCTCTTCCATTTCCTTGGTTTTCTGTGTCCACCACACTTCACAGTCGGCTTGCACACTCACCTTCACTTGGCGTCTGATGATTCGTCGCACCAAGTTATGTTGCTTGCAAAACCGTTGCAGGTCGAACGGAGGCTCTCCAGGTAAGACTGACCGGCCTACCAGGATAGAGTTAATAATGGAGTGGGGAAAGGGGAAAAAGTATGTGAAAGAGAAAGGAGGGAGTCGGCAGCAATCTCCTGTTTTCGCTTACCCGCCTTGGTGTATGCAGCAAGTAAAACGACCCGGCTGATAGCACCACGCGATGGCCGATGTGACATGAGAGTATTGTTAGTTGTAAATGTCATCGTTGTACGTGGGATAGGATACTACCACGACTTCCATACCTAGACAGGAGGACGATCAGCGTCCTCAACCAAAGCCTCTGGCTCAAAAGCCCAACCGCAATGCAGCGGTGTTTGGCTGGAAATGCGTGCATTACCCTTTTTATAGAACAAGTCGCCCCACATGTTCTAACCCCCCACCTGGAGGGTCAGGAGACTGTTTTCGTCAGACCTCTAACAATTGACCAACATGGTATGAGAGACTGCGGGTGTCGCGCGGACACCTCCACACGCACCCCCCAGTATAGCTCAGTGGGTCGCTGAGGTACACAAATTGCCACACCACGATAAGGTCCAGTCTCTTCGTGGCAGCTTGGTACCACCTAACCTGTGTATTTCACGTTATATAAATACGCCATTCTTATTGGTAGTGTGAGGAGATTTGGGAATTTTCGTGAAATGCCTTACTGGGAATCATCCGCAGTGCACATCTCACGAAACTCCGCAGAATCTCGAACCCGCGATCTCCTGGCTAGTAGTGTGAACACTTAACCGTTCGGCCACGAGCGACTGATCAGCAGTGCGTTTAACTCGCACTTAGTCAGGATGTAGCGCCACTCATCCTTCAATCAAGGGATCCACATCACGCGGTCACACGTGTTGACTGGCTCCTCGAGCAACGTTTCGTGAGATGCGCACTGCCGATGATTCCCAATAAGGATGCAACAGCCACACAGTGCTTCTCGGCTTTTCAGCATAGATTGGCTTCACTTACAGGACAAAATCTCCACAAAAACACCGTACTATGCCCGCATTTCTAGACAATGGCGAATGACCAGTAGAATATGTTAGACGCTTGCTTACCCGCCCTAACCACAAGCATCCAGTTCTCCGGCGCTTTTGTAGCGGTAGGGGTGTGTGGATGCGTTAGCTCGATATCCTGCTCCACATAAATGCAACAGGCTAGTACCTGCATCGGATAAGATCGTATGACACATGAAAGCATGTACGTTGTATCAAAGTATACAACGGTGGCTTGCAAAATCTCAAGTAAACCATTCTGACGCATCTGTTCTGTGCACACAGCCTTTCTGTTGAATCGACTCGCCGACATCTGCAAACCCCGCTGATTTCCAAAATCGCGATAGCTCATTTCATCGTGAGGAGATCACATGGGTGAAGAGATCTGTCCCCCAAATAGTAACGAGTCTTGGGAGGCCGAACTGTGGCATTCTCCACCTCCAATTAAGTTAGCCAAATCGAAAAGTGGCCTATGTATTGATCTGTTCAGTGACTGCGACAGCTGAATCTTTTGTGTCATGTGCGATAGGAGAAAGGCTGAGGTTTCAAAATGCTCCTATGTTATAGAGCAAGTTGACTTCCGTTCACTCAACATTTTAAGAACACCACAACTGACCATAAAATGTCTTTAGTGGCTAATCTAGCCTGTCACAGAATGAGTTGCTTTCTGGCAAACGAACGCTGATAAACACTAGTTTTCTAGTTCACCAACAGGAATCTTTGTTTGAATAATCAATAATGTTGTTTAGCGAGACCCAGCAAAGGCATCCGCAAATCAGACCATCATCCTCAATGCGCTAGAACCGGTACCTTCACTGTGGTCAAACACAGCGCAACCGATACAGTAGTATTCTTAGACTTTCTGAGAAACTTTCGCTTTTGCAGAATATCCCATGCAGGTGTGCACTGGGTGTTGATCAGGCGGTTGTTGATGTGTTCCCCTGCTTGGCAACTAACTTGCGAACGTCGCCATTCGAGGAGACATCATCAATGCGTAACTGTGTGTGTGCGTGTGTGTGTTTCATTTATTGAACGTCACCGGACACAGACAGCTTTATCCTCGGTAAGATTGAAGGAATCGAGCATAGCTTGGTTTTACCAGGAGTCTCAAGTGGGTTCAACAGAATTTCTCGCTTGTGATGCTCTTCAACTGAGTGTGCTGTACAAAACCGCTTCACATCTTAGTAAGATACTTGTAAGTTTGCTGAAATTTCTTCGACAGCCAGCGACGAAACATCATAAACGAGGGATACAGCTGCGAACATTTGGGGTTTCTGTCAAAAATCACATTAGTATGCAAATTAGTGTATTTCGCTAATTTTGCAATTTGGATTGAAGCAGAACATCAGGCTGACGGACACTCCAATGCTGCACCTAACTGATGAGCCCCAAGAACGGCAAGACTTGTTGTGGACTGTCGAAGAGTTTTCAGCAAACTTGTGAATAGTTCTCTTCAGGCAAACATACTCCTATAAATGAACCACGGGGAGTACATTTGTGCAGTACATTCAGTTGAACAATATCATGAACGAGAGTTTCAGCTGTCTCCTGTGAAAACCAAACTGATATACGAGAAATTGTCAGGATGCGTCCGAGCACAAAATGTGCATGCACAGGGAACGACGCGTCTCTGAGGTCACCACCAGCGGTCACAACACGTTCCCGTTACCAAACCTTGCTTGGTTGCATGCGACCAGCGGAGCGGGTGTGAAACTGTTCACGGCAGGAATGTCGCCATTGGTTGGGCAAGAACGGACAAAGTGACTGACCCTGTTTGGCCATTCAACTACCCCATGGATATTCACGCACTAGTTCTGTATGTGTGGCCTCACCTGAGAGTACAGCCATGTTCCTGGCTGCTTTTCTGTCTTCATATCGCGTAATCTGGCAGGCCTAATTCAGGCGTAAGCGATAGGAGACCTCATGATGCAACAGAAATTCAACTTGGTTTTGGTTGACTCTCCCAGTAAAACGGAACTCGTGTGATTAGTTTGCCCACTTAAAATAGTTCAATATGCTTGCTTCCTTACTTAGCGCATTGTTTACATCCGTTATAACTAAGAATGACAGGTGCTCATCAACTGCACAGTGTCGGTGATTTCCTCACCGGTAGGGACATGCAAACTGCCCGATGCTACATACTGGGTACCAGAACTGTCTTTGTTTAGCATCTCTTGTAATAATACTCAGTATAAAGCCTCGCAATTGCACACGAATTTGGTTATGATGGCAACTTATGAGTAGTATGTTAAGTCCACGCGATGTATTTTCATAGCCGGAATATTGTACCAACTGAAACATTAGTCGGCAACACATTCAGTGGAAGAAGAAATGCACCATAAAAGACAGACTCATCTGAATTCAATTGAGTACCTCGTCAAGACTAAAGTCGTATGCAAACGAGAGCACTTGACGAATTCCTTCGAATTCGGGTTCAGGCAAAACCTGGGGTTGACGGGAACTCACCGACTGCGTCAGCTTGTTGAGCCCGAAGAAGGGCGAAACCGGTGATGGGCTATTGAGGAGTTTTCAGCGGTCTTATGAGGAGCATGTTGCTTCTGGAACGAACTTCGATGACGTAAGTGCGTCATTATTGTTGTTGGATGAACAACCTCCTGACCAGCGCTTCAGCGGAACAACGGGCCGGATGCAGACTATTTGCTTTGGTTGTGATTAGGTCAGTTTGTTTGCATCCAAGAGATTGACGTGACAAAAAATCAATCTATAAGCACAGTGTCAGTTTATTCTACTCAGTTATCGCACTTCGGCATGTTTCTCATGCTCAGTAAGTGGTCCCACAAGCACATATTTGCCACGACACAGCGAGTAACCTAACTCAATTGACCAGGTACATCACGTCGCTTGGACGAGCAACAACTGTACCCATTTAGTCCAGGTGGTTTGAGTGCAAGATGGGAGATACTCAAAGGACGGTTGAAAATATACATTGGGACCACGCTATCCGAGTACATGAATCGCTCAGCTGATCGGTACTCGATCGGTCACCAGAATTCAATATAAATCTATAGCTGTCCAACCAATCTCAGTTTCCCTCATTCGATAGTCCAATTTGGGTTGGGTTGCTTTGTTTAGACAATTACTGACGCAACATTTGACGCCTGTGAGTGGCAGACTGTAAGTAAGAAGGATTAAAAGTGAGCCCTGCATTTTGAAAGGCGATTGAGGACGTCGACAGTGTTTTGATGATGTCTTCTGCAGCTGCGTTGAACTGTTTGCGGACAGATCGCGAAGTTCAGCAAACAACTCAACATGCAGTTGTCTAATAACCAAGAACTGACTACTAACAATATCTTGAAAACATTTCTGTCGCATTTTCATCAGTGTTATCGGGATCCAGTATGGATCAGTATGAATCACTCATCTTATTTCAAGCTTACGGAAAGTTTTCTGTTTTACGAAATCCACATATTCGTTCATAAATATGCATGGAAAATATGAGATTGCACTCCGGTGGAGTACGAAAGAGCCTACTCACTGGTCACACGGGGAAATCCAGTCGGTGACAGGTAGATGATCGTCACAGAATGAGTGTTGAAGTCAGTCCTGAATAGGTTTGTTCATCCATGTCAAAATCAAGACCTCTCTGTTTAGTTGGTTGCGAGGTTTGTAGGATTCACGCTCACATAACTCTCGAAAAGTCGTCGTCATGTGCTGGTGCAAGAATTCTGCTTGGTCCACACCAAAGAGTGGAAGCACTGGACTCGAGTTTCGCTCTCGTTAAGGGTTATCAGTAGTGTATGTACTTGGATCTCCACGGGGTTTGAACTTTGGATGTCTGACTTGCGAGACGAGTGTGTTACCAGTACTCAACCAGCGCAGGCTGGACGTCGGCAAACTCAGCACATCGCTCAGCCGTGATCATGTTCGCCTGCTCAGACATGAAAATTTCACTTGCATCCCACAGAGTAATGCTGGCACGACTGCCTCGTCAAACTTGATTTGCCATATGTCTGAAGTTCCATTTCCAACGAGGACAATAACTCCCTGACAAGAGCGAGACTGGAGCGTGCACTGATGTAGCGGTGCTAACACGCTCGCCCAGCATTTCGGACGTCTGTGTTAACTGGGTGAAAAGAATCCAACACGATGTAATACATCACTCATGGGGTTGCTAAAACTCTTCAACAGTCCACGAGTGGTTTTGCCATTCTTTGGACCCATAAGGTGGGCGCAGGTTTCAGCAACCTGATGAGTAGTATGTTACGTCTATATACGTATCGCGATATCTCGAACATCATACCAACTGAAACATGAGGCGGCCTGGTGAAGCACATTCAGTTGCTTCACAACATCATAAACGAGAGATTCAGCTGGGTTCCATATGAATCTCTTGTCAAAAACAAATTGGTACGCAAATGACTGGAAATAGGACAAAACTGAATTGTTTAAAAGTTAGATGCAGCCTATCGCTCACAACCACGTCAGTAGTGAACATGATCACGTGAGGGCAGATGGACCCTGGTACCTCGAACCATTAATGTTGAATATGACCCCTTGACGGTAGCCCGACTGCAGTTCTCAGTGTTATAAAATATGGAATTTTTAAAGTCTAAACACAGCGTAGTGTTAATCAAGGTACACACATAGTCACACGTCCACGCGCTCAGAGCTAACACGCTGGTCCACGCACGCTGGTCCCATCTGAGTGTCAACCAGAAGGCATGAAAGTTCCATTTCCAACACGGACAAGAGCTCCGTGACAAGAGCGATACTCGAGCGTGCACTGGTGGAAATAGAACTTGAATATTTCGTCTGTCTGTGTAGAATTTCATGGTACAGTTTTGACCAACAACTAGCCCGAATGCTTAGGATTACTTTTGTCTGTCAGCATATCGAAGTAGTTGTAGCTCGTTCACTTTCTGTCACTAGTTTGCAAACCGGGTGGAAAATCACTATCACTGGGTTCCACATGGCAATCCCCAATGAGGAATATTGGCGCTAAACTCCGTCTTTCTGAAAGTTCGATGCTAAGGTCCAATATCCAGCAAGTTACCAAGATTGGTAGAGTGTACAAATAAGTCGTAACTGGCAGCTGTGACGCATGATGTCAATGAAAAGTGATCGGCATGCTTCCCGTCTCAATTATTGGTTTGTTTGTTCCGCATCACTGCTGCATACTACTCATGGTGTACAGACAGGTCTCTTACTCCAATCACCTGACGAGAACACATAAACTTTCCTCGAATCCCCATACAGAAGGTAGTTTCGTTCAAAAGTCGATTGAATTAGTCAAATTACATCATTTTAAGACGTCAAATTGCACTGCAATCATCGCTGTTCCAGTGCTACGTGGGACACCGAAGTATAGTCAGCGGCCGATTCTCGTAGGCTTCATTGTCCAACAGGTATGGTCAGTGGGACCAGTTCTGACCAGGGGACTGAAGCGGAACAACAACAGTCGACTTACGAAACAGGGAGAGGGGAAGAGAATGTGAGAAAATGTTCCGGTGTAAACAACGAAAAGGAGCAACTGAATGCTGGTGATAGGTTGTGAAACGGTCTTGCTAACGAGTCGTTAGTCATTTCACTGTTCGCCATAACTGATGGGATCTAGATAGAGGGGGCTGAACCGGGGCAAGTAAAATAGGCCAAGAGATGGTGGCTCACTACGGCCCAGGCTCCGAGACACAGTTGTTCGCGAAGCTGATCGATTTAGTTGGAAGCATTGCGTGTCATCGTCAGTTCCCCAAATTTTGGTGTGCATGGGAGAGTGCTCGTAAATGTGTGTTTGCACCACATCTGCTCGCTCAGTGTGATGTTGGCTGGGGAGACAGTTACAATGGTTTGCTGGTTAATCTAAGTGACCTTGTGGCCTGACCGCCTCGTGAGAGCCACAAAATCGCAACCGAAAATAGTGCAAAACCTGCCAGAGCATGGGCCACCTCCACAAGTGCAGTTTATAACCCTAAGATCACAGTGTATTTCCGCAGTATTTAGACTTCCAAGTACTATCTGCAAATCAAGCGGTCCACGGTTGTTATGCGACTGCAATACACAGGCATGTGGAGCAGCCGAGTGGCGAACCAATGTGGGAATTGAAGATATCTCATCTTTTAAGGGCTTGTAATGACACACAAACCACACCACCAGATGACGGAATGAAAGAGATTCGTGAATAGAAAACATTTGAAAATAGGCGCGAAAGCTGCGACCAACCTCTTCTAGTCTACGATTGCAGCACAGAGTCCAATAGAACGCTTATTTTATTTGTCATTCTGTGGTTATCCAACTCAGTTTTCCCACTTATGTTTTTCATACGGTGTTCTGTCTGTTCTGTTCCATTGATGAGTGATTGAGTACATTGTTAGATTGGAAGGTCGAATCGATCATGCCAGGTTACGTCGGAACCGATTACGTCGGTTATCTGCACTTTTCACCTAAAATTGGTGCTGTTCGTACAATGAGGTTGGAGTGGATCACCAGTGTCGACGGCAAAAAATTTGTAGCTCTGTATAAGTGACCCTCAAGTGGGATGCAAATTTCAGCTCTGCTAATGACAACAACCGTTGTCTTAAAATTAATCTGTTCTACTACCGTAGTATAGTTGAAAAATTCCCTTTATTCAACCAACCATTTGTAACCAAAGGTAAGGCCATAACTGACCCGATATCAGACGAGCTGGGCTTTCCGCTGGTTTGTAATCAGGGTCAAACAGTCATCGTTCTGTTAGTCAAAGTGCTATTCAAACAATGGTGCAAAAACGACCGGCCAAAATGCGTTTTGAAAAAAATGCTAAACTTGGGGCATCTGAGTCAAACCACGGTACACACCTGGTTCAATACACATCAGAATAGGCAACCAATGAAACACCAGTTTGTCCATCGGGATGTGAACAGTCGTCGGGCCTAGAACAGACGTCCGAAATGGGGATGGGTGTGCCACTAATGTCCAATCAACGATTCATTGAACCGACCCGAATGCACACAAGTCTAATCTTTGTCAGGCTTGCCAACGCTGGAGAATGTGGAAACCTGACCAAGGACCAATAGGAGACCGGATGTGGTGAAACACCATATATGGGAACAATCAAGACAGTATAAATGGCCGGTTGTGCAGGTACCAAGCACTCTCAGGCGCTTTCGTTTCGGGCACAAAACAGCCGAATCAGACAGGGATAAAACTGACAAATGGCGGACGAAGAAGTTCAAGCCCTTGTTGTAGACAATGGTTCGGGAATGTGCAAAGCCGGTTTCGCTGGTGATGATGCGCCTCGTGCGGTCTTTCCATCGATTGTAGGACGACCACGTCACCAAGTAAGTCGCATTCATTTAATTCTCATCGACTGTTCCAGGTGAACTTAGACAACTTAGATTTTCATAGCAAGCAGTTATTCGGTGCCTGCTCATTTGATTACCATATTCATATTACACTGTACATATATATTCTAACAACGTATTTTATTCATATATACATTCGCATCCTAGGGCGTGATGGTCGGTATGGGTCAAAAGGATAGCTACGTTGGTGATGAAGCCCAATCCAAACGAGGTATCCTCACCCTCAAATACCCAATCGAACACGGCATCGTGACCAATTGGGATGATATGGAGAAGATCTGGCATCACACTTTCTACAATGAGTTGCGAGTCGCGCCTGAAGAACACCCCGTTCTGCTCACCGAAGCTCCACTGAATCCGAAAGCCAATCGGGAGAAGATGACACAGATCATGTTCGAGACATTCAACTCACCAGCCATGTACGTGGGCATCCAGGCTGTGCTGTCCCTGTACGCTTCGGGTCGTACGACCGGTATCGTGTTGGACTCTGGTGACGGTGTGACACACGCAGTCCCAATCTATGAAGGTTACGCGCTTCCTCACGCGATCCTCCGTCTCGATTTGGCTGGTCGTGATCTGACTGACTACCTGATGAAAATCCTGACCGAGCGTGGTTACAGTTTCACGACCACGGCTGAGCGAGAAATCGTGCGTGATATCAAGGAGAAGTTGTGCTACGTGGCTCTGGACTTCGAGCAGGAGATGGCCACCGCGGCATCGAGCTCATCACTGGAGAAGAGTTACGAATTGCCCGATGGTCAGGTGATCACGATTGGTAACGAACGATTCCGTTGTCCCGAGGCTCTGTTCCAACCGAGCTTCTTGGGTATGGAATCTGCCGGTATCCATGAGAGCACGTTCAACTCGATCATGAAGTGCGATGTGGATATCCGAAAGGACTTGTACGCGAACACGGTTCTGTCTGGTGGTACGACCATGTTCCCTGGTATTGCGGATCGCATGCAGAAGGAGATCACTGCGTTGGCTCCGAGTACGATGAAGATCAAGATTGTTGCGCCACCGGAGCGTAAATACTCTGTGTGGATTGGTGGTTCGATCTTGGCTTCGTTGTCCACGTTCCAGCAGATGTTTCGAAACAGGAATACGACGAGTCTGGTCCAGGTATCGTCCACCGCAAATGCTTCTAAAGGGCGTGTCTGCATCGCAGTTTCTTATATTTCTAGTATTATTTCGTCTTTCACTTATGAACTACCCTAATAAATTACACCTCGTTACACCATTTTGTTGTTGTTACTTAATTACGATTAGCTGTCATTTAGTCAGATTTTCTGTCTGTATCCATTGAGTCGAATACTCTGTTATTCACCGCTAATCTATAAAGCACTTGGTATTCATACTTAAAGCTGCTGGCATTTGAAACTTTATATGTGGCATGATGTTTAATTTCCACGATCTCGATTTCTCAACTATCGGTTATACATGAGCGTGAGAAATCCATGTTGAACTTCAGGATCCTTTTCGTCCGGAGCTTTTGAACATAGGATATAGTGTGTTGACCCGCTTGCACCAGGCAATGAGCGATAACATGTGAGCATTCCCAGATTTGGTCGGCTGCGTGGCGAATCTTCCTCTGCTATGAACAGATCGATAAGCTGAGATAGACATGTGTCACGCACTCTGAGTTAAAATCGACACCGGCTGGATGACTGTAGATAGGAGTGAGTTTTGATGATTTCACAAGCCGGCTCGAGAGGAAGCAAATTAAGGCAGTGCCAGCGTGAAATCAATCAAGTTTGACTGGGTAGGAGACCGCGCGAATACACAAATCATTTGGCGCACGGTGTAAAAGTACCGTTGCCCATAGTTTCGGGAATACAAAGTTTGTGATCGTTGCATGTTTGTGAAAATAAACATTTATTTGTGAATTAGGATGGTTTTTAAGACAGTCTCACCTAAATCTCATCTAAACGAGAGTAAGAGAAACAGCCGAGTCTCCCGTCAACATCATTTTAGTTTGCAAACGAGTACTTACCTGTGCGTGCGTACGATTCGGTGAGAAGATAGAAGTAAAATAATGGAGATTTGCGAACCAGGTGAGTTTCGGAAAGTGAAGCCGGTGGTGGGATGTGTAGGAGATTTCATCAGTCTTGTAACCTCCGTCGTAGTAACGATTTGGTCAGGTTCCGAAGAGCTCAGTCACACATGACTGCATCTACTTGATGGGTCTGAAGAAGGGTGAAACCTATCATGAGCAATCGAAATGTTTTCAGCAACCTTATGAGTAGTGTGTTACTTCCAGACCTTTTGTCACGATTTAGGCTAAGTACGCGGCACTGAAGAGTCCGATATTGAGATCCAGTCATTAAGAGTTCCAGGTGCTGTAATTTCAACTGACCGGAAGTCTGTTTTTGCCTTTCTCAAAATTTACCAACCTGGGACAATTGGTAAAGTTCGTCGATGGCCAGTGTTCTAAAGTCCAATCTGATCGCTGATGGAAAATCGATAAGATTCATGTGCTAATGTACTTCACTGTACTTCACTGTACTTCACTGTAAACGTATTGGCTCTTGCTGACGATAAGCACACATATGCAAATAGAATGCTATTAGGAAAACAAAACAACGCTCCAATCTTCAATGCATGGCCGTCAGCCCATTCGGAAAATGACGCGTGGAATCCACAGGTACTCGAAACAACCAGCCAGTCCACTGTCGTGCATCATTCCTTTGACACTGGTGACCCTACTTTCTCCTGTAGCTTTCATAATGTAGCATAGCTGTTGACACAGGAATTCGTGGCTATGTTCTGGCTTCTAAAATGTGGTTTGTTTTATATGGCTGAGTGGCGCTACCAGTAGAAGTTTGTTAACGTGAACTGACACTAATGTGAGCGCTCTGTTGAACAGCAGAACGCATCCAACGGAAAGTGCACAAGTGAACGGAACCAGGTGCAATGTCTGGCTCAGGTCTTTCGTAGAGCAGTGCGATTCACAAAGCTCCGAAAAAGTTAACAAACAAGGTCTTTCACAAGTTCTGACGATTTTGAGGTCCGAGATAATGGTGGCCTAATAACCACAGCTGGGTGTTTGGCAGTCGAATGAGGGAATTCGGGCTAGGCTGTTCATCGATTCTGTGTTTTCGGGATGTAAAGGTTCACTCGTGCCACAAACTCGGGTGAAAGAGCTTTACTTCGGAAAAACTTGGGGCAAGAACAAATTTGGGTGCTTCACTGGTATGCACAGCTGCGCATCGTTGTGCGGAGGATTGCAGTCACAGTGTTTAGGACTCTCTGTTGATAACAGTCTTCTTGCAAGATAGCTGGAGGAACAGACATTTCAGCTCTGTGATTCACATTATTTCGGCTCGAGGGCAAGTTCTAGTGTCGTGCAACATTGACCTTTCCGGGTGGTAGTTTCCCTTTGGGACGATGATGTAGACCTGCGGTTTGCTTAAGAACCGTTGCTTTTCTGTCCGTAGCGTCTGATTTCTCCATCTCGGTTCAACGGCTCTGTTTTCTTATATTTGTAATGCACTACTCATAAGGTTGCTGAAAATTGTTCGACAGCCCACTACCGGTTTCGCCCTTCTACTTTGGGCTCATCAGGTAGGCGCAGTCCCCGAGTTTCTGTCAACCTTATTTTCTGAAACCAAATTGGATTGATTTCGAGAAACATACAGTGTATATGCAGTGTATCGCAAGATCTCAAATATCGTAACAACTGAAACATGAGGCCGCCTGTGTGCAGCTGTGTGCAGTTGAAGAACATCATAAACGAGCTATTCTCCCGTGACAACCAAATTGATCTGCAAATTAGTGTATTTCTCGAAATCAGTCCAGTTTGGGTAAAAGCAAAACATGAGGTTGACGGAAACTCGAGGACTGCGCCTACGTAATGAGTCTCAAGAAGGGCCTGGAATCAGCACAAACGAGAGATTCAGCTGAGATCCAGGTGAGTCTCTCGCAAAACGAAATTTGTTTGCAAATGAGTGTATTTCGCTGGCTCTGTTCTCTGATCTCCAAGATCACTTCATCTTTTGAGCCTGGAAGTTATGGGTCTGATACTGGTCACATTTCACGAGACATTTATCGCCGAAAACGATGTCCTTGACAAACCTGTGACCACCAGCTTCTGAAAACTCGTGGCTAGATTCAGGGACATCGCCAGGGGTTCCGGCGATGGCAAATTTATCACTTACTCCACGGCACGACAGACGCAGACAGGGTTTTGCCGTAAATAGTGTGACTAATGCTCGCGTGTTATGACGTAATCCACCGATGACTGCAATGCCTTCCATCTGGCATTAAAAGGTAGCAGACAAGAAGGCCTTGCATTTCAAAACTGATAAGCGTGTACGTGCGGGAGCGTAAGACAAACTAATAGAAAAATCAAGCATGTGAAAAACGGGCATAAAGCATAAAAAATCCTATGTATTAGGTGATTGATTGATTGATTGATTGATTGACTGATTGATTGATTGGTTGATTGATTGATTGATTGATTGATTGACTGATTGATTGATTGATTGATTGATTGATTGATTGATTGATTGATTGATTGATTGATTGATTGATTGATTGATTGGTGTACCAGATCAAGACGTAAACGATGTGAACTGCGTTTGGGACAATATACCAGAATTAATGGACCCGGGCTGAGAAATTAATGCAATTTAGTAGTTGTACACGTTCCCCTCAACATCGGAGAAAAACAAAGCGAGGGAAACTTGGTTAAACAGCCAATGGAATGGGGATAAGAGTTTAACTTCAGGTCATTCGCACCTAATAAGACCCTAACAGTCAGCAGTTAGAAATGGTCATACTGTCCAAGACATAGAAGAGGAAGAGAGCCACCACTTTGAGCGACTGACTACGGGACACTTTCGCAATCTAACAAACATCCACTGACGAAAATCGCGCGCACAAATAAGGATGATGTCCTCTCCAACAGACATTTCACAGGTCTTCACGTTGTAAATGTCTGTGACCTGAATCACCAACAAGTGTAATCATGGAGAAAAAGATACTTCCAAGCATCCGTCATTGCAATACGACACATGCCACCGTCTATAGGCACTTTCGCTCAGTGGGACGAATGTGAGGATTGCAGTTCTTGAATGTCTCTAAACAAACCCCAGTCGTCGAGACCAAGAGCTGCATGCTACTAGCGAAATACAGCCGTTTGACAATCAAACTCTTCACCTGTACAACCTAGCCCCCTAACTGCGGTCGACTTGTTGAATAAACATGGTTGCTTTACAGGTTTGTCCAGAGTACACCTTGAGAAGATCTTTCTAACCGCACTGTTGTCCGTCAGAATGGAAAATAGTCGGCCAAAGCTAAGTGGTCAAGATTTTTCTTGTAAGCGAAGCCATTCTGTGCTGAAAAGCCAAGAAGCACGGTACAGCTGTTTCACCCTTATTGGGAATCATCGGCGGTGCACATCTCATGAAAATCCAGGGAATCAGAAGGCTTAGGCCTCCCGGTCAGTGGTTTGAACACTTAACCGCTCGGCATCGAGCAGCTGAACAGCATTGCGATCAGCTCTCATTCAGACAGGACACAGCACCAGTCACCCTTGAATCCATGGGATCACATCACATGATCATCTATTGACTGGCTCCTCGATTGATGGCTTTTCAGAATGGATTTTCACCCATCTTGTCAAATTATTGAAACTTCCTTCTGAGGAGTCCTCACCTGCCGAGCCGGCTAATCCGTGACCACGTGATATGGTTTCCGCGATTGAAGAGTGAGTGGCGCTGCGTCTGTCGAGAGCTAATCACAATGCTGATCAACCGCTAGTAGTCCAATGGTTAAATGTTCAATCACTGGCAGGAAGGTCACGGGTTCGAGGTTCTCTGGAGTTTCATGAAATGTGCACCGCTGACGAGACCTATACGGTGCTTCTCGGCTTTTCAGCTTAGATCAACTTCAATTACAGAACAAAATTTCAATAGAATGTTACCAAATTTCTTCACACATCAAAAGCTAAACAACTTTGGTGTGCTTTGAAGATGCTTTGATCATTATGTTCAAAAATCTTTGATCTCAATACCCAACCGCTTTTTAGCCTGGAGATCGAAACTGTCTTTTGTTCGTAGATATACCCGTGATACCTCAACGTGATACCCGTTCACCAGACTATCCGCCGTATTGCACGCGGTTTTTGGTATTGTAAATTCCATAAAGCAGATTGCTGAGGAGAAAGAAAGTTCAGTCTGACCACAATTTGTTGTTTTAGGTTACTCGGTTTAGCTATTGTTCCGTTGCTGGTTACCAGCATACTTGATTACTGATACAAACTTCAGGTCAGTCGCGGTAGAAAAAGCAATAAAAACAGACCACTCTGCTTCCGTCTGTTAACCTCATAGCGATTTCTAGCTCAGATATATGCTTTATGTACGCAGTAGTTAGCGAACCGGGAAGCATACTGTGATGCAGGGACGTGCAATTCGTCACCAATGACCTGAGACCACTTCTGATCAAAGGTTGCTACAATGAAATCCTACGGGTGCTGTTTACGGTCTAACCCGCTACCGGTTCACTTGAACTGAAGTGGTTGAGGTGACGGCATGAAGAAAAGATACCAACAACGCAACGCAGCTTCGTTCTAGGGAAGTCTGTTAGATGCCATTTTATCCGTGACTAAGGTCTGGATAGTTTGAATCTAGAATGCTATCCACTCGTTATTGTGCCTTGATTGTCTGTTGTTGTTCTTGTTTGCTCATACAGTAAGAACCTTCAGAATTGACGGGAGTGACCAGGGTGAGGCGACGCTCTGAAGATACAGCGACTCAGTGGGTTTATTTGAGATGTTCATTCTTGAGAACAAAGATTTATTTGCTAAGTAAGATGGGACTCGAACGAATCTGCTGGGAGTATGCCTACTTGCTGTGTCCCCCAAACGGATGAGACGTGTAGTGGGTTGTCAAAGTTATAAATCAACACGCGATCTTAATAACGTCTACTCTGGCAAACAGAACTGTAAAATGTAGCGTGAGAGCACGAAGCAGCCGGGGTCTTTATACGGATTGAAAACATTTGAATTACTTGGTTAGTTTGTTTGTGTGTGAGTTGTGGGTCAAGGCAGTCTCAGGGTGCCACAGCGATGGGTCAATTAACTGAATGATAGTCATCTTGGCTGTTTCCAATCTCTTTCATAAACGGGACAATTTACTGGCACCCAGTAAGCCATTTTGGACGACTCCACCGGACCTATCTGGTGATTGGTATCAATCGCACTGGTCAAGTTTGTAGCCCCTCTAGTACCCAGTTTGTTTCGTGCTCATAAGTTCTCTCAAGTAGTCACCGAGTGGTGCGACCCACGGTTTGCTGAACGTTGACTTATCGCAAACCGACAATACATTCTTGAAACTGGTGTTGAGCACTGTACCATTGTTAAAGGTTACCATAATTTGGGCTGCACTGGACGTCCGTCTCAAGACGTAGGTCAGAAGACGGATCATGTGAATTCTAAGGAGAAGATGGATGTAAGCGGGCCCTTGGAGCTTCCCCACTTGATCTTACGTTTGAGGTGTCTGTTTATAAACTAACCTGGGTATCTGTTTGCCACCAAGACTATCACCAGTAAGGGTTCTACAGGCTCTCTAGGTAAGTAAATTTCTCACATTCTGTAAAAATTAGTGTACTCGCCAAACCATATATGCCCTTTTTAACTGATTTGTCTTGGCGTCCCATCAATATGCCATCCAGGAATTAAGAATGGTTATCCGTTTCTCCGTCCTCAGCCGCTTGTAGACTGGGCAAAGGTAAAAGACTCAAGGAGGTACGCCATCATCATACTAGATTCGTAAATGATAAAAAATACCGCCCACATAAACTGTTAGTTGCTCAATACCAGGTTTGAAGACCGTGTATTCAAGTTTGTTCAAAGTCTAGTGAAGACTGTGAATGCACACCTGTCTGTATATCGGTTCGAGCACTGCTTTAATCCAGCGAACAACGGCATGGTACGCTCAAATTTTTCAGTAGTCTTATGAGTAATATCGTAATTAGGGTCAAATGCACCAACTGGAAAATGAGGCGACCTGTGTGCAGCACAACAGTTGCTTGAAGAATATAGAATACAAGGAGAGTATTTGAGTCTCTCGTTAACGGTATTTAGATTACAGGACGAGAGTAGAGACACGTATGAGAAATGTCTCCATCCTGAAATCGAACACCGTTTCGTTTTACTTCCTTTTTCCGAAACAAGTGTACAGCTTATCGGAAGTGTGGTCCAGCTACGAATTGAATCCTAGTCGCCTCATCGGTATTCCACTGTCTTGTGCATTCAAGTTTGAAATAGACAGGAGTCACTACGATGTGCCAGAAACGCTTCTACCTCTTAAAAATGTTCGCTTGCACACTGAAACTTTAGAGTTGGTGGGACTGAAATTAAATAAACTGCAGCTGAGAAAATACGCGAACAAATAACATCCGCTAATGCAAAAGCCAGTGGATTTTCAAGGAGGAAAAATGTGCTTTGAAAGAATGCCCAGCCAACTACCGGTTTCGCCCTCCTTCGTGTTCATTCGGTTGGCTCAGTCCCCGAGTTCCCTCCCCGTCAACCTTATGTTATGTTCCACTTGAATCCAAATTGCACGAAGTTCCTCTCATACACTCATCTGTATACCATTTTGGTTTCGACGGGAGAGCAGACCCACCGCGTGTTTTGGGTTTCTCTTTGTGTACGACATGATTGCACGTTATTTTCGTTTCGGTTTTGTTCCCATACCGTCCTTCCTGTTCGTGACCCGAACGTAAAACACTCTTTGACCTTCTTGTTTTCGCTATCCTGAAGCCACGTTGCCTTGAGTCGTTGTGGACTTTGGGATCCGGTGAGGAATTAGCAGTTCCTAAACCGGTGTATAGAAGCCGATGTGGTCCCACGGATTGACAACTTTATAATTTTATTATTGTATTCATAGTACTGCGTTGGTTGATGAAACTCCATTTGTAAGATTTGACTTTTGGGGTTTTGAACGTAACTCAATGTGGTCCAACAGATTGCTGGAAACAGTCAATATTATTCAAATCGATAGTATCCTGTGGATCCCGGACGTTTATTCGAATTGGAAGATTGGAACCAATATGACGAGAACACCGAGTAGCAAGTTACTCCATAGTCTGTCCAAACCTGAACTTGATAACTTCGTGTTCAGTAATTCTGATATCTTTGTTGACTGTAACATTTATGTTCTTCAACCTCCTTTGTTATCTCGGGAGGGGGGGGCGAGATGGCTCAAGTGGTTAGAGCTCGAATTTACTGACCGAACCAAGCATGGCTGATAATGAAGGGTCCAGCAGGCATTCGGTTAGAGATCCTGTGAAAATTAGCTTAGAAAATGACATGCTGGAGGAATAGGTCGAGAGAGAGAGAGAGATGGAGTTGGGAATCAGAAAACGGAGGTTGACGTCTCGAAAGTGGATGTTGTTGGATTGTGAGTCGTCTGCCGAAGAAAGGTCGATTGCAGGCGACTGTGGATATGGATTTTCATGCGGTGGACACATCGTCTACAAGTCTGTTGCAAAGGTCAGCTGGGGAGAAGCGCAATACCCCCCACTATTCCGCTTAGGAAAAACTTCGAATCCGGGTTTCAAACCTCGGTGAATGAAAGGAATGGCCCGTACGTTGACCATTACGCCACGGCGCTTGCCAGCAAGTTGCCGAAAATAGACATGAATAATTTTGACGGCAATCCTATTGGATTTCGGAAGTTTATGAAAGCTTCTCAACTGAGCACAGCTGATCGACTATTTGATGTGCTTTGTCCACCATCACTATAATCAGGCGACCAAAGTCAAAGCACTGTTTTCAACGGCGCATTTCCTCGAATTCACTTATGAAACCACACTATGCGAGACCATAACCAGACGGCGGAAACTGCGGAGAATTGTTCTGCGACTAAGTGTTCCCGGTGGTATCGAAGGCATCGTGCATCTGACCATGTATATCCCATTTGATGCTTTACATGATGACTTGCAAAGGGCTTATCTGGAGGTGTCAAAAATCTATTTGAACCAGAGACATGACAGTGCCTGAGAAGGATCGGCAACGGTCGCATTTCAATCTGCTTCCCCAGCCCAATCAGTTCGCCAGAAGTGTGTGACACTGAAGAGCCGGCGAAACTTTGGGAGTCAGTTCTTTGTACGAGTGCGCACGAAAAATACATGAGTGTCAGAGAAGCAAACTAAAGTAAACCAACCAACGCCAAAATCATGCGAAAATTCTGAACCTCCTTCTCCAGTTGGCAGAGGTTCTGAAAGGGAGGACGATGGTGACCGCGACGTGTCAGATGATGACTTCCACGTACCACGGAAAGCTGGAATAGACGAAACTGAAAATGCTGTGAAGAAGGAAGAATTTTCCTGTGAAGATGTGCAGGATGAAGGTGACGATGAGGAGGATGAAGATGACGACCAGGAAGATGATAGCATTCGGTCAGAAGGTAAGGTGAAGAATGCCAGCGATGGGGACATACTGGCGGGAATGCCGCAAAAAAGGGTAATTCAACTAAATCTAAAAAAACACCTCGGAAGCCAGAATAGAATATGTTGTGGTTCAAACTGGAAGACGGCAGGAAGCTTTCCTCCTCAAGAAGGCAGAGACTACAGTGACAGAGATCGTGGTTGTCTCAATCGTGGAGGTCAATATAGTGGTTTCAGTCATCATGAAGGGAGTTGCTAGTAGCCGCACGGACGTACCGTAAGCCTGGTTGCATGACCCAGCCTTTCTACGAAACTCAAAGCACACGCCGACGAAGCTGAATGTTGCATGTCTAGCTGATGATATACTGGGCCTCGAAGTCAAGGATTCAAACGTTCTGGTCACAACTGGTTTGGAGGAATTAGAATGTGACAAACTGCTGTCCTACTATTCTTCATGGACTAGACTGAAACACGCCAAAGTATGGATAACACGATTGAAACTATACTTCCGCGTAAAATCGAACAAAGAGGAGGGTGTGCTCACACGTGGCGCTCCGCGGCTTTATGACTTGAGAGCGGCAGAATAACCAATATTGCACTACGTACGGCAGCACGCCTTTCATCAGTTATGTAACTCTCTCACCGGAGAATCACGTTCCGAGGAGATCCAGCATTTGAAGTAGGCTAACTCGTTACGTAAACTCCTCTCACTACTTCTTTAAGTAGTCTACTTCTTCTTGGTACATGTCGGAGGAAGGCTGCAAACTGATGGTTTGTTCCGATCCCCCAGACATCCTACCATACTTCCTAGTCGATATCCCGTGACAGATTGCGTGATGTGACACTACCAATAGTCGCGAGAACACATGAGCACGCCGCATGTGATAGCCGTGATGCGTCGGAAATTTGGGTTGTCAAAGAGACAGTCGCATTTGAGAGACTTGTGCGTAGGTGTTTGTCATGTAAGGCGAGGTTGGTGAAGCCAGCGGAACAGTTGATGGCTATCTTGTCGCGCTGCAGATTTGGACCTGTTGAGGTCTTGCCGCCACCGCTGTGGATTATTGTACACGACGATCGACAGTCGAGGAAGCGATGCAGTTATATCTTCTCCTGTTTGAAAACTCGTGCTCTTCACATCGAGGTAGCTCATTCCTTATCGATTGACTCCTTTCTCATGGATCTATCCCGTTATGTTGACCGTGATCCTGCTATTAAGAGGACGCTAGAATCGTATAACACTTTAATCCACCCCATAGTAGTCAACGCGGACGAGTGTCGGAACGTCAGATACAATCAATCTGCCGAGTGCTGACTGCGGTCTCCTTCGAGCAGGTGTTGACTGAAGAATCCGTGTTTACTTTCCTCACCAGCTTGGGGTGTATTTTAAATAGCCGTCCACTTGTACCTCTCCACGATGATCCATACTCGTTAGGCGTAGTGATCCCGAGACACCTGTTATAATTGCGAGGACAGCAGGATTTTTTGGTGATGTGAGCGAGGGCCCTATCCATGTTTGAGACAGGAGCAAGTGTTGGCCGGCACCTATTGAGGTCGATGGTTGAAGGAGTACATTCCGCGATTACAGATCTGACACAAGTGGTTGCGAAACGTCGAGATTTTCGAGTTCGACACTTTGTATTATTCAGCGGCGCAAATCCAAGTCGTGGAGGTTGAGAGAATGGCATCTTGGTGGAGGCCAAGCATAGGAGTGATGGCCGTATTCGGGAAGTATTGGTAAAGACTGCCTGATTTACATGACAGAATACAACTAGTTGTTCACCCACCCTAGACGCACGCTCCGAAATGAGGGACGTGGTTGTGGCTAGAGCAATTGTGTCATTCTCGTAGGTCTATTTTTACACAGAGTGAAGTGAGTTGGTAAATCAAGGAAAGCCATGCTGAATTCGGGGGAAAGTGTTGATCCTTTTGTTCTATTCTTATTGTGTACATCACGGTTCCTAGCTCTCGTTAGTTCGGTTTGTCGCCTATCCCACCTTCCTTGCAATCCGCTCTTTGACCTTGTCATCGCACGTGTTGCTTGAATCAACACGTGGTTTCGCGATCTCGTAGACACGTTGTCTTGAGCCGTTGTGGACTTTCGGATCCTGTGGGGAATTAGCGGTTTCTAAAGTTGTGTATAGAATCGGGCATAATCTCGCAAAATGAGGTTTGTACAGTTCTATAATTTTATAATTTTACCCATAGTACCGCATTTGTTGATTACCCCTTCCCCCAGTTGAACGAGTTAACTTTTGAAGTTGTTATGTCTGCTGATTCGCTTATCTGCTGTATCTGATTGCTGACCCGCTCCAGTGCCTAATGCCGGGAAAAAAGACTCAGAGAAGGGAACACAACCGCTATATTCCGAACAAGCGAGCGCGAGAGCGTGAGTACGTGCGAGTGCGAGAATACAACTCAAGCTAGTCATTGGTGGGACACTGTCTAACTTGGTCCAATGCTGACGCACGCGGTCTGGCCTTGGTACAAGGCTGAGACGCGCTGCATATTGCGGGGGCGTTGTCTGACCTTGATCAACGCTGACTTGCGCTGTCTGGGTTTGATAGAAGGCTGTGAGGCGCTGTATGTTGAGGGGGCGTTGTCTGTCTTCTCAACATCTACAGAGTTGAGGGTCTCAGTAGATTTCGGGCATTCAGTAGTTGCTTTCAGGAATCTGACCTTCCTGATAGAAGTTTCGCGCGTAACTCAACCTGGCCCAACAGATTGCTGGAAACAGTCTGTATCTGAAGCCCAGCTGAATCTCTCGACTGTCGTGTTCCTGCTCACCTGAATGTGCTATACCCGACCATCTTATGTTCCAGTTCGTACGATTTTCTAGATATCGCAATAAATTCTATAGACCTGATACACGACTCATAAGGTTACTGAAAAGTCTTCGAGCACCCACGACCGGTTTCGCTGTTCTTGGCGCTGTTCAGGTTGGCATAGTCCCGAAATTCCCTTACCGTCAACCTTATGTTACTTTTTCTACTTGAACCCCAATTGCACGACGTTCCTCTCACTCTCCATTTCGTGCGATATTCGGGATATCGCAATACAGCGTAAAGACGTGATATACTACTCATAAGTTTGCTAAAAGCTCTCCTTCATCGCAAGACATTCGATTTATCAGAATATTTTTCGTTATATGATGCACTACTCCGAATTTCGCGTTGCCTCGTGACAACTGGTACCTGGATTGCCTGTTTATTAATTGTTTACTCTACGAGGTATTCATCTTGGTTCGAGTGTAATCCCCCGTCGCAAATAACAAACAGACAAGCAGACAAACACACAAACAAATAACTGTGAAACTATTTCTGAATAAAGGCAATATGTCCACTGCGAACTGAACTTCATATAGGGCATTCATATTGGTGTCCCTAAATTGAGTGAATGTTTTGTTCACTTTCTCGGTCTCACGCGAACCAAGGCAAACCGTACCCAAGTGCAACAAACACAAGCATTCCGTATCGTCAGGGAGCAAATTTTCGTCAAACTAGACAATGTCGTCGTGATCGTGACAATGTGCACCTAGGATCGAACAGAACTGCCCACGTGTGGGCGTCTCAGATGCATCCAATCAAACATCCATTATTACGTTGGGTTTGTGTTACCAGACAGATGAAAGTGCACAGGGAATCATACCTAGCCCAGAACATCCAGCTTTCAATTGGCCACTGCACAGACTAGGGAGAATACGGTAAATGGGCACGATGGTGCCAAAGACCAATTGGAATCAAGATGTGCTGAAGTGCCATATATGGCGAAACGGAAGCCAGATAAATTCAAGGTGCTGCACGATTCTGGCAATCGGTCAGCACAGCCGGCACTCAAGTGCTTGTTCGTACACAGTGAACAGGATTCGGTGGACTAATGGCAGACGAAGAAGTTCAGGCCCTCGTTGTGGACAATGGTTCGGGTATGTGCAAAGCCGGTTTCGCTGGTGATGACGCACCACGTGCTGTCTTCCCGTCAATCGTTGGACGTCCACGTCACCAAGTAAGTCAACTCATACATATGCGCATGTAAATCCTATTGATAGTTAGAGCTCCGTTTACCTACATTCACCACTTGTCTCTCTCTGCGTGTCTGTGTGTCTCTCGTCTAGGGCGTGATGGTCGGTATGGGTCAAAAGGATAGCTACGTTGGTGATGAAGCCCAATCCAAACGAGGTATCCTCACACTCAAATACCCAATCGAACACGGCATCGTGACCAATTGGGATGATATGGAGAAGATCTGGCATCACACTTTCTACAATGAGTTGCGAGTCGCGCCTGAAGAACACCCCGTTCTGCTCACCGAAGCTCCACTGAATCCGAAAGCCAATCGGGAGAAGATGACACAGATCATGTTCGAGACATTCAACTCACCAGCCATGTACGTGGGCATCCAGGCTGTGCTGTCCCTGTACGCTTCGGGTCGTACGACCGGTATCGTGTTGGACTCTGGTGACGGTGTGACACACGCAGTCCCAATCTATGAAGGTTACGCGCTTCCTCACGCGATCCTCCGTCTCGATTTGGCTGGTCGTGATCTGACTGACTACCTGATGAAAATCCTGACCGAGCGTGGTTACAGTTTCACGACCACGGCTGAGCGAGAAATCGTGCGTGATATCAAGGAGAAGTTGTGCTACGTGGCTCTGGACTTCGAGCAGGAGATGGCCACCGCGGCATCGAGCTCATCACTGGAGAAGAGTTACGAATTGCCCGATGGTCAGGTGATCACGATTGGTAACGAACGATTCCGTTGTCCCGAGGCTCTGTTCCAACCGAGCTTCTTGGGTATGGAATCTGCCGGTATCCATGAGAGCACGTTCAACTCGATCATGAAGTGCGATGTGGATATCCGAAAGGACTTGTACGCGAACACGGTTCTGTCTGGTGGTACGACCATGTTCCCTGGTATTGCGGATCGCATGCAGAAGGAGATCACTGCGTTGGCTCCGAGTACGATGAAGATCAAGATTGTTGCGCCACCGGAGCGCAAATACTCTGTGTGGATTGGTGGTTCGATCTTGGCTTCGTTGTCCACGTTCCAGCAGATGTGGATCTCGAAACAGGAATACGACGAGTCTGGTCCAGGTATCGTCCACCGCAAATGCTTCTAAAGGGCGTGTCTGCATCGCAGTTTCTTATATTTCTAGTATTATTTCGTCTTTCACTTATGAACTACCCTAATAAATTACACCTCGTTACACCATTTTGTTGTTGTTACGGACCTTTGGTAATAGTGATATAGCTGGGTGCTCGGAAGCGTTGGATCTGTGACTTTGACCTAGTGCGGTGGTTGAAGATGGTTCTTCTATACTCACAGCTGTTGACAGTGTACGAGTCCTCATATGGTGTTAGTCCTGATGCGAAATCTTTTATCGACTGTTGCTGCTTTCCGCGTTCGTCACAACCTACATTCGGGGAGACAGTGTTACACGCAGTCTTTGTCCGCTGAATTTTTGTACCATCAATTGACACCCACAACTATGTGGTTTATGTGGAATCGATCTAGAATGCTGGGTTGTTAGGACACTAAACCGAGTGTCTTCCATTAACACGCCGAGAAGATACTGCAAAATCGATCCTCGTAACTTAAGGTAAGACTTGGTAAAGAGTACAGTGATGTCTAGTTTTCCCCTCTAGCATGAGACCCGCTTTCGGATTCTCTGAACAGAGCAGCATAAACAATTAATTGTGTAAAATCAGCAAATCGTAAAACTCCGTGTAAATCAGTGCAGCTTGTTGCTCTTGTTGTAACGAGACCCATTTGTTGGGTAGATTTCATGGGCTTTAACTTTAACCATCATTGTTGAACAACACGCAGAATGAACTACTCAGGTTGTTGTTCAAATCTATTTGACATCTCGTTGCAATGATATGATTTTTCATATAGTTTTGAGGGCGGCAAATACACATGTATGTAGTATTGGGGTTTTAATAAGGCGAAGGCTTTACTAAGCAGAAAACCATCATCTGCCCTAGGTTCGTGGGCCATGATGCTTCTGGTCAGTTGTCCGGGCCGAACATCAACTGATTCTGTTGTTGAAAGCTCTCGAAAGATTCCTCTGAAAGATTCCGCGAGGATTAATCTTTCAAATGAGCTGCCGTCGTACGGTTTACAGGATTTCTTGTGCTCAACAATCATTTTGAATGGGTACAATAACGTATGCCCCAAAAAGTTTTCGGAACGGACGCATAAAAGGAATAAATCAACGCAGGTGAATCGTGGACGGGTTCCTTAACCCCTCAATGTGATGTCGAGCAATTTTCAGTTGCTGAAATGTGTTTTTATTTGTGGGGCATTAAGTGTATCCTTGATAACAGCGGTCAGCCGACGAGTAGCCATTTCGGAAGCTCCCCACTTTTATAAGTGGGTCGAATGTTTATAGGCTGCGCGGTTTTACACGGTGCAACTTTCTCCGGCTAACAATTTTCCTTCTGGGAGCTTTTGAAGTACGTCGCAGTTCTGCATCTAGCATATCAGCAAGTCCTGTCTGCCAAACGCTTGACCAGGCTTCATCTGTGCTTCCTACGAACAAAGCTGGGAAAGTTCGTATCTTGTCCGGGCCAAGTAGCTTTCCATTTCTCTAAACTACCAAGCTGTCTTCAGACTACCCGGTATGGTTGAACTCGTGGTACACTGCGATATCAACCGGGTCGAGTTTAGGACGTGAAAACGGACTCTTCAAGTGTGATGAGCGAATACGACATGATAGAAAAGCAGTGAAGCTGTCTTTGATGATGATGATGATGACGATGATGATGATGATGACGATGATGATGATGATGACGATGATGATGATGATGAGGATGATGATGATGATGAGGATGATGATGATGATGACGATGATGATGATGATGACGATGATGATGATGATGAGGATGATGATGATGATGACGATGATGATGATGATGACGATGATGATGATGATGAGGATGATGATGATGATGAGGATGATGATGATGATGACGATGATGATGATGATGAGGATGATGATGATGATGATGATAGAAAAGCAACTGTAAAGTTGTTGGGACTAACTTGCCTTCGGGTTCATCCATAAATATACCGGCAGAAATTGGTTCAATTGGGGAGTCCAGCCCTGGTGCATCTGTACGTTTATAGATAAGCCTAGTGAATACAAACTGTGTGTGTAAAAGCGCTTCATTGCAGTAGAAGACAGAAATAGTTAGGATAAATGTTAACTAGGCTTCTAGAGGAAACGTATATTATTAAGGATACATCGAGAATATTATGAGTTTTCACGTAGATCGGAAGCAATCTAGCCACATTTAGGGTATGTCAGGCTCTGAAACGTGCTGAAAATGGTCCAAACATGGCTTGTGCTAACTACACTTTAGTTACTCCCAGTGAGCGTGACCGGTTCCTGACCCTTAAGTAGCTTGATATGACAAATACGTAGTGACAAGGCGACAGCTTACGGGCCGGAAGGTCCGTCGTTTGAGCCCAGTCACAGCATCTCGACTGCTCCTGTCTAGACTTGGGCATCCTGGCAGTATCCCAGCCCTCGTGCCTCCTTCCGTTGGCATGGCAGCTAAGCACCGAAAGGGTGAAACAGCTGAACGATTTGATATTTATTTTTTTAAACATAGCGAATTCCAACTAACTGCCGAACTGTATTGGTTTCCTTAGGCGATTTTCGAGAAACGTCTGATCTCTTCGGTGAGCCTATAGGTGATCTGCTTGTGGGATCTGCTTGTGCTGTAACAAAAGACGCCTAGACAATGACCAGGAGTGAGTTATATATTGGTCGAATATTCGTTGTATGATTGACTTCACCGCTAGCGACCCCCGTAACATATTCACACCCAAAGCTGGTCACCTTCTACAGAATATTTCTATTCAGCAACGCAGGAATGTACTATAACAACCAGAAAGAAGAGGACCGACAGATTTGAGAAGGGTTACCACAATAGGAAGATCGGAGTAGGTGTTGCCCAAGAAAGGTAGCAGGGACTGTACCATCCTCATAATACAAATCCGTTAACGCCTGGTCTCACATTTTTTATGGTAATCAAGGAACATCGCTACATTAGGTCCTTCTGTTGCACCTTCCCCCTCACATCAATCAGCCTAGTCTATGTTGTTCACACACACACACACACACTTCCCGAGATTTCAAAGCAAGTTTTGACATTCGGTTTTCTACATTCCAGTAGACTTCCAAAGTGTTTCACCTTCAGTCAGCCCGACGCGACCAGCGTCATACCCCAGCAGAGGTCCCTAGGTCACTGAATCTTTTCGGGTACTTCGCTGATCGCAATCACTCAAACCCAGATCGGTACAAAATCCCTCTACCTCCGTGGCGAGACGATTGCTAATAGATTACTTGACCCTACCTTGTGGCGTTAAAGGCACTTTGCCTGCACACTTCAGCTCCCACTGTCAAACCTATCTGCAAGTTCACACATACCCACAACCCCACATCCACACTCACTGACCACTATCACCCTCGTCCTGTATGCATCTGTTGGTGGTGACCTTGACCCTGTTGTCAACCAACAGCGTCGTTGAATGATTTTTGGCGGAATTTTCTTGGCAATTAGCAATATACTTCAATGCTTTTAACCTCTATAGTTGTATGAGCTGAGGAGAGCACGCGACCATCGTATGAACTCAAAGCCACTTGTAAGTGAAGAGAAAGGCCGAAGAACAAAAACCGGGGAAGCCGCAAGCAACATCGTCACGTATCGAACCAACTGCATGGACTACAACAAATATTATGTTGGATTAACTGGAATAAAACCTTCCAGGTGGATAAAAGGACACAACGCAGCTATTAAAAGACACGACACACTATCTCGTATATGCATACTTGAAGGTCAGGACGCACACAAATTTAATCAAGAAACCATGAAGCTCGTATCACACGGGAGTATAAGAGGGAGGGAGCGAAGGATTCAGTTAACAGGCCTATCAAAGTCTACCTTACATACCCACCGCTATGAGTGACGGACAGCCAAGCGAATGGTAAAACTGAGTCAAACTAACGAAGGCGATGGCGGGGGACCGGAGAGACCAAGTCTTGAGGTCATCTGGACACATCAATCAGAAAATAGGTCAACAGGCCAACAGACCAATAGAAATGCTCATCCAGACGATTAATGATCGAACAAGGTCAACCTGGGTCCACGTACGCCCCACAGTCACACACTCAACGCACTTCCACTCACAGCGGCGCACTGATGATGTCACCTCGACTGGGGATTAAACGTTCGCAACCAAACTGCTCAACGCAGCGAACAAATCAACGACCACAACGTGACTCGCTGCCGGCCGCTACCTTGGGAATTCGTGATTCCCCGTGAACCTAACTTGGATTGATTTCGAAACATACACTCATTTGCACCTACTTGAGGAGCGCCAAGAAGGGTGAAGCCGGTCATGGGTTCTCGAAGAATTTTTAGCAACCTTGTGAGTAGTTTCCTTTATGAAAATATACTGCGATATCTCGAATATCGTACCGGCTGAAACATGAGGCGGCCTGTGTGCGATTTCTGTTTTTGCGTATGCGGAAAACATGTTCTCTTTCGTCAGAGTCGTGTAGCTTAAGAATATATAGCTGGGCTCAGTCACATCCATTCTACACACTCCATCACACTGTGTACCGAACTGTACTCACACTCAGAAGGTACGGTGAACAATCGCACAGTTACCCAGTCCTTGGGCAGCGATTTTCGTATTTTCAAGTAAGGCTATTCAATAGA
Source organism: Clonorchis sinensis (assembly GCA_003604175.2). Taxonomy (NCBI): domain Eukaryota; kingdom Metazoa; phylum Platyhelminthes; class Trematoda; order Opisthorchiida; family Opisthorchiidae; genus Clonorchis; species Clonorchis sinensis. The sequence continues at coordinate 27,052,427 of CM030373.1, read as the reverse complement.
TGTCTCTCGCGACCCCGTCTTAGCAGGCCTTCGTTAAAGAGGTCAGTTATCCCTCCTAATCCCCGTACGATTACTTGTAAACGGCTATCAGTCTACGTGATCTATGTGCATTTTTTAGTGAATGATAGTTACAAGGTTTATAAAAGCACCGAAGGAGAGTAACCGCAGTGAGAGGCATGCAGAACCTAAAGTGGTACACGCAGTCATTCCGTTCACAAGTTGCACGTGAATTTTGCTTCTCTCGTTGTATGGAATATAAGTTGTAGCCTGTGCGAACAAGGGAGACCTACGGGAAGTGTGTAGTGATGGGTGGCTAGTCTGGGAGAAGGATAAGACAGCTTCTCCTTCGAACAAGTGCCCAAAAGTCCCTCCTTTTACGACCGTAACAAACTACTTTTTGAGGTATATGGTCAGACTCTTGTGTTTTCGGGCCATGCTTCCTTAGGGGATAGTAAAGGTCCTCACATTTGGAACTCTTCCCTATATGGAGCTACAAAAACGCAGCAGGCCCAGAAAAATCTCATTTCTCTTTTGTAATTGGGATTAGATGAGTTGAGCACAGTGAAACTCTTCTGAAGTGCTCGCGGTGACTCACCCCAGACTGAGCAGTTTTGGTTAACCCGATCAAATTCTCATGAAGTTGCTTAGCAAAACAATTTCTCAACAATCTGGTATCGGCAGCTGGGTCCAGCTTCCTGTCCACCAAAAAGGATACAATGTTTTAGCGAAATACGCTCATTTGCAAGCAAATTTGGTTTTTGTGAGAGACTCATCTGGAACCCAGCTGAATCTCTCGTTTGTGATGTTTGCGAGCAACTGATACAGTGTTTTCCCTCTCCAAATAAGAGAACGCACGCAAATTGCATTCTGATATAAATTTAGCTTACGATGGTGCTATGAGTTACGTCATCCATCTATGTGGAACGTCCATCTTCAAGCGGTTCCATCGCCCAACTTCAATAACGACCATTTTTGGCTTTTTTTCCTGTCTAGACCAGAGGTGCTATGTAGTGACTATAAAAGAGTACAACGGATTCGTGTTTTATTTTCCAGTTTTGGCTTAGTTTGATCGGATAGTTCGCAGACCACATGATACGAAATCCGTTATTTTACCAGAGAAATGAACAAACGGTGAGCAACTGATACACTGTTTTCCCTCTCCAAATAAGAGAACGCACGCAAATTGCATTCTGATATAAATTTAGCTTACGATGGTGCTATGAGTTACGTCATCCATCTATGTGGAACGTCCATCTTCAAGCGGTTCCATCGCCCAACTTCAATAACGACCATTTTTTGGCTTTTTTTCCTGTCTAGACCAGAGGTGCTATGTAGTGACTATAAAAGAGTACAACGGATTCGTGTTTTATTTTCCAGTTTTGGCTTAGTTTGATCGGATAGTTCGCAGACCACATGATACGAAATCCGTTATTTTACCAGAGAAATGAACAAACGGTCAAAATGACTTTTTTACTTGTCATAAGTGATTGTGGGATTCGTGGAATTCCAGGAATTCACACCACTCTCGTTTGAGCAGCCGTCCGTCCTGTCCTGGTGTAATGATTGTGGTGAATCACACCGAAGCGTGGAAGCACTGGACTCGATGTTCGTTCTAATCAGAGCTCATCAGCGGTGTACATAATTGGCCTTGAGGGCTTTAAACTCCACACATTTAGCATGCCAGACGAACGTGTTACTACCACTCCATCAATGCACTCTGGACTCATCTGATTTTTCAACTCTGAACATGCGAACACGTTCACACTTGAAGGGTGTGATTGGTTCGGCCGATGACTCGAACGGTGACCCACTAACTGTCCTGGTAGTGCCGATCGATTGGCATGTCTGTCAAGTTACCCAGGCAGCTAGCACCCAAGATACTTGAAGCCTGCTGGGCAACTTTTGGATTAGCTGTAGGTGGTTGCGGGGTTTTTCAGCACCGTTCGGAGAAATAGTCCCGCTTTCGAACGCTAAACCGGATCAGTAACTTGGGCGGCTGCTATTACGCTCATACATGACAGGAATTCCTGAGTTTACCATTGGTTTTACACTCCATCGTTTGGTCCTTTGTCATAGTTCTACTGCGCTTATAGCCAGTGACACTACGTGGTCGCTTGTTTCGACCGAAACCCCATTCCGCATCTGCCTACGCAGAAAATTTTGCGTAGCAATGGCTCGTCTGTTGTACATCTAATCAACAACAAAGATTGTGTGCTTTCACTGAGAAACGGGATTCATGTGAGCCTTTTGGAATGGATGTAGGCGCCCAACAGCGGCAGAACGCCAGGAAGTTTATTGCCAACTGTTTTTAAAGTAGTCAGCCCTAACTGTCCAGTTGTGAAAACATCACGTCCTTCCTACTACCGCCATCTTTTACTCAGCTAGAGGTTCAGGTCTGACTCTGGCGGGCTTGTTCCCACCTGTCTAGGAAAGAAAGCAGTGCACTGTTTCTGCCAGCGTCAACACATCCAGCCCGCAGTCCTTTGTGTTTTCACACACACATTAGGCCAGCGTTCTCGAAGCATGGCATGACTCGCACTTTCCCCTGAAACTTGCCCGAAATTTCCTGTTAACCAGCCTGTGCATGTGTGTGCGCGCGTGTGGGCAGCCCAGTGTTTTCATTGTTAAAGGTTTCCCTACGCTGCCAGGCTGACACCGCCTACGGTTGCCCAAACACTTTCGGGAAGGAGGCAGGCCAGCCCGTAGGAATTACAGCCAATGAAATTATCACCGTCGTTCTGGGCTTGCATGCACAAGTTACTTACGGACCAAAACACCTGTTACGTAACCCACACGATCTTCAGTCCTGATAGGTAACTGCACACAGGATGACCTTGTAAGTGGATCAGCCACAGCAGATTTCGGCCAATAGACACTTCGGCCCGCAGAAATTCGGTTCCTGAGTGAAAAACTCATCATTTCAGAGTTTGGTGCCAATGCGTCACAAAGCGGCCAGACATCACTCCAATGAAGTGACGGAATACGCAGACCATAACAGAAAACCGGTGTTCCACAAAATGAACCCACTTTGCTGTCTAGACGTAACACATTACTCATAGGTTGCTGAAGACGCCTCCACAGCCGGTTTCGCCTTTCTTGGGCCCACACTCCCTGAGTTTCAGTCAACCTTATGTTCTAATTGAACCCAAATTGGTCAGATTTTGACAAATACACTTATTCGGTTTTGACAGAAGACTCAACTGAATCTCTCTCCTTCAACTGAATGTGCTGAATCAGGCGGCCTCAGGTTTCATTTGGTACCAAATTCGCTGAAGCAGGCAATCATAAACGAGCGATTCAGCTGGATTTAGTTGAGATTCTTGTCAAAACGGGAGTTGTGTGCAAATGGGAGTATTTGTTGAGCCCAGTTTGTTTAGAAAAGGGACAAAAGAACAGTGGAGATTCTTGTCAAAACGGAAGTTGTGTGCAAATGGGAGTATTTGTTGAACCCAGTTTGTTTAGAAAAGGGACAAAAGAACCTACCACTGTTACACTAGGTGACCTGTTGTTTGGATGAATATTATGTTAGCAGGAAAAGCGTTGATGATGTCACATTTGGAAGACTGATGAAACTAAGGTCGACAGATAATGAATCAGTTGGTTGGCCAGAAGTTTGTACTACTAGTTCGCAAGACTGCTGAAAATGGTATCGATTTGTTTGCTTTGAATGAAGGTTCAACCAAATTGGTCATCGCATTTTGTTCTTCGTTGTGGCAAACGCTTGTGTCAGTTGTGCACAGGTGCGGCAAAAAATTATTTGACTGCCGTTTCCTCCCTCCCGTTTAAGATTATGACACAACTAGCGCGAGAGGACGGGTTCGTTCTGACTTAAGCAGTCCGTGAACAGTGAATGCAGCTAGGTCGCTTACGTTATAGGCTAGCGACATCCGGGGCAGGGATTTGATTGGTCGAGCTGTTCGGGGCCGAATCATCCGTGGACCAATATGTGCGGTATCTGTTCAAACAAGTCAGTTCTACCTCCAACCTCTTAAAGTGATTCTAACTGTGGTAAAACAAGGCTAATAACCTTAAAATATTTTTCATACCATTACGAACTGGTCTACAATCGCCACAGATTCGTTGTGGTAGAGACACACATGACTGAATACTTCTTCAAAAGCTGATAATCTTTGCTGTGTGGGTTTCAAACCATCCGTTCGTCACTGACTCTTGCTGGAAGTACTGTTTGTCTAGCCACGGACATTCCCTGGGAGTTGTTCGTTTTAATTTTGGCCTGTTGTTGTTCTCTATTCGGCTTGATATGCCAGTGAGCGATATGACGCAAATTGGGGGACGACGAGGTAGCAGTAGAAAATCGATCGAGATAATTACTTTGGGTCCATTGGGCCGTGGACTTTTGGCGAACGTGAGGTCGACTCCAATACTGTCACCTATGATACTATGCTTGATTTGTCCCAAAGTAATTAATTCGCTTGGGGATTGCACGTGAAGGTGGAAACATCAAATAAGTAGGTCGTAATAGTCGAGGATAGTATCTAGAATTACATTGAACAAGCCAGTTGCCGTTCACCAAACGCCGTGAATGTCGTTCGAATCGAGCCAAAAGAGAGTGTCCTAGGTGGTCTGGAAAAGGAGAGGATTCTCATTGGTTTAATATAACTCCTGGAACACTCATCAGTTTGTTCTCCGTCTCCTTCTCAACCACTTTTCGCTGTTTACACTTAGTTCCGTTTTCTTAGGCGGCTCGTTGAGTTCGAACACAACACTGGATCTTTTCCGGATAAGCCCCGTCACTAATGCAAAAAGTGCATGTGCGCGAAGTTAAGCCCCGTCACTTTTTGCCAGCTCCAATTTAAGGTACGCACACAACCATGACCTATTTTTGATGAAAACAATTCATTATCCGCATCTAGACTCATTTTGTGCAAAAATTTTCTCCGATCGGACGTTAAACCTTAAATGAACTTTCTGACGCTTTCAACTCTCGTTCATGACAAGGAGACGGCAATACGTTTTTTGTAAAGCCACGGAATGATCCATCAGCAACGCTTATGCGACAATGGCCACCAAATGACACTTTCAACTGTTTCTGACAGGTGGAGGTGTAATGCCCGACAGTGTCGGCAAGACATCGGTCTTCGAAAGGGAACTTGGCTGGAGCGGTCTAGGATGGAGTTTAGGACAGTAATTCTATTCATTTATTGCTGGTCCAAAATTTGGTGACTTTTGCAGACTCCAACATTTATCGGCGGCTCAGGTCTACACGTCGAGATCGATGAAACGCTAATATCTCGCCGTAAAAACCACGCAGGGCGAGTTATTTTAACCCCACATTGATAATCGTTTACAGCTCGATAGTATCCCGTGACATCTCGGCTGAAGTGAATGATCTTCATCTTCGACGGACAGGCTTTATTTCTTGTGCCCTGAACGAAGAAAGACCTGGACTGAGCAGCCGAATAACCAACCACGGAGCTAAGCTTTCATGAAGTGTATTGGTGACAGCCGTAAAGCTCACGCCGCATTTCATACGCGCGCTAGAACTACCTACAGATTTGTACCGCGACCAAAAGCTACCAGCTTGACATGGTGGACGTCTCGAGTGCTGCAGTGATCCCGCGGGATACATTGGCTGCAACTTCGCTCCACAAGGTGTAAGCAAGCCAGGAAGGCCAAAAGGGAGCAGTCAGACTAAGAGTAAAGAGACCCCGTACTAGGAGGGGGTCTGGAGGTAAAATCGTCCTGTCCGTAGGAGTATAAAGGCATTAAGGTGTTCCCAACAGGCGACCAGCATGTCTATAATGATTGAAGCAGCGTTGCTACGTTCCTCCGAGGAAGGATGGGTTAGAAACGGTCGGCCAAAAAAATCCCACACACTCATTTGAGTTAACGGGAAAGTCCAATGAATCACGGAGGTCAAATTACTCATGGTATTAATGCACTCTAAAGGTTGCCATACTCAGAGACTTCCTTGCTGCTGCTGTCAGTCCGGAGATGTATACAACCAAAGCCCGAAATTCCCTCTGATTAGTGCTCCGTGTCAGTGAATGAGGAGAGCGCATAAAAACAAAACACTTTTGAATCTGAGTGCGCTCCATTCGTAAGTAGTGTCCGAACAAAGCCAAGTCAAGTTCCTGCATAATTCTGTGGAAATTTGCTAGGTCATTCTCGTGAGTGTACAGGTCAGCAAAAAATGCGATTTAGTTCTGAAGGCCTGATGCGGATGTCCTAATCAAAGAAAGCCAACCGCAACGTTTCGACTTGTCTCGTTCATCCTACCTGTTCAACAAATTTATGGTGGCACACCCAAACGGACTTGGTGAAGAATCCTATTTGCCATAGGCCTGCGCGCGCAACTTGAAATATGATGTGGCGTATTCCCCGGGAGTGCTCTCTTTCGAATCGATTCAATGATGAGATAGGTGAGGCACAAGCATGTGGGAATTTACCCGTAAGAGGTTCGTTCCAAAGCAGAATCGCTGTACACAATCCTTGATAAGGGACAACAACGAAGGCTAGTGACATTTTCCTCCTTATATTTTAGCCATTATTTCCCAAACAATATGGGTACAGATTTTCGTGCTGGGTTCGAACTCGGACTATCCAAATGGTGCTTTATGGTTTTGTCCACTCCAACCCCCCCCCCCGGTGGATAACTGCACTGCAATCCAGCAGCTAAAAACTATCAACCAATCAGTGAGCGTCGTTCAAGCCGCATAGTTGCTGGAAAGCAAAAGTTCGTTCAAGCTGCCCTAACACTGGTAATTTAAGGGTTAGTTCACGAACCTCTGGTCAATTTACGCAAGGCTGAAGTAATTGTGGTGTAAAACGTCGTACAGTGTGCGCTAAGCTCAATACGATGGTTTGAAGAACGAACAGGACGGTAATACTTTTGAGAGTACTAACCGTATTCTCAAGCCTCAGAGCTCATTTTGACGACAACGGTTATCGGAGTTGGACGGAGGCAGATTTCAGGAGTTACGGGTGTTTCAAAAAATCTCCAGCGTTTGACTAAAATTTACAACAAAGACATGTGTTACAGTACTCACGAGATCTGAAGATCAGATGAGAGGAAGCAGGTCGGTGAGGCGACCCCCACTAAAATGGTACTGATTGTTTCTGTGATTTGGGCAAACTGTAGTCCTTCGGCATAAACACCTAATCAAAGCAATAAGTGTACCATATGAAATGTTATTATTGTTTTTTTTCAACACGTTTTGCATCTTCTCATTTGTCTCTTATTTGTTCCCCTCATGAGTGATCATTCTCCAGACCGCCCTTGGTGTATTGAGAGAATGTCCACGGTGGGTGAACAGCGTTCAAGCATCAACCTAAAAATGACATCTGCAATGCAGTAGCTCCAAGGGTCAGCTGGAAAATATAGTCGTCTCACCTACTCGTCCATGGACTTCTGATTCAATACATTTGAACTGTTTTCAACAACTGGGAACCTCCTACAGCTCTTTAACTAGAGCGGCCGCATGCGCATTTACGGTAAGGCTGTAAGGCTGGTAGGTGAACATCAAGGAAGAACCGGGGGGCGCTTGGGGATATAGTGTGCACAACAGCGTTTGGTGGTCACGGTTTGCGAGATTTGGTCACTTCGAATCGATAGCTTCTGTTTCCAGCACATGTGTTTCCTCGAATAGTTGTCCGCGGTATCCAGCTCCTTAGGACGGAACTCAAAAGCGTTCGGTTTTTTCATGGTGACCAGGCGATTTCTGCCTTGGAAAATTTGGCAAACCGTAAGATTTGGTGCATATTCTGCTGGATCACAAATGAAGCTCGATGTGCTCGTCATAAGCGTGTTGCAAAGGAACTCACGAAACGTTTCCGCCGATTGGAACACACAATCTTCGAGTAGTTGAGAGCACCTACTTCGACATCTTTCATCAAGCCTGCTCTAATCGCTGTTCAGGAGCGCCGATCAACTTTGATAGACGTAGACAGTTTCTGATGGGCGCGCAATGTTTGTGTGGAATGAGGACAAGCAGAACGACAGTGCTGATGATTCCTTCCTCGTCGTCACCTCAGTCCCAGGTGCCGTCGATTGCGATGTTGATTTTTGCTTCACCAACCGATGATCAGTTCATATCGAGAGGTCTGCTTTCCTCAGTCCGGCAAGACTGTTGCTGGACTGGGGCTTCCTAACAGTTACAGTCAGTGACTTGTGTTTGCTCACCATTTTGCACTGTATACGCGAGTAAGACACTTTATGAGTGGTAAATGGCGTTGAGTGTACTTGTCATTGGTCCTCACACCTGACCCCGTATGATGGACTCTTTGTGATTGACGTGCGAGTCTCCGAGTTTCTGTCAACCTTATGTTCTACTTGAACCGAAATTGGACTGATTTCGAAAAATACACTCATTTACACGTCAACTGGGATTTCATGGGAGACTCAACTGAATCTCACGTTTATAATATTCTTCAATTGAATGTGCTGCACGAAGGCAGCCTCATGTTTCAATTGGTACGATATTCGAGATATCGCAGTATATTTTCACAAAGGAAACTACTCACAAGTTTGCTGAAAACTCTTCGACCGGTCTCACCCTTGTTGGCGCTCATCAGTTGAGTCTCCCGTGAAGACCAAATTGATATACAGATCAGTGTATTCTGCATTGTTTGTCCTTTCTTCAGTAGCTGGACTTAACACGTGTGTTTCTATAAGAGGCTTTTACACACATTGAAAATCATCTTGCCTGACTGAGACCAATAATGACGATAAGCCTTTGCATGGAACGTTGCCCTACTTTGTCCACACATCCAAAGTACATCCTTCCACATCTATTGCTTCTCAGAAATAATCAATAATTTGAAAATACAACGTGGACGTCGTCTGGAATGAGAAGATCAGTGATCATTCATCTGTGGTAGCTTGACCATTTATCAGCAGTCCGATTGTCAGCAGGTGGTTAAAACGTAGTTTTATACTTAGCTCAGATTATCCAGGTGTTTGAACCGCGGGTGGGTGTGTGGTTCAGTTCTATCGGCATGAAACGAATGACCAAATTGTCACTTGAATGGTGGTGAGTCCTATGAGGGATGGAAAGCATCTTCGGAGTCAGCCTCTCGAGGTTCGATCACATGACCTGAATAATAGGTTGAGCTGAAGAGAATCAAACCAGCGTTGCAGACCATTCCACGCGATCACGTACTATACAGATAAGGAGTTTCTTTTTGCAAGTTTCAGTCAAAATCTGTGTTCATAAGGCAGCAGACCCCCAAAGACCTTGATCACTACAGGTTCAAATGTTGACACAGTAAACTGCTCGCGTTTTCAGCTTAAAGCTTTCTTATCACTTCAAACAGAACGAAAAATCGGCCTTAGACAGATTAATTCACCAGCCTGAAGCGTTCCTGTTCTCGTCCTTGAGAGGCTGCACTGTAAGCGCTTGCAAAACGTGCGCATCAACAGCTCTGGTTGGTTTTTCATCGGATTCCCCCCCCCAAGACAGCTTCGATCCAGCTGCCCTGAACCTTACTTTACTGCTAAGCGGGGCGCAGTCACATCGTGAATAAGTTCGCCTGTTCAGACGGGATAATTCTAACTCATCGATCCTTCTGTGGTGGAATAGTGGAAACACACTGGACTCGCAGATCAGTCCGGAGTTCAAATCCCGACGCGGCCAAGTATATTTACTGCTAATGGGCTCTGAAAAAACGAAATTCGAATCCAGTGCCTCCCCTCCCCTGGTCTGTTTTCAGCAGGGAAGGACTGTTCAAACAAGAAAATCCGGAGTGATGAATACTCTCGATCGCGACAGGTCAAGCCTGGTTCCCGAAATTATACCAGACAAATATGTACAAACTTCCTTGGGGTAACCTATGACGGATTCGTGAGAGCGCTTTGGAATGAGCCATCGGCTTCTCCAATCCCATCGACAGCCCTTAGAGTGAGCCAGCGATCTCGGCTCGGCCTAAACAAAACTCTGCCGACTGGAAGGTCTTAACGGATAGAAGATGTGCTTGACAGGAGACACCAAAATATATGAGTAAAGGGATTCTTTGCGTCTAAAAACCGATTATTCATTAAGGTATCACATCAGCTTCAGCTGAACAACGTCCACCCCCTATGACCGAAGCAGCAGTGCCCGTTACAGTCTTGACCAGAAGTGTCACAGAACTCCCTTCAAGAGTGGTGGCGTTACACCTTTTTATTAGCTCTGCCATACCTTTTTGCTACATAGGACACTGACTGAGTACTACTCAGAGGGAGAACGCCGTCGCCCATGCAGCAACTGAATACATTTTTGGAGCGAATGATAGGATCAGCGTGAGTGCTCATGCTATTTGGGAAGGAGTGGAGTGCCACATATGACTTGGACAGTTATGCAACTGTATGTTTTATACAAAACATATTCTCGACAATCCTGTAGACTCGACCTTGAAAGACAAACACACATACTGCTCTTTGTAAAGACCACCCTCAGAAGCGACAACCAACCACTGGTCCGCTGGAACCCATTCCATGGCGAAGTTTCTCCCAGATACCATTTTAGGGCCTTTCAGAGAAAACTTGGCGCTTTCTGACAAAGAGAAGCAACCACTCGTTCATTGATGGCTAGAAGAACCCCCTAATGCCAATCAAAAAGCATACACAGTCGATCGCATTATATTAGATAGTATCATAAATGATAAAATGGAAGAAACGTTGAAAGGCATGCCGCAGAATGGTTGTTTGCATCAGCTTAGAAGCATTTGCGGTGGACGATACCTGGACCAGACTCGTCGTATTCCTGTTTCGAGATCCACATCTGCTGGAACGTGGACAACGAAGCCAAGATCGAACCACCAATCCACACAGAGTATTTACGCTCCGGTGGCGCAACAATCTTGATCTTCATCGTACTCGGAGCCAACGCAGTGATCTCCTTCTGCATGCGATCCGCAATACCAGGGAACATGGTCGTACCACCAGACAGAACCGTGTTCGCGTACAAGTCCTTTCGGATATCCACATCGCACTTCATGATCGAGTTGAACGTGCTCTCATGGATACCGGCAGATTCCATACCCAAGAAGCTCGGTTGGAACAGAGCCTCGGGACAACGGAATCGTTCGTTACCAATCGTGATCACCTGACCATCGGGCAATTCGTAACTCTTCTCCAGTGATGAGCTCGATGCCGCGGTGGCCATCTCCTGCTCGAAGTCCAGAGCCACGTAGCACAACTTCTCCTTGATATCACGCACGATTTCTCGCTCAGCCGTGGTCGTGAAACTGTAACCACGCTCGGTCAGGATTTTCATCAGGTAGTCAGTCAGATCACGACCAGCCAAATCGAGACGGAGGATCGCGTGAGGAAGCGCGTAACCTTCATAGATTGGGACTGCGTGTGTCACACCGTCACCAGAGTCCAACACGATACCGGTCGTACGACCCGAAGCGTACAGGGACAGCACAGCCTGGATGCCCACGTACATGGCTGGTGAGTTGAATGTCTCGAACATGATCTGTGTCATCTTCTCCCGATTGGCTTTCGGATTCAGTGGAGCTTCGGTGAGCAGAACGGGGTGTTCTTCAGGCGCGACTCGCAACTCATTGTAGAAAGTGTGATGCCAGATCTTCTCCATATCATCCCAATTGGTCACGATGCCGTGTTCGATTGGGTACTTGAGGGTGAGGATACCTCGTTTGGATTGGGCTTCATCACCAACGTAGCTATCCTTTTGACCCATACCGACCATCACGCCCTAGACGAGAGACACACAGACACGCAGAGAGAGACAAGTGATCAATGTGGGTAAACGGAGCTCTAACTATCAATAGGATTTACATGCGCATATGTATGAGTTGACTTACTTGGTGACGTGGACGTCCAACGATTGACGGGAAGACAGCACGTGGTGCGTCATCACCAGCGAAACCGGCTTTACACATACCCGAACCATTGTCCACAACGAGGGCCTGAAAGCCTGAGTTTCATCGTCCGCCATTGTTTAGTATGTCCTATTCCGCCCAAGTCAAACCCTTTCCACCTGCCGGACACCTGCACTGTCATATTTATTCACTCACCTTACTACCATATATGGTGCTTTATTACTCCTCGTCTGCTATTGGCCCTTGGTCAGCTAACGGTTTGTTCCCTCCGAGTTTTCTCCACTCCTTTTTGTTTGTTTTCGTATGCTGACCAATTGGAGCACAGCGATTCAGCACCAAGTCAGACATTTTGTGTGCGCTGAGAAAGATTCATTAGTGGAAAGTTGGTTTTTATGTGTGTTCGATTGCGTACAACCACCGTGGCAGTTAGCAGACCACAGTCTTTGGCCGACCTTGATGCTGCCGTGCCCAGCCAACCGTATCAAACATGTTGTTGCTGCTGGCTGACTCATTCGTAACGTAACAAAGATGGGCAAGAAAAAAGCTGCTGAGCGAGAATTCACGAGCGAAAATCTTGCAGCGGTATTAGGATACTCCGCATTCATAAGTGACAGCGAGGTTTGAAAAATCACCTGAAACCGATTGGAGCAGATCGTGGTCAGTTGGGTAAACATGGTCAGCAACTAGTAAACAAACGTCAAAGAAGCCGTGTACGTGGTGCATGTTTCGCCGGCAGATGAACAGCAAAAAGGTGCCCAAGATAACAGCTGAAAATTTTTGCTCATAAATCGATAGATGCAATCAGTCAAACGTGAAATAAAACTAGGAAATTGTCTGTGGTTTGCTGATTTACACCAGAAGCAAGACAAGATCCACAACTAACTAACTAACTAATTAACTAACTAACTAACTAACTAACTAACTAACTAACTAACTAACTAACTAACTAACTAACTAACTAACTAACTAACTAACTAACTTACTAGCCTTATTCAATTGTTTGCTTTATTGATTTATTATTTATTTATTTGCTCATCTCCATAAGATACACATTTAATAGAGGAAAACTCATAGAATTCCGAAGGCCGAGAAAACATGAACGAACGGTTAGGTAAACCAGACACTCAAGATAATATTTCCCACTGTCCAATTTTTGTCCTGGTTCTCAGCTAAATGCCTCATTCAGCCTCGCATCAGAAACGTGACCTATGTTGGACGTACGGCTAGACAGTTATGTCAGTGCGTGCCCAAAAACACTCATTTGCGTACAACTTTGGTTTTGGCCGGAGACTCATATGGAACTCAGCTAAATCACTCGGTTATGTTTTTTCAAGGGATTCAGTTGGGTTCCAGGTGAGTTTCCCCTCCCGTCAAAACCAAATTAGCGCATTGGGGGAATTCCGTGCAATTTGGGTTCAAGTAGAACATGACATAAGGTGGACGGAAAGGCAACTCTGGGACTGTACCTACCTGAAAAGCGCCAAGAAGGGCGAAACCGGTGGTGGGCTGTTAAAGACTTTTCAGCAACCTTATGAGTAGTGTATTTAATCCACACTCGTTATTTACCGGAACCAGAAAAGTGATAAACACTTCCACTGATCACTCCATGAATCTTGAATGAAAATAAGTTTTAAAAATCGCCTACGCATCAACCCTAGAAAATATAGCATTGGACTACCGTAGTACTTACTTGAAGCTATTGCTATCATCACATACTTATCGACAAAAGGATCGTGTATGGACGTTGAACACATCTTGGAAACCACCGTCTCTTCAGATGCGTGGTCTAATCAACATGTTCACAAACACAGTCACACCACGGAAACGAAAGTTAACGTCCCCACATCATCCGATTGGTGATCTAAACTCAAGTGTCTACTGATCGCTAAGCGATCCAATAATTTTCTATCTTTAAGAGGTTTTCTCCAAAAGATTTACCCAGCTTAGCAAAATACACCCATGTGCATACCAGATGGGTTTTGACGGGAATGTAGACTCGCTTGGAGCTCAGCTGAATCTCTCTTTTATCATGTTTTTAAGCAACTGAATGCGCTGCAACAGCCTGCTTCATGTTTCAGCTGGCACGACATTCGAGATATTGCGATACACTGTATAGACCTAACACACTACTCATTAGGTTGCTGAGAACTCTTCGACAGCTGTCTTTAGCGCTCCGCATGTAGGCGGAGTCCCCGAGTTTCCGTCAACCTTATGTTCTACCTGAACTCAAATTTCACGAGTTTAGTGAACTACACTCACGGTCCCAGTAGTGATTAACTTCTAGCTAAATGACGGTACCACTTGAGGTTTTCACAGTGTAATTCGCAGAATTAGAAAAACGGACTTGACTTCACAGAAAGCACATGACATCGTGTTAATCATTTCTAGAGCCTTTTTATGTGTGTTTCAACGCAGTTACCGGTTGTTTTTATGACTGTCGTTGAATACCATTTTACCAGAGCAAGTATGTTTTTACTGCGTTATAACAGGTTACCGAACAACCTGAAGTCTTAGTTTTTTGGTCTTTGCCTATTGTGGGTGCGAAATCTCTCAGCTCAGGCGGTCGTCTTTCTGTTTAGTGAACTGGGCAGTTAGTTTGGTTGCAAACGTTTCGTCATTGAACGAGTGGCATCATCAGTGAGTTGGCGGTGCTTTGTAGAGCGTCAGCGTATAAGCGTTGAGCGGTACCGTGCTTGCGTTTATGTGCCTTGTTGACAAGGGGGTTTGGCCTCGGGTTGTGACTGGCCGTATTGATGGTCAGACCTTTTTATTTGAAGGAAGGGTAGTTCCCTGATTGGTGGGCTTTCGGATGACCTTAAATTTTGAGCCCTCCGACTCATTCCACGTAATCCACGATTGCCATATTGTAGAGCGTCAGCGTATAGGCGTTGAGCGGTACTGTGCTTGCGTTTATGTGCCTTATTGACAAGGGGGTTTGGCCCCGGGTTGTGACTGGCCGTATTGATGGTTACTCCCGTTTGTTTGAAGGAAGGCTAGTTCCCTGATTGATGGGCTTTCGGATGATCTTAAATTTTGACCCCTCTGACTCATTCCACGTAATCCACGATTGCCATTCTTGTCACCTGATACATCTTCCCGTTGTCCGATTAGGTTTGTGGTCCTTTGCTTGTAGTGGTACGTAGATCTGGTCAGTTTCTGTACTTCGATTGACTGAGTTTGTGGTGGTCTACCATACTTCTATCAACTTGTTTGCAAGGGGTGTGTTTTCGCGTTTTCTAGATTTATTTTGGATCCTCAGTGATCTTCGTGTAGATCATGACTTCTGACTGTGCTTCTTCACGTTTGCAACCAAATTGCGAGATCACCGAACAGGAAAACGATTAGTATTCGGCCTGGCAAACAGGCCGGACTGACTGTGACACGCTAAGGCTTCTGTGATCCGGCTTGTCTTAATGAGGACTTAGGTTGTTTTGTATTCATTTCGCATGCGGCGATTGTACATTTCCGCTGATGTATTTTTTCAGCCAGTTATTCCAAAAATAAATTGTCGCAAGCGCAAGTTGAGTTCGAAACGTCGATGTTTTATCTTGCAAGCTGACGAAGGACAGAGTGACAGAGTGTCATTCATGATTTTGCTGCTTATGTTCCCGGGGCCAGAGTGCTTCGGCTAAACCCTATGACGTTTTTCCGCTCGAATTTGGATGTTTGTGTTTTCAAGACTTCTTTTGAAATCTAGTTTTCTTTAACGGTGACTTCTTAATCTCGTTTGGTGTTGAAACGTTTGCAGCCAAATTGCCCATCTCAGCAAACAAACGAACGATTATGTACTCCAAGTTCCATCTGAATTTACCGTACAGTTTGTGTGTTGCGCACATTAGCTTTATCGTCGTATCATACTATTACTAACTTGGCCCTGAAGGATGGCGTGGAAGTCAGTAAAACAGAATAAGGGTGATTCGTCTTGCTAATCCGTTTTGCAATCTGTTCATCGCTGCCCGATCGTTTCATGACCAGTCTTGTCTGAAACTCGACCTGCATAGGCCAGAGTACCGACCACAGTTCGCTTACCTGCTAGGCTGGTCTACCCTGGTGAGTCGTCGATGCCGGGATGTGAGACTAGGTGTGAGGAATTCGGTTGGTCTGAGGGACTCCGCATGTGCACACAGTCTATTGGAATCTGCTTGGCCTATGGATGGGCTAGATACCTTGATGTGTTTCAAGTCTCAGCGGACCAACGCGTGTACTCACGCATCGTCAGCAGCATGAGTTCTCGGAAGGCCAAACCCAACGGTCGCTCGGATACCCGAGGAAAAAGTTTTCGAATCCGTTCTGGTTCGAAAAAACGTAACGCGCACAACTTTGGACAAATCAGATTGCTAATCGGTGATTGTATTTCAGGTTGCGGTGTAACATCAAGGGTTCTTGCGACTGTCAGTTCGTAAATCAATGAGATACATTGAACTACGATATACACGTGGGTTTTAATCAAAGCCACACTCTGTTCTTGCCAAGAGGCCGATTTTCCCTAATCAGGTAACATTTTCGGTCCAGCTGTGTGAACCTAAGTTCACTCCGCAAATTAGTGTATCTACTTGTCCCTATTTGTGCTGGACTGCTGGACTTTTCACGGCCAACTGTTCGTTTGACTGGCTTCCGCTGACTACAGACGAGCAACTCGTGCCCTTGAAGTCGCACTGTCGGTTACCGGATCATTATGAAGTTTCTGAGTAATTTCATTGCGGGATGTATGAAGAGCCGTTCGCATTTTTGTGACATTTAATCACAGAGGGGTCAGTTTGATTGAAGAAGTCGTATGGTGGTGGTTCAATGCTAGGCCTCTCTCTATGTGACTAGGTCTGCGATCGGCGCTCCCAAATTTTTTTTCATTTTGAGCTGGTCACAGGCAAAGGACCGTTGAAACTGGTCGACTGAGGTCCAATTTCCCCACAGTTTCCTTGTGATAGGCTTGACGAATTTGAAAAAAAAATATCAGCGCTGACCGTTTGAGCTCTTCGCACGTCTTCATACTCACTTGAAGAGATTTTCTGCTGTAAGTGAATCCTGTCTATGCTGAAAAGCCGAGAAGCACTGTACAACTAATTCACCCTTATTGGGAATCATCGTCAGTGCCTACCTGAACAAACTTCAGGGAGTCAGGGGAAGTTTGAAGGCTTCACTGTTCGGCCGCAAGCGGCTGACAAGCATTGTGATTAACTGGCACTTAAACAGGATGTGGTACAGTTCATCCTTCGATGACGTAATCCACGTGCTGACTAGCTCCCAGGGCGAGAACTTCTCAGCTCGTGAGGTCCACACACTGCTGATGTTTCCCAATAGGGATCAGGCAAAAACCGTATGGTGCTTCTAGGCTTTTCAGCATCGACTTACAGGACGAAATCTTCAATAAAATTCCCAAATTGTCTCATTTTTTGATAGGTTCGGATATCTGCTCATCTTGTTGTATTGGTGAGATATGCTGAGACCAACAATCAATCAGCGCACCCGAGCTACCTATATTCCACAACATTGCCGACATCTTTGTAACTTGAGAGAGAAGTTGAGACACAAATTCATCTTCCCTCTGTAATACTTTTTTAGCTGAATGGGCTGCGCAGAGGCCACCGCACATTTCATCTTGGCCGACATTCAAGATACCGAAGCATTGTTTCTTATTAAGGAAACGCTACTTACAAAATTGGTGGAAACTCTTCGACACCCGGGAAAAGCAGTGTTGAGCGTTTCGTCGGGGGAACTGTAGAATAAGCCGGTTTTTGAAACCGCTTTTTGTTGGGCGCTGTTCATTTTGTTGCGTTCACACCACTCTCGTTTGGACAGTACTACACGCTGGGCACATTAGAATTATCGTGACTGAACAGGTGACTATGTTCACTCATGATCGATGGGTTGGTTAGCCGGACGCCTCGAACGGTGACCCAGTAACTGTCCTGGCTGTGTCGATCGATTAACCTACCTGTCAGAACTGCCCAGTAAGTTAGCGCCATGGACGCCTTGAAACTTGTTGGACACTAGTTTTGTTTGGTTGTGGGTAGTCACAATATCCGTAGAATTCACGTTCACATCACTCTCGTTTGGAGTCGTCCTTCGGTCCTGGCGCAGTTTTTCTGGTGAGTCCACACCAAAACGGCGAAGCCGTAGACTCACGTTTCACTCTTCCTAGAGCTCATCTGCAGTGCATTTCCTTGGCCGTGCCAAGGTTTTAACATGCGATGTGAGCGTGTTACCACATCCGAAGTAGGCCTAACGCAAGCTCTGTTTAAATAGAACGACTCAGAAAGTTTTGTGAGGCTGATACTGGGACAATACAACCAGCCTAAAGTCCACACATAAAAAGCTGTCTCGGCTGTTACAGTAGCGGGATGAGGCCATAAAGACTCCAAACCAGCGCCGATCTGCTTGAATTGTAGCCTAGTTTCGACCCGCAAGATATTTAGGTTTTGCAAAACAAAACACCTGATTTTGTTCACACAAGCCCACGTTCGGTGTTCGCAGCCCGTTTAACCGACAATGATTGTCGTGCTGACCAGCGGTTGCTAGGGCAACCCCGTCAAGTCAGCGATTAGGTCCATACACTGGACACCGCAACCAGGTCACGACGGCTGCCAAATACCAACCTATTGACTCAGATACTGCGAAAACTAACAGAAAAAAATTGCCTCCAGAACAGTGACGGTTGATCAATCGGTAACACTTTACCCACAAAAATTCGTCTGGAATCATAGGTATGCAGCATTTCTGATTCATGATGGCTCATCTCACCTACCGATAGGTCTATTCAGACTGACTTTAAGATTGCTGTGATAATGCACTACAAAGAGCAAACAATCTTTACTTTCCAAGGAACCTCACTTTGCGTTTCTGTGTTCATCCTACTCGTACAGTTTGGATTGATTCACTCAATCAGCTATTCTCATAAGGTAGTCTGGTTCGATGCATTGTCCGTCTCACCACAACTATTGACCCGAGTTAGCATCCCAAACAGAGGCGCATACCCATGGGCTTGATCAGACAGACTGAACTTGGTCACGCTTCAACGCAAAAGGGGTTGCACACTTACCAAGTATTGTTGGAGCACTTTCTAGGTCTTCCGGGCAAGATTATTGTGGGAATGCTTTCGAAAAAGGTCCATTAATTGGAAACTACTCCGTGCTGGAGCAACCTGTCAGGGTTAGCATTCTACCCATCTCATAAAACCCTGACAGAAGCCAGTGAGCTTCTGTGGACTGAACTGAACATTCGCGACTGTCCTGTGAGTTCAGAATTTATGCTAAATGAACTCTGGAAGTTGTCAAGCTTTCACCATTTTAAATGCATTCAGTCTGTCGCTGTCTTACCTCCACACACGTGAACAAAGAATTTATGAAGGGAATTTGCAAGGTCAAATAATCCACGACTTCCGCTTTGATGGCTCTCCAAGGTCATGTGCATCTGACTGCACTAAAAAGTGGATAGGTTAACATTTGATGACTGCGTTTTACATAAAGTTCTACGTTCGGGACATATAGTTTCGCGATAGCCACATTGACAAGATGACTTGGAGAACAGCGTCACGAGCTGTCGCCGAACAGACAGGTCATCCATTGACTACGGCTCTCCATCACACGTATGTCCCTAGCCTTCATCTGAGATTCGCCGCATTTCTACCCACATGGGGTACCTTTCAGCATGTCATCTAACACAGTCCAACAAACATGAAGAGAGGTATGAATTCCTAAGTTCCCTATGCAACGTCCGGCACATGACAACATCACGCGGGGCAAAGCTACCGATTTCAATTTGAATGAAAGCAGGGAACACGTGGGCCCGTGGGGTGCATGGCCAGTTCATACACACAAATCTCCCAACATCAGGGCGATTTGAATGTATGGTGCACCATTCTGGAATTTGGACAATCACAACCATTCTTGTGATAATAAACCCTTCGCTGCTGACGAGATCAGTGTGACCAGGGTGAATGAATGAGATTTCATCCACATCATTCTTTCTCCATCCCGGTGGGAGTAATGAAAACAGCTCCGTCCATTTGAGCTCCCTTCTCGATCTAGATCGTGAACACTGCATCTGATCGACCGCAAGGATCTGATGCATCTGAGGGATGGAATGACATGGCAATATGTGAAAAAATGAGTCCCTAGCAGTGTGGAGCTAAACCGAAAGGTGCGCCCTGTGCATGGGGAACAAGGTTAAAGTGTAGTCTGTGCTGACGTGGTTCATTCCCTTTGTCTCACTTGTCAAGCAGCATTTTTGCATGATATCTAGAATGGTGTTATCAGGCGGACGTAAAAGAGTATCAGTTATCATCACCACCAAGCTCCAGGTCCTTCTGGCCATTTCGTTTTGAGGGTGAATTTCAAACAAGCTTCATCACGAAGGTGAAACTGATGCATCATAAGAAGCAGTCGGATGTCTCCATACTACTCATGAATTCGCTGAAAACTCTACCGGCTGCTTCGCCCTTTCTGAAAACCATCAGGTAGGCTGTCCAGTATCTTAACAAATCTTTTGAGTATCGCTCCAACTGAATAAACTGGACGACCTCTGTGCGGAACATAAATTTGAAGAGTGGTGAGAAATCCAGGTGTGTTTCGGCTGAATCGTAACAACCACTTTTGTTTCCTTAGAGAAAATCACACTTTCTGGTACATACTTTGAAGAATTGCTAAGGCACTTTCGGGAACAACGTCATAAAAGTAGAGTACTCTTCAACCTCTCTAAATCCGAAAAGGAAACGACCGATCAAATACATCACATGTGACCGTGAACTCGACCTTTCATCTTAGTTATTCCCTTCTAGGTATGGTTTGGTGACCTGCGTTTGCACCTTTACCCTAAGAGCGTCCAGACGTCTCATTAGGTTTAGAGATTAGGAAAACCTCGGTAAAAAACGAATGTGAGTACAATGTTATGGCAACCTTCAAATTCCCACCTCATTTGAGTGGATCGTTGGAGCTAATTTCATATAAACAACCATCAAACCGAGCGCGGTAGTACACATGATCACTCCTGGCTCCAATTCTGTGAAAAAATGTTCTAGAATTGGGCTTCGAATCATCTTGTGCAGAGTTTTGGTATGTTCTGCAAGACTGCCGTCCTGACTTCTGATCAGTGTTTCTCCAATCTCGTTTGGAGAGATTAATCAGTTCACTTGGGGAGTCATAGACTTCAGTAGTGTTATACGCGTGGCGTGCAACCATACTTCAGAGATTATAAAAAGAGTGACGGAACTGAGGTTCACTACATGCCTTCACCTTTCTATGTTCCGAATATGGCCTGCTTATGGTGCCCTGATAGGCAGCAACTACTGTGGGAAGCTCCGAATAGCTTATATTTGAATTTACAGTAAAACTCTGCGTTTTTCCTTTTTCCCATTTCAGAAGGATTGAATAGTGTCCATTTTGTTTCCTGGATGCGGTAGCATTTCCAGTCCGGGAATAAAAGCACTTCTTATCCTGTGATGTATCTTGGACAAAGCTTCCCATCCGGGAATACTGATATCCTCCGCTATTCTTCATCATATGGTTGGGGTCCCGCTACTGCTGGAGCTGAGCCCGAAGCTCTGAAGTGGTTTAACGACCTGGTGCAAAATTTATTTCACTCATTTACCTAGGGTCAGTAACCTCAAGATTAACATTATATGTGTAGAAAAACTGAAGACACGCTGACCAATAATTTAACTAAGTACCAATCAATCAATCAATCAATCAATCAATCAATCAATCAATCAATCAATCAATCAATCAATCAATCAATCAATCAATCAATCAATCAATCAATCAATCAATCAATCAATCAATCAATCAATCAATCAATCAATCAATCAATCAATCAATCAATCAATCAATCAATCAATCAATCAATCAATCAATCAATCAATCAATCAATCAATCAATCAATCAATCAATCAATCAATCAATCAATCAATCAATCAATCAATCAATCAATCAATCAATCAATCAATCAATCAATCAATCAATCAATCAATCAATCAATCAATCAATCAATCAATCAATCAATCAATCAATCAATCAATCAATCAATCAATCAATCAATCAATCAATCAATCAATCAATCAATCAATCAATCAATCAATCAATCAATCAATCAATCAATCAATCAATCAATCAATCAATCAATCAATCAATCAATCAATCAATCAATCAATCAATCAATCAATCAATCAATCAATCAATCAATCAATCAATCAATCAATCAATCAATCAATCAATCAATCAATCAATCAATCAATCAATCAATCAATCAATCAATCAATCAATCAATCAATCAATCAATCAATCAATCAATCAATCAATCAATCAATCAATCAATCAATCAATCAATCAATCAATCAATCAATCAATCAATCAATCAATCAATCAATCAATCAATCAATCAATCAATCAATCAATCAATCAATCAATCAATCAATCAATCAATCAATCAATCAATCAATCAATCAATCAATCAATCAATCAATCAATCAATCAGTTACCATCTAATGAAGATAAATTCGGTTTCACCCTGCTTGATGTCAATACACCGCTGAATTCGACTGCGCCAAAATCCACTTGAGGGATTCAGCAACACCGATCGCTTGGCTGTTGAGACTTATTCAATTATTTTACTCCGGGTGCATGAACTCACAGAAATTGTTCACCTCATTGGAAAGACAGAAGGCCTTCTGCACAGCGTTCTCCCCTGTGGTACCCCTATGCGAATTCTGGCTGGGAGAAGAGACAGTTTATATCAGGTGCTTAATAGGCAGTAAAATGCAGAAGCTGAGAGCACACAGGTCGATGTACCGTCTCACTTCATGAAAGCGTCATTTAACTCTGTATATACGTTCGGCTACTTGTGAGTAGTATGCACGCTGTTTACGGCAGATGAAAAAAGTGTGTGCCAAAAAAACTTCCAGCATGATGATCATCGAATGATCATCATTTGTTACACGATACTTAGTTGATTCAGAACCAGCACAGTAACACGCCTCTCAGAGTAGATTCGTGACAACTAGATTGCATTCACTCAACTTGAACTAAGTTGTTCACTTATCTCCACTTGTCTCAACATCCGAGACCCAAACGACGAAGTTACATAGTTGGTCACTTTCACCGGATTGTCTTTATTTTATTTAGCTGGCCCATAACCCGTGCGAAAAGTGGGGTAGCTCCGTTATGGCTTTCAAGCACTGAATAAGCTAAAGTTATTCTAACTCATCTTCGGAAGCGCCTTCAATAATCTCTAGTCAGCTGAGAAGTCCCGATATTCCAGTGCGTTGACTTACCAGTCAACTAATTGGCTGAGGCTGCGATAATGTCCTTCAGTATGGTGGTTTCAACCTGATGGGACTTACTGGGCTACTCCGTAGGACGTCCAGACCCCTCATTTTCGAAGCTGAACGCATACACAACCGTCACCCCGACAAAGCCAGACAACCTGCCCTGATTAGATTAACGAAAAAACAGACACCCACAGATCTCTGTCAGACAAAGTCGTGCGAACCATGACGGATGGCGAGTGATGAAGCTGGGATTCTGCCACAGCGTGTAGGGCAGCTAAGATTGATGAATCAATGGTCAATGCAGACAGGGCTTCGTCAAAGCGCTCTGTCTGGAGTGAACAGATGACATCGTTCTAATCTTTGAAGATGAAAGCCAAGCACTTACGCTGTTGAATACGAACATACACTGTTGTATGCCTAAACAGTGTAGAGTCATGATTTGAAACGTGCAGTCTCTGAAAACACCCCTTTCAATTCAAGGAGAAGCACTGGAGACCCTGCGGAATCTTGTACATCTCGGCAGGTGCTGATGGAGTCAGTTCACGAACCTCAAGTGGTCGAAACAAGTTTGCTAACTTACCGCAGTTTTGGCGTCGAAGATGCAAATCACTGGGTTTCCACTGCCGCGTGTACCAGTAAGGATTGTGTTGTCTTGTGGTTGCGGGACATACCCTCTGCCGACAGATGATGTGAGGCATCTTCGGGTTTTTGACAGCCGATGTCTAAGAAGTGTTGTTGGTGTCAGTTAGCGCCAACGAATTCGTAACGAGACAGTTGAAAAACGGGCATTTCAGTCGCGAAACATCGTCTACCGAGACCTATACTGTTCTCCGTGTAAACTGTAAAATGGACATCGCATAGCCTTACGGAAGGGTGTAAAAGGTAATCTGAAGACTTTGGACATTGTTGGTTTGGCCCATACTCCAGGATGTGGTCTCCGTGACCCCTTCCCCTTGCACTTGGCTGAATATATCACAAGAAATGGCGGCTAGTTGATATCAACGGCATTCGCACGGTTACTTTAGTTCGAAATAGTCTGACTGAGTACTTGGAGGTGTAACCTTTTCAGAACGTTTGCGATAGGCCAGCTGCAGGTCCCTTCCCTTTAAGCACAATTAATTAAACTTTATGGTTGATCGTTGGTTTGAGCAATTTGATTACAAACGTTTCATCACCAATCGAGATGACATCATCATTGTGTTGTTAGGGAGCTTAGTGGTGCGTACTGATGGGTTGGTGGTTGTGGCACAACCACCTCGATTGAAAAGTTTGCAATCAAACTGTCCAGCTCAGCGAACAAGCCAACGACCACCTACGTTACCTGAGCTACCAACATTTTCCTCTACAGGAAATTTTTATGGCTGTGCGGCAGTGCAGCCTCAGTGTCAGCACGGATGTTGCTGTCTCTGATGGTAGTGTAAATCGTCCGGTATACCTCCCCGATACTACATTGGGAGTCTGGCTAAAGAACTTTCGGTGCAGAGGGGTGGTCCAATGGCCTACGTCCAATACGGCAAGTGATGAGATGTACGCGAAGCACGAATTCAAGGGTGGTTGGTCTAGTTCTTCCAGTCAAGGAAACAAGCACTTAAAAATCCCGCGTGCTCAATGAAAGCTCGATGAAAGCTTAGCTGCATGGCTGATAATCCAGCCAAAGTCTTTAGACGATCACGTGATGACAAGTAGAGTTGGAAGAAATGAAGGTAGGCTTGTTCAGCCAAATTGACGTCACATGGGACTTCTGAAATAGCGTAAATCTCTTGACGATTTTCAGTCTACGGGTTACAGTAGTCGTCGAAAAAATATTGAGGCCACAGAACTCTTTGCTTCACATTTCCTGAGAGTACTTTCATGAATTCAACATTTGCCAGTCCGCGAACCTTTGAGTAGTGATGACAGACAAATCGTGGAATTCTCTGCTACCTATGAGTGCTCCTTCAGACCTTGTGGAACCGGGGAGGTTATAAAAGTTAATTTATTGCTAGCTTGCAGAAACACGAAGATATTGACAACGTAGACCAGTTTCATAAAGTACTTCTTGTAGACTGTGTAATCCACAAGCTCAAAGACTTCAGGATGAACATTAGTCCTTTTAGCTTTCGACCACTAGGAGTGATTTATACTTGTTATTGCGTAGTGTGTGTTGTGTTCTTACTTGACACCATATACCTGAGGACGACTGATCAAGGAGTCAAAAGGACGGTAAAATGCTGAATGATAGGCTTGGAAGGGTCTCTCCGTTGTGGTGAGATTCCGCAGACATTCATATTGTTGCTGGTATCTCATGTTTACCGCCTATTGTGCGAGAATGAGATATCAGTCTGAATCGAGTGAAGACTTATATAAATAAAAAAGTGGATATGGGAAACAGATTTTTGAAAAAATTTGAACTGTATGATCACATGAACTTATGGACTTGATTGACCCTTCGAACAAAAACTCCCTCTGTAACGAGCAAACGGTATCTTCGAGTGACGCGTAATACCAGAACCTCCGAGAAGGTAAAACAAAATCGGTACTATTAATGTAAAACAAATTCACAAATTATACAAAGCTCGACAGTAGATACTCGTCTAAAACAAATGGCCCACTTGGACTACAAAAGTACAAACCAAGGGAGCAAACAGGCTCCCACGTGAGACAGTCACACGTGCACAAAGTCGGCCACAAATGGCCGGATGACCTCAAGGCCAAATGCGTGAAGTGGTAAGGACAAACAAACGCCAGTTCATATACACGCACTAAACACAAAAATGGGGCGAGGGTTACAAATGGGGACAGAATAAACGTGGGGAATTTCAAGTGTCAACATAATGGACGATACACCCTCCCCAAAGGGGGCCAGTTTGACAAAGTCCCTGGACTGGCTTCTCTGGGGTTCGAGAACAGTGTAAACATGATCCTGTATGGAACTAATAAACGAAGAGGAAAACATGCTTGTATAAGGAGCTGTGGTAACCAGTTTTGGGGTTTGGACGGAATGCGTGTGATTTCTAGGGACGGAAGGACCGCACGTGAAGAACAGAAGAACCAGTGCCATTTCACCTCCGGGTGATGGCTTGTTCCCATCAGGCGAACAGTCCGGACTGATCGAGGCTGTTCGACACACCTCTGTGCGCTTGCTCTCTGGATCCTTACGGTGCGCTAAAAACACAAATATGAGAGTTTGTGTCATGCGCAGCAGCATAAGAACCTGCTACACGATTTTATATAAAAATAAACTTTGGGTGGACGTGTTAGCGCTCTAGGAGTTGTAACGTAATGGATTTGATTATCAGAAGGTAAAAAGCACTAACAAATGTCTGTTTTACCAGGATGATGATGAATACAATAGTTAGGTGCACTTGGTAAAAATAGATACAATGCGAAAAGTGGAATAGGCCAAAAAGTTAAACTATCTTGTGAAGACAACTGTCGAGAGTTCCTGAGTGAAGTTCCGGACGCGGGTCATGTCTTCTCTGCAGTATAGCTGCAAAAGTATAGCAGTTCAAAAGACGGAGGATGTCGACGAATCAGTCTGTGAAGAAGACGCAACGGTAAGTCATTCACAGGATTGTGGTCTTGAGCGACAGGTTGTGCACTTTAAAGAACAGTTTAACTGATATGGTTCAACATAAACTCTGGAAGAGCACAACCAGCCTGAGTGGAAAATCGATACCAGCCTGGCGTCAGCAACAGTGCGAAATATCCTTCTTTCAACACAACGACGAACCAGGCCCGGATAGTTAGCATGTTGCCCTTTTCAGAGGCGTTGAAGCCTTTGTGAGTAGTCTGTATACGGGAGATATGAAACGAAAATACATTATCAATTAGAGAAGCGACTCGCTCCAAACTTCACTGAGTGCAATAAAGTCATCCGAAAACGAATGTGGTATCAGTCTGGTAGCGTGATATCTAAGGTGCTCTCTAACATTATTTTGCTCAGGCTGGCTTATTATCGGGAGAGACGAACTCTTGAGAATCAAGCAGAAGTTCGCGCTGTTCGGGGATGCATCGACCATATCTTTACCTTGAAACATGTTTTTAAGTGGCGTCAGTTTTCCCAGCGTTGAACGTTGTTCATTAAACTTGATCTGATGGCTGCTTTTGCCACTGTCGATGGTCAGAATCTTTGGTGGTCTCTGGCGATCAAAGGTGGACCTTCTTAAAGGACGTCTCTTATGCGGGTATTGTTCCGGTACACTGGAGTATGCAGCAAGCTGTCACCACCACGACCAATGGTGTAAGACAAGACTGCTCTCTCC
The DNA here is from genome assembly GCA_003604175.2 of Clonorchis sinensis. Taxonomy (NCBI): domain Eukaryota; kingdom Metazoa; phylum Platyhelminthes; class Trematoda; order Opisthorchiida; family Opisthorchiidae; genus Clonorchis; species Clonorchis sinensis. The sequence goes on along the minus strand of CM030373.1, from coordinate 27,025,139 downwards.
CACCATTCGATGCAGCAGCCACTTGAAACTCTTCTGTCTGACTCGGAATCCTCGGGGATCGATATGCTCACGGACCGCTTGTTCACAGATACTGAGGTTCAAATCGTTCAAAGCTGTGAGTCATTCTAAATAACGTGAATAATTCTCCCGCAAAGTGTAAAGTAATGCTGCAAACCTCATGCTTGCGGACCAGTCAATAAAGATGGTTGATAACTTTGCTTACCGGGCAGTTGTATCAATCCCGGTGGGCTGGCTGGAGATGAGGTCACCTGTGGATTCGGGAAGGCCGGGAGAGCTTTTTCTCGACCTGTGGAATAGGCGCGACTTCAGTTTGTTTGTGGAGGGAAGTGGTGGTGCGATCCACACTGCTTTGCGGATCGGAATCGTGGCCTCTACGTGTAGGTGATGTTGAGTTACTCTTGTTTCATAGGTTACTATGGTTAGGAAATGTATTGCGCATGCCAGAGGACCGTCTACCTCGCAGAGTTTTCCAACCCAGCCCTGTGCTGAGCAGAAACGACCAAGAGGTGGACAACGAATGACTTGACAGCGAACTACGAAAATACTAACATGTAAACTCAGTCTGGTGGACAACTGCCACTTCCAAGACGAGGACCTTGGGACTTAGCACATCGATGGTTAGTGACACGGGCAGACAGTGGAGCTCTTGCACCAAAGTTATCCTCTTCAATGCGTAGATGTTCAGTTCCCTACTCCTCCGGAGCAATACTGATCTTACCACGGCACCCAACGCTTGGCTTTATCCAATCGTTCTCCCATTTTCCTAAAACTGTAGCGACTGAACCTAACATACTCTTGGTATATGGCTTGTGGGGGATAAACTGAAGTGAATCGAACCGAACATATTTAGCTGGAGCTGGTTGTTTACTGGTAAACCAGAGGCTATCGGCAACAGGTCGTTTTCCCCCTCTTTTGAGAACTCATGAAGTCGCAACTTGTCACCCATCATCGCTTCTGAATCGACTTCTTAACTATCCGCGTTAAAGCCCAGTGCAGTCAACATTTCCATCTCAATAAATATTTGAAATGTGTGAACTCTATCGATAGAGCACCACATGCCAGCCGGTCACCACCACACACTGATCGCCGATTAGCATTTTTGTTCGTTTTCCCACACGGCAAAAAGGTTCGGAATTTCAACGAACTCGACTAGAATTGATCAAAATTTCGTGCGCGCCCGTGTACACAGAGATCGATTTACGTGCTCTGCTTCATGTGTGCGCACGCACGCACGTACGCAAGCGTGCGTACGTGTTCGCATTCATATTCTGATTAATCGATATTTCGGCACCGAATGCAACCAGTGTGGTATGGTAGCATACCAAAATGCGCATTCTCTCGGAGTCATGTATCATGTACCTGGTTCCCTCCCCTGTTGTTGCTGCGATCACTGACGGAAGGTAGTGTTGGCTACATTGCAGATAGCATACACAAGACAAGTGTACCAAACATTTGTGGATTATAAATTGTTGAAAGCATGGGAATTCTTCGTGTCATCAACCGCAATGCTTGTAGATGAGTCATGATCCTGGTGGAATAACTTCGAAGTGAAGTGAAGTGCAGCGCAACAGAACAGAATTAGATTGATGAAGTGAGTGAGTGAGTGAAGAAGATTGCGAATTGGAGGAAATCAACGAGTTGAATGAAGATAGAAGAGGACAGTTCTGTGCAATATCGAATCCTATTGCCCGTCCAGATATACGCATCACATGATTGACGAATGAGTGAACACATAAATCGATATTAGACGTTAAAAGATTGAAATTCTAACGCAAAGATACACAGTGCAAAAATGGTTGCAATTTTGAACACTGAACAAACCGACTCTAGAACGTTCTTATTTCTGGGATGGACTGAGCACGAGATTTTGGCTGTTTTCGTCCTATTGCTTCTCGGAAAATGCCATTTTTCAGAAGGCAAGGAATGCGTACATTACTTGACATGATTTCTGTTTGATTACAGTAAGTTAGGATACTCAAAATGCAAGTTTGGATCTGCCCCAGTGCCATTCCTGATGATGCGTAGTGAGCGTACCAGTCTAATTTTCTGCACAAAAAGGTTAACGATGGTTAGTCTAGGTTTTTAGTCAGCGGTTACGTGGATAGTAAATAACCCAGGTTCTTAGACAATAAAGTTACAAGAATTATGTATTCCTGTTTCCTGAAGGTGGAATACAGTTTAGGAGACCTCAAGGGAAATGCTCATCGGCTTTTGAACTTTCGATGGCTGTCACTGTCAGGGGTATTGTCGAAGATTGATGAGGTCAGTTAGCTTCCAACTTGCTGTTTCTAAGTATTGTGGATCAGTTCACCGATCCTGGAATCAGACTAACAAACGCAGAATAGATAATTTTGTGCACGAATGGCGCACAAGTTTAATTTTTCTACAAAAGTGGGCAAATCACGTTGTATCATAAAATGACAACTATAGTTGAAGAGGGCTTATGAACCATACTCATCAATGTGAATGCGATTCCATGGTGTCGATAATCTAGGCTAGGTTCACCTAGTTTTCAACACTGACTGTCTTTTATCGGTATACCTGGTGACCGGGTGAATGTTGGTCTCTGTCATTTGTGGCCAAATATAATGGCGTGGCAGCTGATTGATAGACCAAAATCGGTTTTCCAGGAAATGAAAAACATCACAAACGAGAGATTCAGTTGGGTTCCAGAGGAGTCTCCCGAAAAACCAAATTTGATTGCAGATAAGTTTATTTCGCTAAGTGCAATTGATCTTACGTTAGACAGCTCAGCGGAATGTGGAACGTCGGATGACCAGAAAAAGAGAATTAGCTTTAGGACTGAGAAAATTTTCAATATCCTCGGTAACTCTCTTTTAATTTGTGACATGGTAAATAAGGTAGGAGTTAAACACCTTTGAAACGAAGTTTCCCTAACAGCAAATCCTAGTATGTACTTTTACAGTGGTATGTGGAGAGATCCCCGATTCGGTAAATCCCGTCACAGACAGATGTTCACTGCTGTAAGGTGCACAGTCCGTTTTTACAAAATAAGTGAAGTGATGTCCATTTGGTGTACTGTACTGCCTTTTTCATGGGTGTGTTCCTTCTGGTATCGTAGAATGTGTGCCATTAAGATTTGACGATGCTCTAGGAAACAACTATGGCGTTCAGTAGTACATTGCAGTTACGGAATCAATCGAAGGAATCAAAAACTTACAGTTAGACGAACGTGAAATGGTTTTAAAGTGCATGTTGGTGTTCCCAGACACTCGACCTTTTTCCTCTATGTACCCATAGACTGTACGCGTTTCATAGGATTGCCACTGCCTCCTTTCAGAGTAACAGTTGGGTGGAGACTGACGTTTTTCCAGTCGAGTCAGAAACGAGGTCTAAGAACAGTCTGAGGTGAAATTTTTCGTACTATGTCTCCTCACTGTCTGCAACTGTCGTTCCATAACGTAAGTGAATATTCACTAACAATTAACTAGTTAAAGAACGCGTGAATCATGTGTAGTCTTCGGAAAACTGTATCGGTCAGCAAAGCACACCCAAGAGAGGAAGAGGATCAACTTATAGGTAAAATAGCTTCATGGTCAGCAAACTAATGAACCAGTGCAGAAGTTTTCACCAGACGAAACATCCTACAATCTCACTACACTATGGGGCAACCGAAAAACGGACACGAACTTCTTCCCATGAGCTCAGCTTGGTAAAGGCAGGACAGTTTATATTTCAGGCGGACTTGTTGTCGACATTAACGAAGGAATTGATTTTTAGTTACTGTCGTTGGTACGCGCAGAGGCATGGAGTTGATCGTCCGTCTTGAGCATTTCCTCCGGGTTTCAGTTCCGAGCAATGGGTTAGCTAATTCATAACTCGCATATTGTGGGAGACTTGGCCACGATTCACGAAGCCTTGTGACTGAGAGAGAGAGAGAGAGCGGGGATAATCGTAAAGTGTGGGAACTAATAAGTGACCAATCCGTTTTTCAGGATTTTGTTTCCTCTCAGCCAACTTAGGATATGCACTTTCCAACTCTGTGTGTCACTTTGAGCAGATTTCTGCGGATTTTTCGGCGTGATATGCAGAAATTTCACTATGCTTTTTGAGAGGGTGCTAAGCGCTGTTAGAGCCTGTTCAAACAAGCGTGGAGCTTAGCACTCGCCGGAGGATAATGCTCTGATGAATTTCCTTTTTCGAATTCATGGGATCTTCGCACCCCGAGTTCATTCACAGATTCATAATTGTTATCCCAAGCACATTCGACGTATTGAAGTTACCGTTTCATCCGTCTACAAGACTCAGCATTTCCCCGACAGGTTTACGCAGTTTTTTTGTCTGAAAGCTGGACAAGGAAAGAGAACACTCAATTTGGTATTATGGATCTAGGTGGGGTCACTTTTCATATAGAATTCCTTCCAATCCAGACAACAAAAACATCTCTCATTTTCTCCTCCTCGTCTATGATCGTGATTTGCGTCTTGGCATCAACAAGTGACCTCAAACTCTCACGTAAATAACATTCCAAACCGTAAACAGTTTCGGTTCTCTCATTTTTTCACATCATTTCGGCAGCAAGCCAAATCTTACGAACTGGTCACTGGTCACTCAATGTCCCCGTCTGTTGTTACCCGTCACACACTGGGAGATTCTGCTAAGTTGTATGCGCCACATTTGTACCCACTTAGGATAGTACCTATATCATCCAGGCTGTTCCCACTCCTACAGCTCAGATTGAAACAAAGTGAGAGGTAAATTCTCACACCAGTCGTTGGTTATGAAATAACCCCCCGATATGCCCATGAAACAACATTGATGTGGGAAAGCTTTCGAAGCTGTTCACCTTTGGAACGCATTGACAGCATCTGGCACCACACAAGTTGTTCATTCACCGATAAGCTGGCGAGGGAAGTTAATTACCAGAGGCATTGGGTAGGGAAATCCTCTGTTTAACGAAGTAGTGTGTTTTTGTGAGAGCTTCTCGGCCTTGAAGGACACTGTTCAATGCTTCTGCGTTGAATGAAGGCCCATAAGGGTACAACTGTGGAAACACCAGTCCCCCACTCATGGTTGAACACGTTTACACGTTTACAAACATTAGCTTTCTTGTATCTCGTAGAATCGTGCGGTTGGACGTCCCATTGCCCCTAGCATCATTTCAGTAGCTGTTGTGGTCACACAGTTCTTTTGCTGTGGGTTGGGAGTGAGCTAGATTGTTTCCACATTGACAAAGCGTAGTATGCCTCTGATCCACGGTATCACTGTTAACCAGAATGACACCACTGAAACATACATTTGCGATTTTCAGGTAATCTCACAGTGGGTTAGCACGCATGTTTACCCACAAGGAATGTACGCTGTCCACCGATCAGAAAGGTAGCTTCTGGTGTAACGGCGGATACTACTGATGCGGCATGTGAGTAGCACGTCTTCTCGTACTCTTGCAACCGGAGTGTCCAGCGCGCAAGCTTTCCGCGAGGATCTCGGGTGGTCCTGATCCACTCCAGGGGTTTGTAATCGGTTTCGACATGAAATCTTTGTCCAAGCAGATATGGCCTCCACTTATCCAGGGCCCAGACGATCGCTAAACATTCTTTCTCAGTGGTCGAGTACTTCTGTTCAGCCTTAGTCAAGACACGACTGGCATATTCGATAACTCCATTCCTCTGCTTTAGGACTGCGCCGATACCGCGATCACTAGCATCCGTTGCAACGATGAACATCTTTCCGACCCTGGGCAGTTTGAGGGTCAATTGCTGATCCAACATCCACGCTTTGACACGCTCGAAAGCCTCATGTGCTTCCCTGGTCCATTCAAATTTCCGATTTTGCCCGAGCAAGTCGTATAGTGGAGCAGCAATCGTGTTGAAATCCTTAACAAACCGGCTGTAGTATGCTGCTCGTCCAAGAAACTGTCGTAGAGACCGCTTTGAATTGGGAACAGCACAATCCTCGATCTTTGCCAATTTTTCTGGCAGTGGGCTAACCTCTCCGTGACCCACTTTATGCCCCAGCAGTGTCACCGAACTCCGAGCGAGCTGTGTCTTGGCTTCGTTTATCCGCAGGCCAGCCTCCCGGATCCGCTTCAATACAGCCTTTAAGTGCGCTACGTGCTCTGGTTCCGAATTGCTGTACACCACGATATCGTCTCCGTACACGGCAACATTATGGAGTCCCTTCGTTAAACGAAGCATCAAGCGCCGGAATGTGAATGGTGCCCCAGACAAACCAAACGGCATTCGTATAAATTGATATTGGGTGTCCGCAACCGTAAACGCCGTTTTCTCCCGGTCCTCCGCCTTGATAGGTAGTTGCCAGTATCCGGAACGCAAGTCGAACGCAGTAAAATATCGGGAATGCTGGAGGGAATCGAAAATCACCGCAACCGAAGGCACAGCTACAACCCGATTTACGGTCGAGTAGACCCGCTGCTGAAGCCGACCTGACGGAGGTAAATGAACAACGGTGGCATGCAGACGACCTTTCAAGGGGGAAGGTGTGTAACGGTCGATACTACTGATGCGGCATGTGAGTAGCACGTCTTCTCGTAAATCTGCTTTGCGTCTCTTGAAAAGTGAGATCTGTTACGGAATTTGTGCAGTCTCTTTGTAGCATTTGCTTGCAGTTGAGTAGCAGTCAATGAACATCCAGATAAAATTCGGGAAGACGCGTTCAAGGAGAAGGTGGATATTCAGTTTTGTAAACGAGATGCATGAGAGTTTTGCTCCCCTGTTCAATAGTCTGTAACTGTTCAGTTGACGTTCTCAAATAAACAACTCCGCAGCGAAGGCCTTCTTCCTTTCACTGGTAGTCAAATGATGCTTCTTTTTTTAGATGTGTGCGTCATCGATGGACTGCACCAGCACATGCCTTTCTGCTGTTTAGTTTAGCTTACTGTTAAACACCCCTAAACCGCGATCGATAAGTGAGTAGTATTTATCTGCACAACGGAGCCATGCAGTCAGCTCTGTGTGACGTCTTTCCTCTTTTTCGATTACCGCTAACGTTCTCTCTGTTCACGCTAGATAGGAAACAAAACTGTATGTCATCTCAGTGGGTTGTTTGTGATGATGCGAACCGATCGATGAAATTGACGTAACTGTAGCGTGATTGGTTCACTGCTAAGCTGATTTTCAGATGGCCTACGAGCGGTTTCGTTCATCCCTGGGCTTATTACTCATTCGCAACTGCGTATACCTTGTCGGTACCGCAAATATTTTAGGTCATTGGTGATGAAAAGATAAATGTCTTGAGTTGAATTGGAGAGAACACTGGAAAAAAACGGGTGGGTGGTCTTATTACCGTTTCGCACCTTATTTCTCTAAACATTGGAGTTGGTTTGCTAAGTTGTGAGCACATGTGGTTTTTCTGTAAAGTCTAGGTTAGTTTATTGCTATAGAGTTTCCTTTGAAATCGAAAATAATTATGAAATTAGGAAGCAATAAGTAAACGATTGTCATCAATGTGAGTATTTCTGTGAGGTAGACCAAGAACAAGCTGATGAGTAGTCCGATATTCATATCGGTCCCTACTCAAAGACCATTCGATAGAGCGTGTCCACCAAGTTGTCACTCATCCACATAGTTTCACGTATGTGTGACACATGAACAGCGGTTTGAATGCCACGGTGGTATATGATATTCTCCCCCCACCGGGACAGATGTCAGTCACTGTCTCAAACATCCGATTGCAACAGATGACAGAAGAAACACCACTGATCATTTGAATGACCTTTCGTCGTACAGTTGGTGGTGGTGCCTGCAGACACGCATTAGCACAGCACTACTTACTAAATTCCAGTGACATTGAATAGAACCAGCATGACTGGTAAACACTTGTCTCCACCACGTTTACTGAATTCCCCTCTCCATAGTTCGATCCCCGCACTCAGGGTGTGCGAGCTAACTGGCAAACGAACAACAGAGATCAGGCACACAACAGACGGTGTCGAGAACGGGTGAACAACCACCCTCATCCCCCATCATTTGAGGGCGATATATTTCAAACGGCAGCAGCATCTAAATACCAGTGGATGCTGTTTGATACAGCAAAGTGTTGAACGCACACCCACACCCACACACACACATCTATATGGCGTCCTGTATTAATCAACACAAGGCGGTCTTCGTTAGGCTGGTGGTCAGTGGCACCATAATTTCTGGTAACCTTGACCACGGCATTCCGAAAGTGGTGGGAGCGGTGAAGTCTCCAGGCGACAAATGACTGCCAGAAAAATGCACTTCGAATCATTTGCAAACACACACACACGGACCTGAAAAGATGGGTGTTGAACTCAGATCGAAAACAATCCACTACTTGTGTTTGGCCCTAATGAATATATGATGTGTGTTGAATCATGTATATTTTCCCCAGCTTCGATCCTATTCCAGTGGTGTTACGTTTTGCGGGACCGATACCGGCACATACAGACCAGCTACAGGGGAAATCTTGAAGCACCGTGGAAAATTTTCTGATCCGGTGGGTATATCTGGGTACCATACAACGTGCCTTGGTGTCGAAGTGCCTGACGACTAGCAAATGAATTACCACACTGCCCGAGACTTCATTCTACCTAAAGACTTGTTTCAGAGACCTGAAGATAACACGGTATTAGCTTTGGAAGGATTTCAGTAACAGATCTGAGAAGGAATAGATCTACTGAAGAAAAGATGACGAAATCGTTGGATCTTTTCTGGGGAACAGAGAATGTCCCAAGATTCTCTCTCCAACCCGTGCCAGGTTGTCTGTCCGTCTGTCTCGTCGAAAAACACTTGTCCTGAACAACTCATTGGCTTCTCAAAAACACAGTGTAAATTGGCGTGGAACTACAATGCCTTATTTGACGTGGTTAACAATTACGTACACTAGAAGAACGAATTTTGCGTTGCTTGTTTAAATGAGGTGACAAAGTTCGGTCGGACCCAGTCGGTAATCAACAGTCAGGTGTCAAACTCAAGCTTCGAAGGGTTCTAAGTTATTCCTGACCACGACGTCAGCTCTGGAGGCTTCGTCCGGGAATAGAAGGACATATGACAACAGCTCAATGATAGGGAGCCAGCTTGTCACAACTAAGGTTGCTGACACCAATGAAATTGATGAATGACCGTGTGGTCAATGTACAGTGTTGTGGAATATAGGTAGCTCGGGTGCGCTGACTGATTGTTGGTCTGTTCGCCGAGCTTGGCAGTTGGATTGCAAACGTTTCATCACCAATCGAGATGACGTCGTCAGTGACATCGTCAACCCCACACTGACGATGTCACCTCGATTGGTGATGCAACGTTTGCAATCCAACTGCCAAGCTCGGCGAACAGACCAACAATCAATCGGCCAATGTACAGTCAGATCCCGAAAACACCAACCACAGGAGACCTTTCATTCTGATTGGGGCTGGTAAGATCGGCGGGGTCGGTCACGCGACTCCTTGGCTAGCAGTTATAGGCTCGGTACAATGCGTCCGGCACTTGGTAGCCGACGGTTTCATTAGATCCTTGATTAATTCTTATTAATTGCTAATTCGGTCTGAGAGATCTGATAAGTGACAAATCGTCACGTGACCTAATGACGCTCCGTCCTGCTTTGGTCCATTGCACAACAATACAATAATATTATGAGAACAATGAAGGTAGCGAACAAAGCTTGTTTTCTGTGATTGTTCCTCTTGGCTAATACATCAAAAATTTATACGGTACCAGAAATCACGTGAAAAAGGTTAAAAAGCGGGAGTACATACACTTTGGGGAAATAGAAATCAAAGGAAAGGGAGGTTTGAATGAGGGGTATGTCAATGGGTCACAGAATCAGGTGAGTGACGTCAATGTCAGAGAGGCTTGTGGGGCCGGATTTTTCGCAGGCCAGTTCAAGTTCAGAGGTCGCACAAGTTTCTTTTGTGGATCCAGCAGTCGGATTCCAATCGCCTCTGCGATCGATACTAGTCTGGATCGTACCAATTGTGATCGGTTCATAGGTGCCCGGTATATAATAGTGTTTCACTAAAGTGTATGTACCGCCGCTTTTTAACCTTTTTCACGTGATTTCTGATACCATATAAATTTGTGATGTATTAGCCAAGAGGAACAATCACAGAAAACAAGCTTTGTTCGCTACCTTCATTGTTCTCATGACTTTCACAATAATATCACTTGGATTAGCGTTGGAACGTTTGGAATCGTATCCCACAGCTCAGAGACTTCTGCATAGAAATTAATGTTGCTTTTAGAGAGGAATAGGGAGGAGCACAGCCTATTCACTTTCTTAATGAGGGCTTTAAGGAAAATATTACGGGGGTTTACTAGTCCTAACAAGTAATCGGGTGACTGATTACATACAGGTCCAGTCAGAATAGGTCTTTGTAAAAAGCTAATCTGCCTTTCGAATACGCACAGTGGTTCACACTGTCAGTAATAGAAACAGTCCGACTCTACAGAATACACTCTTGGTCAAAAGGGGATAATCAGCTGAATCCATTCGGATCTCTTGTCTAAGATGTCCTTCAAATGAATGTGCCACAAAAAGGCTGCCTCGTGTTTAAGTTGACAGAATATTCGAGATATCGCAGTACACTTTCCAGACAGAACATTATACTCATAAGGCTACTGAAAACTTTTCAACGGCTTCACCCTTTGTCGGGCTCATCAAGTCGGTGCACTCTCCAAGTTTCTGTCAGCCTGAAATTCAGTGTAACCTTATGATTAGAGTATTCCGTGTAGACTATATACTGCGATATAGCGAATATCCTACCAAGTGGAAAGTAAGACGGCAGCACATTCAATTGAAAAAAACACATCATAAAAGAGAGATCCGCGGGCGTTCGAACTGGGTCCACTGGGTTTTTCACTTTGAGTTATATGAGACTTACAATTTGCAAGTGAGTGCCTTAGAGCACACAGAATCTGAGTACGAACATAACGGAGGTATACGTTGCCACCAGTGACGATGTATCATTGGACGCCATTTGGAAAGTAATTGCGGAGGTAGAAAATGTGTCGAAGTGTTCACACGTAGCTTTGAACCCCTTCTGATGTACTCTGATATATTTCTGGTATACCCCCTCGGCATACACTGAAAGTCGTTTTCATAAAACTGGCCCCGTTTGATTGTCCCTGGTTAGACAGATCCGTAATTTTTGTTAGTTATCGCCAATTCGAAAGCTGCGGAAAATTATAACATCGGTTTTTTGCTCCCTTCTTACTGTGCCAACAAACAACTGGTAAAGACAGCTGTCGATTCCCCAGATCAGTGACCTGCTGCCTGTTCGTTTCCATGAGTTCCTCAAGATGTTACAATTTTCCTTACGTCTTACTGACATTGTATGAGTAGGTTGTATATTTTAGGAATTTTTGATTCATCTGTTATTTGCCCGCAGTCGGTTGAGAGGGTTAATTCACACGCTAGCTAGCCGATATGTTTGCGACTGCCCAGAAAATACATTTCGGAAGATGATTATTCATACTACAGGACTGTTTCGCTAAAAAAATTTGTTCCAATGTCTACCATTTACACAGTTTTTCATTTACCTATCCAAAAAATAAAGGTGACCAAGTTATGGTCTGCTTAATGTCATCCAAATTGGTTTGAGGTTGAAACTGTGCACGTCGAGAACAATCAATCTGAAGCCCTGTGTCGATTCCATCGTCTGATGTACTGATGAGTTCTGCCAGACACGGTAACAATGATCTAGCTATGTGATGAAATCCAAATTTCGGACAGACGTATAACGTTAGAACAGTAACATAACGGTTATTGACATATATCGATTTTTTTGAAAAGTCATCAAACTAGACAATGAAAAACCAAAAACAGTGACCTTATAGGTTTTCTAAGGGAGCCGCTAACTTCGGAAGGGTGAAATTCAAAAGGCAGAAACTGAATAGCGTAGGGGAAGAAGTCGCAACTGGACACACGAGGGTGGATATCGAGTAAGAAATATCCAAATAACCGAAACACTTACTTGGGGTCCCCTTTTGTCCTTATTGTCGGAGTATCTCCAGACAGTAGATATATTTTGCAGTCATGGGGACTCTGGTGGCGGGAACTGACGAACATCGTAGAAGCTTATCACAACAGTATAGTCGTGACCAAACTCTCTTGAATTTCTGAAGTAATCATGCTGAAAGCCTTCACAGGACCTGAGTTTTCATCAAGCAGTCCAGCAAGCTTCGGAGACCGATCGCATGTTTGTGCAAACAGCCTCAACTAAGATCATGCTGATAGTATCAGGTTTTCTTCGTGGACTGACGATAACCATACCACTTACCCAGATATTCAGCAAACTATTCCTACTATCTATACCTGGAATCACGTAGAATTTATCGACGATCAAAATGAAATCCTGGGGTGGTCTACGTTCATGCTGAAACGCATCAATGTTTTACAGAACGCAAGTGCTATCATTCGCTGTAACGCCGTAGGAATTACATGTGCACATGAGCTCAGAAGTGCATTGTGTGACTTCATCATTATCCAGTCGTTCCGTGGTCCTACCTGTGTTTTCGTCGAGGTATATGGATGCATTGATGGTCCATGGGGTAATCATTGTTAGGTATCTTTAATTCCTAGACGTATTACACTACTCATAAGGTTGCTGAAAATTCTTCGACAGCCCACGATCGGTTACGCCCTTCTTGGGGCTCATCAGGTAGGCGCAGTCCCCGAGTTTCCGTCGACCTTATGTTCTAATTGAAGCCACATTGCACGAACTTAGCGAAATACACGCATTTGCAGTCGAAGAATTTTCAGCAACCTTATGAGTAGTGTAATACGTCTAGGAATTAAAGATACCTAACAATGATTACCCCATGGACCATCAATGCATCCATATACCTCGACGAAAACACAGGTAGGACCACGGAACGACTGGATAATGATGAAGTCACACAATGCACTTCTGAGCTCATGTGCACATGTAATTCCTACGGCGTTACAGCGAATGATAGTACTTGCGTTTACCTCTTGTCCGTGATGCTTTTGGGTTGCATGCGCAGGTGGTTACAATAGTGGTAGGATGATGGGATAGCGTCATCACGACTAGCCAGGTTTGCTCAACATCAAATCGTGCGAGACATGATCCCGCATAAGTCAGCATGCGCGAAGTAGAGATCAGCTGACTGGAGCATGTAGACACAGTCGGATAACAGTAGTCGGTTTGGTGTGCTCGAACGAGCATGTGGTTTTGATCTTCCGAGGGTGATTTTAGATTCAAAGCCAATTCGTTTAATAAAATGGTAGAAAATTCTCTTATCGGATAACCGAAGGGCAGTAATAACAAAGGTGATAGCCCCCCTCAAAAAGCTTCCCTCCAAGAAGAATAAATCTTCCCGAATAAGAGCATATCACTAAGATTCCATGAAAGTTGGCCTAAAACCGCTATCTTTTGAGAGATCACCCGACAAATTCCAGCAAAGACCATCGTAAAGGTCCTCGATAAGCGTCCCCTCCCAAGAAAGATCAAAATACACGATTCATGTTTTGGGTTCCCTCCATTAACACACCAAGAAGACACGCGAGTAACCGCAGTATACAGGTGCTATTCCAATGGAGTTAAACCATTCACACATGGCCTTCAGCTGCCGGAACCTGAAACTCTGCAGTATTCCCACGAAAAAAAGATATCTTCAGATAGTCACTTCTACCCAGCAGGAAGCATGATAGCCCTCACAGTCATCTAAGATTAACTAGACATATCAAAGTACCTGATGGAATATAGAAATCTGACAAGCTAAGTACCAACGGAAAGTCAAACTTAGCCCGAGACACGCAGAAATTTCCGAAGGTCGCCCACGGTTTTTCTATTCTTGGGATAATTTATGGACTCTTGTGTGGTCCGGTGGCTCTTAAACTTTTCATTTCGCTGTCATAGAGCCGGATGAAGGCACCATCACCCCCCCCCCAATGTAACATATAACACTTGAACAGCGGAGACAATTGCGGAACCTGTAAGAGGGTTTTCTTCAGACAGAAATAACTTCATTGAAGAAGCGTAACACTAACCTCAGTGGGACGGGATGTATTATACGATCCCTCCGAAGGAAGATCACCCTCTTGAGAACTTCACCGCATGCACTAGATGATATTGGTTGTTTGGATCCAGTCTAACTTCGTGCTTCCTACATTCCACATATTGTCGATGATGTGGTTCTACCCTGCTGTGATGCTAGTACCCTTTCAGTGGTTTCAAACTAAGGATTTTTAAGTTTGGGCATTTTAAGGTGTCACAGCACACCTTATTGCTCGTTGCTTGTGTAGACTATGAACAAATAAGATCTTCACAACAGCATAGTGATTTTGAGGGGGGGGTCTAACTATACTTCAGCAGAAGTGCTTGGATGTCTACTATGGTACCCATCTGAACGCCGTTCATCATCGGACATGGCGGATAACATGTTGTCAAAACACCTTGAACCGGATCGGCTACTGCTGATTTGGTTTGACCATAGCGGAACACCGTACAGTCTATCAAAGCCAGAGGCGGTCAAACAATGACTTGGCAGCGAAGTATAAAAGCCATTACCAGCAAACTCAGCTGCGCTGGTCACTGCCGTCTTCCTGGATGGGGACCCCGAGATGGGCCATATAAATGGTTAGCAAAATTGTCAGACATGGCCCAATCGCACCCTGAATGGCGTTCATGCATCCAAGTTATTGCCTTCAATGCATAGCTCCTTTCCCAATCCCCCACTTAACGGCCCATTGACAGTGGTGTATTTACGCAGCTCGCGCCTCCAATGCGCAGCTACCTAGCTCACCTCCCCAAATCATCGGCGAACGAAACTGTGGCAGCTACAACCACTGTACGACAAGTACACGGTTTCTTACAGCTGCTGCTGCTGCTGCTGCTGCTGCTGATGATGATGATGATGATGATGATGATGATGATGATGATGATGATGATGATGATGATGATGATGATGATGATGATGATGATGATGATGATGATGATGATGATGATGATGATGATGATGATGATGATCAAAGCCCACTCTGACGCAAGATTGGCGCAAATTAGACAGAAGGGTGCATCGACGCTTAGTTGTAAATCACAACGTGATCTATTAACACAAAACAAGCTTAGACCACCTGAGTTTGGTTACACTTTCTTAAGAACTACGATCCACAGCTCCAACGCAGCAGACAAATATGCATGTAAACACTGTGTCATATGATAATGCAGTGTGACGCCCTGAGTGAAGTTGTGAGGATGACAACTCAGATTGGAATTTTGGTAAGCAAGTTTGGTTGCCAGTCAATTGCAAAGGTACACACACAAAAGAGACCACTTCCATCTAATTAACACAACCTTGCTCCAGTTACGCGATATTAGTGTTGAAAGTGACACTTGTTGAACGATTGTTTCCTTACCTCCTAACCAGGGTTACCCTCAGTATCCCCATGGAGAAAACATTATCATCACAACAAAGACCAGGATGCCAGAATTGCGCACGCACTGGCTCTCTGTGCGTTTTCAGTCCCATCAAGCGTTAGACTGAAGGAAACATAGTTTCCTCTGGTGAGTGAAGGGCCTCATAACATCATATTCATCTGTACGGCACAAAACTACTACGATCGCTCCTGTCTGAAAAGACTACTGTTCAGATGGAGACACCTGTGATTAGCCCCCTTATTAGTTCTTCAAACGGTTGTTTCCGTTTCTAAATAGTCGTCTAAAGTGGCTGGAGAATTGTACCGTGCACTGTACCTGTTTAAATGACTTGCAGCCATAGTTCTACTGATCACCTTCGGTCACTAGGTACTAGTTTACATCAAGATATAGCCTTTATAAGCCGAAGTATAATCTACTTGACCCCCAGTTCCTGGCAGAAGGCTTTTGGGATTAGAACAACGGTATTACACTTTCTCCCTCCGAAAGGGCTGCTTAAAAAGGTCGAACAGAAGTATTCTGTTTTTGGGCCCATTTGTCTTAAAGGACCGAGAAAAACGTTCTCGTTCGCAATTCGTGCCTTTCTAAAAGTGTTTACAACGAAGGTACGCATGATAAGCCAATGAAAATGCTTTTGAACCACCAATCCAAACCGAGTATTTACGCTCCGGTGGCGCAACAATCTTGATCTTCATCGTACTCGGAGCCAACGCAGTGATCTCCTTCTGCATGCGATCCGCAATACCAGGGAACATGGTCGTACCACCAGACAGAACCGTGTTCGCGTACAAGTCCTTTCGGATATCCACATCGCACTTCATGATCGAGTTGAACGTGCTCTCATGGATACCGGCAGATTCCATACCCAAGAAGCTCGGTTGGAACAGAGCCTCGGGACAACGGAATCGTTCGTTACCAATCGTGATCACCTGACCATCGGGCAATTCGTAACTCTTCTCCAGTGATGAGCTCGATGCCGCGGTGGCCATCTCCTGCAAAATCCAGAGCGAAGTAACACAGTTTCTCCTTGATGTCGCGCACAATTTCTCGTTCTGCGGTTGTTGTGAAGCTGTAGCCACGCTCCGTCAAAATCTTCATCAGGTAGTCAGTAAGATCACGTCCAGCCAGGTCAAGACGAAGGATAGCGTGCGGTAAGGCATATCCTTCATAAACTGGCACAGTATGACTGACGCCATCGCCAGAGTCCAGCACAACGCCAGTGGTACGGCCAGAGGCGTACAGAGACAGCACAGCCTGGATGCCCACGTACATGGCTGGTGAGTTGAATGTCTCGAACATGATCTGTGTCATCTTCTCCCGATTGGCTTTCGGATTTAGGGGAGCTTTCGTCAAAAGAGTGGGATGTTCTTCAGGTGCGACTCGCAACTCATTGTAGAAAGTGTGATGCCAGATCTTCTCCATATCATCCCAATTGGTCACAATGTCCTGTTTGTTTGGGTATTTCAGAGTTCTGATAACAGCTTCCATAGTGCAACTCATTTGATGGCGGGGTCATCCAACAATCGATGGGAAGACAGCGTATAATGAACCATTCCCAGTGAACCTTGCTTTAGGCACTCCAGTACCACTGTAAACAAAGAGAGCTCGAACCCCTTCGTCTGCAATTTCACTGTCAGTTAAATGAATGTGATATAAAGTTTAGTAACGCTCCTGTCCAATTTCTTTTCAGCGCACTGTCAATAATTTGTGTGACAGACTTCATTCCCACAAATGGACCAATCGGAGCCGGCACATCCACTAATCAAACTTCCCATCTGGCCACCATAGCCTGTTGGTTTTTGGTCACAAAGCTTTTCGATATGATGTGAATGTGATACCATTTGGTGTCTTTCACCTCCTCATCAGCCATACACGACTGCACACTGCTAGCCGACTGCCACAACAATTTGCGATTGACGATCATCCAACAACTGGATTCACTTCTTACGCAGTTCACTCTACTACTGATTGATGCTGAGTAACCAAAATGTTTAGGAAGAACGATTTTCTTGTATAGATGAAGCTCCAACAGGATAAGTCTTATTTTTAGTTTTATAAATGAATTTTGAAGAAAGCTGAACAATAATTGGGGGGTCAATAATCTGCGTTATTTTTCGTGCCTCCGCAAATTCTTAAAGGAAATCGCCAAAAATGTGCTATTTCCTTTCACTTGGTCTTTCGACCTGAAAGTAAAGTTGGTCTATGCCGAGCAGCGGGGAAGCACCATGCAACCGCTTTTTATCTTTGTTGAGAATACTTAGCATTGTGCACCTCACTAATCTCCAAGACGACTCAGCGATCAACAATGTGACCAACATTCATTTAGACAGAACATAACGATACTCACCCTTCAGTTCTCACTCATCGGAACCACATCACTGAATCACTTATTGATTGACCCTTCAGGTGGCGACTTCCCAAACGGGAGGTTTATTCATTTTCCCTCTACTTATAGATTATGGATGGCATGCAAACATCTGAAATTCCTCATTGGACTTTTTTCCTATAAACTACAGAAAAGGTTTTCACTCGACACCACAAAGGGGTACTATTCAACTCAGAAAAATTTGGGAAACAGTCGATGATTTGGTTGTCGGACGCGGTAAAGCTTTTGACACAAAACTTTCTCATGCCGGTTGACTAGGTTATAAGCCGGTAGAATTTTAACGCAGACCGAGAACCAATCGGTAAGTGTTTCGAACGATGGGCTAGGGGAAAATCCACACTTGACGAGATTCCTCGAGGAAGTTACACAAGACTTGGGCGATTTTTGTCTTCCACAGTTACAGTAGCGGGTTTTCGGAAGATTGGAAGAATGGGGCAATCAGAACTGCTCGATTTGCAATCAAGTGACATGCTCAGGAAAGGAAATCTTTGAAAATTCCATTGATTGTCTTGTCAACAGATTTTTCTGATGACCAGATCTGGCGGAATTCAGTTACTTTCAAGTTGAGTTGAGGCTAACGGACAAATCTCAGATGAATCGGTTGAAGTTGGCAACAAACGAGAGGTTAAGACGGGATTCAGTCCAATCTCACGTCAAGAATCTACCAAATGAGTGTGGTTTGTCAACTGCGTAAGATTCGGCGTTTAAGAATAACATGAGTTCGACGAAAAATCTGAGACTGCGCCGACCTGATAAGTCTGATTAACCTCACCGGAGGCTAGGGGGACGAAGCCGGTTGCAGGCTGCCGAGGGTTTTTCGATAACCCTAGGAGTACTGTGTTTCGGCAGGCAAAACAAATTGGCTTGTAGTATAATAGCTATGTTTAAAGCAGGGAAAAACAAGAAATATGTGAAATTCATATAACACACTTGGTTAAGTGGCGGCTGTTCGGAACAAATCTCAAGGTTGGAACTCTCACTATTCGATACTACATTTCGAAGCGGAATACCATTCTTAGTCAACTCATGAGCTTGCATTATTGGAATGTTGCTTTTATAATCGCATGCCGTTGAAGAAATGTAGTGGTGCATGTACACATGACGGGCTTGTAACTAGGGCGTCAGGTTGTGAAACAGTGCGACACGATATTTCTTTGAAAATGGTAGGCCGGTCCGCGATGCCCCTGTGTTAAAATGTCGGGTAATCAGACTATCCAAAACACCTTATGCCAAGGTGACATAGCAGTTAGAGAAAGGCAAGAATGTGATACATTTGGAATGTGCAAGGTGCTCGATTTAATTTCAATAATCGATTTTGAAGAGCGGCACACTATGAAGTCAGGTGATAATCAATGACTCATGTGGATGCTCCAGGTAAGCCACTTTATACTTGTGTGATCAACTCCTTGTTTAGTTGGGTTTCTTAGTAGCCATGGTTCGTTGTATTTCCTGCATAACGGAGTACTCAGAAGCCCCATCTTTTCAAGCAGTCAAGTGTCGAATCTGATTTGAACTGCTAGAGGTCAGCGGGTTGTTACTGTTGCTCGTTCCTGTTCAGTGTTTAGGACTTTTACGATTGACAAGGCTGAGCCCCTGTGAGGCCAACAAGGTGCTGATTTAGTGAGGATTTGAACCGGATTACTAGCATAGCATCGAATGTGCGCGGTGAAAGTTTGCCCCACGCCCTGATGGTTCTTCTGTAGGATTTTTTTGGTATGGAGCATATTCACAAAAAATATGCTTGTAAGTTAAAGTCCAGATGCTGTCACGTTAATTATCCTGCAGCGAAGCTGGTTGAATAAAACCTAAAAGTGACAAACTACGTGCGCCAGTTTGGTAGATCCCCGAGTAATAAAATCTGAACGCAAAGTGAGCATGAATAAAGCTCTGTTGCGTGGGTGGGTGAGATTTTTATTGGTAGAAAAAATACCATAGTTTAAAAAGCGATTCACAAAAGCTACACGCCTGCTCGTCAATGGGTCTCATGCCCCTGTGGTATGTGCGGGATAATGAGCTGCTACATTCTAAACCGTATTTCACGTTTGATGAAAAGCAGTTCAACGCACATCTCGTAGAACTTTTGTTTATCCATTGGGGTGGACACCAGGCGACAGCCATCCTGAAGACTCCCAGCTGATGGATCGCATACTATCAGCCATGATCCCAATGTTACAGTCAGAATAGAAGCATAACTAATGGCATTTGAGGGTACCCAGGATTTCGCAGAAACCGGGCAGTCACACAAACAGTGGACATTATCCGACGCAGGTGCGTCACGCCTGAACCGTCACAATCTAAAAGCAGCATACATTGAGAACAGAGAAAAACAGTTAATAGATTTTTTTCAGCTTGGATGAAACATACCAACTCAAAGCAAGATTAGGCCATCAAAATTCGATAAGAAACTGTGAATTGCTAAAACAAGAAACCAAGACAAAGAATCTAAAGTAGCAGCAGTGCTACGCTGATCCGGCCGTTCAAATTGAACTAAAAGCCAAAACCGTTGCTGAGGCTACGTGGCCTTGGACAGTTGGGTTTATGGCCGGGGTCACAAAAAGCGTAATAATGAAGTGGCGAACTTCGCAATGCGGGTGTATGACAGCTTGAATGCCAGAATCATGGTGTACAGTAAAACTGTATGAAGTCACTGGAGTCGCTGTTGGGGCGGAGTCGAGCGTAAAAGTTTCCTGGGAGAGTAACTTAATCCTAACGCACAGGGTGGAGCTCGAATGGTGATGACAATGATTGACTTTGTGAGAAAAACAAGCTGAAAGCCCACCGAGACGGCTAGATCCAAACAAAAGGTTCAGTAGATTAGAACAGCAGAGGCGACTGGAACCATACAGAGACTTTGTTCTTAGCTGCAGGTAAAGGAACGATTGGGTGGTAGGGCGCAGTCAAGAGCAGGTGGAGAATATTTTCGGGTGTGCCATCAGACTGTGCATGTCAGTGCGGTTATATCATTGCACTGACGTATCTCGGCTTCTGGATAGCTCTGTAATGGGTGTCATGGTTGATGTGATCGGACTGGGGATGTACAGTTCCGTGGGCAGCGGGATGTTGGGTCGGTCAAGGGGATCCACACAGGTAGAGTAAAGTCGATGGAGGATCATGGGTAGTTAGTTAGCTCAGTAAGAGATAATGATAATGTTTATTCCCAAGTGATGGGTGGCATGCGTCAGGCATGATAATACTGTTAGAGTCCGAAGAAAAGCATGCCTGGAGGGGGGTTGTGGGCACAGGGAATGGCGCGGAAAAGGGACACTGTCATAAACAGTGGGCATTATCCTATGTAGACGTTGGATGTAAAGCATAGACCATGCGGAGTGGGTGACTACCATACATGGCGTTCCAAGCAGGTACTACCGAAGATCGAAGCTTGGAAGTAGGAGAGAATGGAAAGAGATCAGCAAGGCCTAGTGAGTTCGAGGAGGCATCAGATGATGTGGAGTCCATTATTAGAAAAAATAATAACTCAAAGTTTATTAAAGTTAAAGTGATGACAACAAGTGGCTGAATAGAACAGGATAGAGTTAACTTTATGGTTAGTAGCCCAGCAATCAAGGACTGGCTATACCTGCCAATATGATGCTGTTGTAGCACAAGATGCATAGAAAAAAGTACGTAGAGAGGTGGTGTGACGGATGTGATGTGGCACAGCAAACAAATAAGGACTGACGAAAATAGAACTTCTCGGATTATGGACAAAGACTAGTTTAACCGCAAGTTGCTATATGGCCTGAACAGTGCCATAATTTAGGAGGAAAATTAAAGACCCGAATCCATGCTATCAGCTTCAACCAAGGAGTGGTGCACGGGAAAAGAGCCCACAGGCGCTAGCTTTGAAGGCTAGTAGTGAAGGATTATATTATTATTATTATATATTATATATTATATATATATTATATATATATTATATTATATATATTATATATTATATATTCTGTTCGTGTTTGACCACTGACGAGAGCAGTAGAGAGAAGAGCGCGTGTTGTTTGTTTAACGAAGTGGACTTGGTGAGGTGCAGCCCCAACTAAGACGAGGGTGGAAGCAGCTTTGAACATGCATGGGAGCCATGGGCGTCGCAAAGTATCGTTAGACTACCTCACGCAATTTTACCAGGCAAGAGGACAGTTTTCCTTCACCTGCAGGTCATAGCCTTGCCAGACAAATGGAACGACCGAGACAGGTCTAATCCAGCAGCTACAAACAGACAATGATGCCCTTTTATGGATTTTCTGCATTAAGGTCCAGGTTTAAAACCATCGGTGATGGATGAAGCGCCCGCGCTACTGAAGAGGTGGCGGCGTGCGAGCGCACCTGGTACAATGCAACAGGGCAACCTTTCATATAGGGCGTACCCGACCACCACACGAGATGTTCATGCGTCATGCATCCTACCATATCTGTAAGGTGGCAAGCCACCAAGCGGTGCTAATTGCGGCTTATGCGTTATAACATTACTTCAGTTACGGGATATTTTTCCGGTTGGAAGGAAAGCTAGGCCAGTAGAACAGTTCAATCAGTTCGAGCAATCAAGCAGCAAACGGCCGGTTGAAAAAAGGCGGGTCATGAAGTAGGCCAAGGCAATGGCAGCTACCACTAGGGCAGCGGGAATAGTTTGCAGATGTTTAGAGAGTTCGCACTATGGCCAAACGGCAACGGAGCGTTTGTGTGAGCCACCCTGTCTAACAGAGGCGCAACTCAATGTTGTGTGTAAGCTTAGTGGGTTGTGGAGCCGTACAAAAAAGTTCATCCATTGCGCAACATCAGACAGGCGTTTTTAGGGGCGTATAATGCGCTCTAGGAATAAGAAACTCTGACTTTGCTTGGGTTTGTGTTAGTCAGAGCTCGGCAAAACAAGTGGCAGCCATGAGGCAGAGAAGACAGTGTGGGGTAGGGTAGGGACCTGGCTAGAACGAGGCGTTAGGGGTCAGTGGCAAAAGACCGACCAGTACCACGGCACACTCAGATCACGCAAACATTCAACAGGTAACCGCTGCTTGAAGCAAACGAAAAAGATAACTGAATATAATGACGGGATCTTTTTTGCCTACTAGTTATATCGTCGGCAAGCTTAAAGGTGCGTTAGACCCGATTCTTAGGAAGGATCGGGGGTAGCTGAGTATTAATTATGGCGGCAACAGCTCCATAATTAAGAAATTTCAGGGTCAAAGATTAAGCAGCGGGAGCGGTAGCAGGATGGGCTGGACTGTGGGAACAACTTTTTGATGATGGGCGCTTCAGAGTGTCAGTCTGAGTATATAGGGAAGAAAATGCAGGACGGAATTCCGCCATTGGTTGCACGCATTGTTTGAAAATTGCGGCCTTGGTGTCTCGAAGATTAAGGGAGCGCGTTATGAGGAAGCGAGCTCACGTGCCCGCACGACCTGGGACTAGACTTAATGGGAGAGTTAAAGTACAAGGGTTTCATAGAACAATGTCTCTGATCTCTTCGGACTAAGTAGCAGGTTTGCCAGTGAACGCATAAGCTTGGAGGGAGCAGTGGTGAGAAGCTACTTGAGACTTGTCAGAAGAGAAGCTTTGGCCAGAGGCATTTGACTAGCAGGTCGGAGAGTGCAACTACTGTAAAATCTGGCGAAAAGCAAGAATTTTGCGCGGGGAAGAACTTCGTGGGAGATTTTCATATTGTCCGCAAAGAGGACAAGGTGCAAAAGAGGTCGTTCATATACAGCAGGAAGAGAATGGAGCCTAGCACACTCCGTTGAATGACTGCAAGTGATCGATAGTGAAGATGATTGTTTGCCGGCGGTTTGTATTATTTGTGTCCCATCTTATAAGTAGGAGGTGAACTACTGTTGCCAACGATGCTAGGTTTCCGTAACGGGGACGCATGATGGGACTGGTCAAGGGCTTTTCAGGTATCCAGACTGACTATCACAGTAGAGTGTCCGGCTTTCTGGGCTGCTGTGGTGATCTTTAAAAGTGAAGCCGGCAGCTACTGGCGGAGCTCTGAGACAGGAATCCGTACTGCCAGTCATCTATGGCATTTGTAGCTAGCAGGAACCTGGTTAAAGGGGAATTCACTCAGACGTTCAAGGGCTTTTATTGATAGAGGGTATGGTGGACCCTCCTGTAGTTGTAACTTGTCAAGATTCGGATTTGAAATGCGGGCGGATCAAGGATTGTTTGCACTGGGAGAGGACGAACTCAGGGCTTATTGAGTAGGTAAAAAGATTGAAGTGAAGGTTTCAACATTTTTATCACCATATCTCGGAACAAGGAATATAAGCCACTACCCCTTGGCGCGACGGGGTCCTTAAGGCTTTAAAGAAGGGCAGAAACACCAGTTAGGGAGGTTACGTTGCTCAGAGACTGGTGGTTCCTCTGACCATTAGGAGCCATGGAATGTGCAGAGGAAAATATATTTGAGTTTGTGGGGGAAGGGGAGAGTAGCAGCTAGCAAAGTAAACATTCTAGATAGCTACCATAATGACTTTCGGTGGAACACAAACAAGCCATTGAGCAACTGTTGTGAATACGAGGTTCTGCCAAGAATGTGGTAAGTGTTGTTTGACCCACTTATTTAGGGACGAAGGTGGAGCCACACGTGGCTTCAAAACGGGCGCAGCCTATGGAGGGATGGATTGCCCAAAAAACTCTGGCAACTAGTATGCAGGTAGCCAGGGAGAGGAACCTGATATGGATTAAGGTTAGGTGGTGGCGTAACGGCGCATAGCACTGCTGAGGCATGCGAGCAGTCTGTCGTTTTCTAGTAACTCCGCCGCGCGTCTAAGCGAGGGTGTACCCCATTGGGTTTATTACGAAACCTATGGAACTGCTTTGAAACGTTCGTTTACAATTGCGTGATAGTCAATCAGTATCTAGAAAAGTTCAAAAAGGCGCGTGAGGATGCATATGAGGTGTTTACTTTCCTGTCCGATAGTTTGTAACCGTTTAATTGATGTTTGCTAATAAACGGCCTTGCGGCAAAGGGATTTCCTTCTTACCATGGTATTTGCGGGTTAGAGACCCTGCCATGGACTTGGTTAGCATGGTTTAGGAGGAACAGGTGTATTCATGTATAGTTCGAGGTACGGGCATTTTTGTTGACGAACTGTGGAGAGTGGAAACTCGGGGAGTTAGTGTGGGAGAGGGCGTTGCGATACCAGTATTTGACAGCAGGTGCTTGAGGACATGAAGTGTTGTTAACCCAGGGGGTCTGGAGCAAGAACCTTTGTTGTCATCTTCGACTACTGTCCCAGGTAGGGGGCTGATGAAATGCCGCATCTATTAAATTAGCGGTGAATTGTGTTGGCACTTTCGAGGTCAGAGGTGATACAGGTAGGTGCCCAAAGGTAGAAATGGAGGGTTCATGGTCGCAAGAGAGGTGTGGGGCTTGAATTCAGAAAGCAGGTTTGCGTGGTGTTAGGGCACGAGTAGCGCAACAGCATGGCAAGATTACACAAGAAGCAAATCCAGGGTAGTAAACAGTTGAAAAAAATCAGTGCTGGAGTACCAAAAAGTTGGAGATAACATGGCAACTCTAGCATAAGGAGGGGTTGCCAGATCAGCTTAGAACTAGCTACATTGTCGTTGGAAGCACAACATAATTTGATGTGGCGGCATAAGAGGACGAGTCAGGACGAGTCAACTGCTACGCCCACATGCGTCAACGGCGATTCGGTTGTTCAGTTGTCCAAAAAGTCGGTCGCACGAGAAGTCCGCGAGTGAGTCACACCGAGACTACTGACTGATGCAGATTGGTGAAGGGAAGAGAGATCCTTTTTCAAGTCTCCAGTGTCCGGCATTAGGGATTTGGAGACTGAATTTTTAGTAAGCTGCCTTCGCAGCCAAGTACGACCGGCTTTGACTTTGGCGGTTTGGAGTGTTCGAGTCGAGGAGAGAAAGGCCTGGGATGTCAGTAGACGTACTGCATCGCTGTCATCCCTGAATCACATTTGTATTAGCTAGCGCAAGGATGGTTTCGGCTTTCGGAGGCTTTGAGCTCTGCAGACGGTATCGAGCATATTCCATGCTGTCAGGACGGCAGTGTTTGTGTGTTCCACCGGAATGGGATCTGGGATATTGTATAGCAGGACCTTGTGACGGCGTTTCGCAGGCCGACTAATATCAAAGGCAATTAGAATTAGAAGCTTTTACGAGAGCTGACGGATCGCATTGCATCAGGAGTTAGAAGGCATGAAATTATATTTATGCTTTAAAAGGAAGCTAGTTTGCTTTCCATAGTGCGCATCGTGTGTGTGATCGGAGAGGTGGAACCGAATGGCAATACGTCGACAACAGCGCTAGACTAGATGAGACACACCCCGTTCGATAAACTAGGGCAGGTCTTTACTCACCAGGTGCACATAAACTTTAGTCTCTAACCGGATGCCTAAGAGCGCAGCAGAGTTCGTTTATAAGGTAAGCACGAGGGCTGGAGTTCGGTGTCTAGGAATGAAGCTCAGTACAATCGCGGGTGCTAGTATGGTGAAATATAGGGTGGTTTCAAGTTATGGCGATGATGGTAAAATTGCTCTTGTTTCTTGCGAGCTACGGGGTGAGTGTCCGAAAATAGAAAGGACTCGCTGGATTGTTACTGGTAAGCTCAGGCCTCAAGGAAGTCAAGTCAAGTGCGAAAGAGGCAGAGGGAGAACAGCAGTTGAAGGAACACTCAAAATAAGCAATTTATTTCTAATAAAAAATAATTAAAACACTGCGGACTGGTAGGCCTCGAAAAATATTGTGCAACACCTGACCTTGAGGTTGTGATAATAATAACAAGGTTTATTACCAAGTGGTGGGTGGCACATCGTCAGAAATGTTCATAATGTTACAGTGACTTGCGGGATGCGTGGGTACTGGGGACTGTGCTGAAAAGGGACAGTGTCATAAACAGTGGGCATTATCCGAGGTAGATGTGGTCACCCTTAATCCGGCACGAGCAGGGAAGCACGGTCATTGCTGTTTTCTTTTCTCTTGTGGAACTGTCGAGCGGGATTAAGATCAGATTTGAAGGTGGCGGGCAAAAAACGAAGAACAGCAAAACAAGAGGCATCCTACCTGACACATGACGAGAAAAGCGCGGATTGCGGAAAATGAGGAACCAGAACAACGTATCTGGCGAAGCAGCAGAGTGGACGTGATTCAGCCAGTCAGTTTTAACTGGAACCTGAAACCATCGCTGATACCTTGGGTCTTCGGGTTGTTTGGCTTATGGCCAGGGTCACAAAAAGCGCAAGTGAAGATGAGGAAGTGGAGGAATCAGAAATGCGGATAAATGGTAGCAGGAATCTCAGAATCATGGTGTACACTGAAACTGTAGAGACGTACCGGTGTCGCTGTTGTAGTGGAGTGGGGTGTGGTAGTTTAGCGGAAAAGTGGGTTGGTGAAAACACACAAGCCAGAACGTGAACGTTACAAAAAATTGACCTTATGGGAGGCACAGACTGAAAGTCCACCCAAATAATTGAATCCGAACGAAGGTTTTAGCAGATTAGAATGAGCGCGCTTGGGGTAGACCGGGACCACCTGTAGAGTTTGTTTGCATTTCATTTAATGAAACGAGTGGGCGAAAGCTTGCGGACAAGAGTAGTGAAGAAATAGTTGCGGGTGTGCTATCAAACTATATACGGCAGTGCCAACCATTTTTGGCCTTACGTAGGTCGGTTTTTAGACAGCTCTATAACGGACGTCATGTTTGAGGTTATTGAAGTGCGATGTGCAACTCTTTGAGCAGCGAGGTTTTTTAGGTTGGCCGAGCAAATCCGCGGACGTAGAACGCAGCCGACGTACTACCACGGGTATTTTATTGGTTCGGTTATGGATCCCTGTGAATGCATATCACAGGCCAGGCGGAGTGGATAACTGTCAGACGGGGCGTCTAGACCAGGTTTTGCTGAAGGTCGAAACTTTGGAAGACTAGAAAATATGATGAGATCAGTAAACCCTGATGAGTTTGAGGAGATATCAGATTGAATAATGTGCATTATTAGACGGAAAGAAACTTAACGTCTACCACAACAAGGATGGTGGAGACAAGTGATTAAGTGAGACAAGATAGGGGTAGATTTTTATTTAGTAGACTAGCGATCAAACAAAGGTTGAGTTTGCCAATAGATGATATTTGAGTTTGACCCTAGCCATCTGGGTGAACTTTCAGTTTATTCTTCTCACAAAGTCAACCATTTTCTTCAATGTCCGCGCACTATCTTGTGAGTTATGACTAAGTCACTCTCCCAGTGGTCTTCTACGCTAGACTCCGATCCAACGGCGGCACCAGTGACTTTCAACGCGCACAATGACTCTGATATTTAAGACGTCATATAACCCCGTTGCGAATTTCGCCATTTCATCACCCCTGGCCATAAACCCAACTATCCACGACCACGTAGCCTCAGCAAAGGCTTTCAGGTTAAGCTCAATTTGATTGGCCAAATCAATGTAGCGCTGCCACTACTTCAGATTCTTTGTCTTGGTTTCTAGTTTTTACCAATTTACAGTTTCTTATCACGTGTCAGGCAGGACCCCTGAGCTCTGGTCCCCATCGTTGTGCATTTGTCCGCCATCTTTTTGAATTTAAATAGGTTGGTCTTGCTTCGTTCTGGTATGTTCCATTCAATCTGAAAAAACCTATTAACTGTTTTTCTCTGCTCCCAATGCATGCTGTTTTTAGATTGTGACAGTTCAGGCGTAGGCGCAACTGCGTCGGCTAATGTCCACTATTTGCGTGACTGCCCCGTTTCCTCAAACTTCTGAGTACCCGCAAACACCATTACCTAGGCATCTATTCTGACGGTACCATTGTAATCATGGCTGACAGTGTGCCACCCGCCTGCTTGGTAATATACATCGCTTTTATTTTGGAATAAGGCCTTGATTGATGCCTTTTCATGCAGCGAATGGGGGTGAGAGATCCGCGTAGATCCCTTGTGATAATTAGTCCTCCAAGGAGGATCAATTTTTCATGGAGGACAACTTTGCTCCATAGACTCTGCTATAGTGCTCATAATAATAATAGTAGGTTTTTCCCAACTTGTAGGGGACATATAATCGTCGCATAGCGGTCTACAGGGTCATGAGCAGCTTCGATGTCAAGTGAGGCCACCATTGTCCGTTACTGGAAGCCGTGCTGTGGCCCCAGAAGTTGTTGGAGGGCCGAAATACGATCTTGTCTTGCAGAAAAGAACTTAGCTTGTTTTTTGCTGATCCGCCTCAAGCTGTGTTCGGTCATCCTTCTATTAAGAGACTAGGCAACACACTGAATGCCACGCTACGTTTTTTTACGATGTGAAGCAGATAAGAATAACTGTCGACAATAATGCTGTTTTCTGCCACCTGATGGGTGCTCATGTCCAGAAGCACTTTCTATTCAGTGCATGTTGCACCAGTAATTTTTGTCAGACGGGTTACCGGAGATTTTACGCCCTCTGTGACGAAGGCTGATGCAAGATGAATACGGCTCCGATGATAATATGTTGATTTCCAAACTTGTGAGGGACATGCCAATGGAAGCATGATTGGGTCGTTACAACATGGACGTGGTGGGCAACAACACAACGGCGAGGAAACTACAATCACCGAGGCGCGTTTTTTACGTGCAAAGCCACCCTAGTTGTGGCGACCAAAAAACTAGGACAATGGGGTATGAGGTGCTAATATTTCATTAAGGAATTCGGTTGACTTGAGCCTAGGCTGAACAGTCGTTGCTGGCCATCAGTGATTTTAGGTGGTTAATTAAATCGCCGGACTTGCAAGAAGCAAAAATGGAGATAGAGGTGGAAGAATTCCGAGTCGGGACAAATAGCAAGCTTCATCGCAAAAGTGTGGCTTACGCTGGTACTAAGTAGACTCACTATCGATGTTGTAGGGAATTCAGGTGTAAAAATGATTTTCGATGGGGAGATAGTGTTAACGCATAGGGCCGCACAAACACCGTAACTGAAATTGCCGAACTTATGGAACCGGCGAGCTGCGTATTTTACTTCTTAAGGTCGGTCAATAGAAACAAGCCGAAATTGATTTAGCAGAAACTATGGGGTTTCCAAGACGGAGTTTTTTAAGGGGGATCTAGTCTTGTCCAACTCCAGGTTCAAATGATATGCTGCCTAAGGCCGCTTGTTTAAATGAACAAACGCCCAAGGTCAGTCACCCCTCGCCGATTTCTATGTAACAACCAGTTATGCAAATGCAGTCTTAATTCAAAACGTCGCACGTGCCAACGTTCTACTGTGTTTTATATTTGGAGGTGTCTTTCCAATGCAACTTCCATTTTGCTGGATGATTGAACAACGCCCGAGCCCGTTCTGCTTGTCCCTTGTGCCAGATAGGATGAGGTCGTTGGCCAAAGTGAGGCATTACACTGTAGAGTGGGTAGCTAGCCTCGTGCGGACGGTAAAGTATGAAGACAACTTGATGCACTGTGCAATATGGATGCCACCATACGGTTGGGACCAAATCCAAAGATTAAGGGACCTCAGGTTCCCTCAAAGGTGTACTAGTGGATGTCACTTTGGCCGTGATTTAATAAGTGGACGGTCATTTGATGTTGCATTTGCTCTCTTGGAGTAGCGCACTGAACTGTGGAATACCTGGAAGGTTTGCGTGAGTGGATTTCTATTTCATTTCCGTATTTTTCAGTTGCATATCTAGAATCGTGTACAGCATTCATATTAAGTTTGACGTGAAGTGAAACAGTTAGCGTTCGTTGGTCTGGCTGCTATCCGTTAGCCTGTATGGTATGATGAAGCCTTGGAAAGTGTACTCCCTACCGGTGTGGTTTGTTCGGTCGTGGCGGTGTTGCATCAGGCGTGTTCGCACAATAAGATACTGCATGTAGCTTTTAACCTTGCGCGTCTGTGACGACTTCGGTTTACCGACCAAGCGTTGAAGCTGCTCGTGCAATCCATTCACGGGTTACGGGTGTGACTTTGAAAACAGAGAAGAGAGCTGGTGGGATGGATTCAGATGGCCACCGTTGGGGCGCAGAATACGCCCGGGTGGTGCACATGTAGAGATCTCACTCAATGTTCGGGAACGGGTGGCCTCTGAATACCGAAAACTGGCGTACAAAAAGATAGTCACATGGACTGATATTAGCTGCACGCGAAGGTAATAACCAAGAGGTTAACCATTTGAGAACATTTCGGGGCTCGTTACATGAACCAACGGTTATTAAAAATACGCCGTCCGCGTTGCAGTCGTCAACCATAATGGCTGTTGTCCATATGCTGGTGTGTCTGAGAACTTTAGCGGCGCATGTCGTTATGTGAGGAGCCATACGGAGATCATTCTCGTCTGCCGAATTTCTTGCCAATAACGGTACCTCAAATTTGCGCGTGAGCAACGCGCTGTACCGAGGTCCTTTTGGATGGCATGTTTCTGACTGTCGATCTGCTGCACGCGCCGCTCACCTTCCTGAGACGGTCACTGGCCGCCTGTTGAAATCAAACCAACGCGCATCGCGCATGAAGAGTCGACTCGCGAGTGATATGTGTCCATCATGCACTTAGGAATAAGGCAAAGCCAGAACTTCTACTTCGCAGGATTTCCAATTGATGGCCAATGCTACCTAAGCAAACAACACGTAAACATCAAACCGCTTTACTATGGGGCCCTGAACCTGACACGGTACATTTTTTTATCTCTGGTGATTAGCACCGTTCCAGGTTAATCTGTTCCTCGCCGGTGAGGGGTCCGGTACTCCATAGGATGCCGCGCTTTTATAAATCGTACCATGTTAGGCGTCAGATAATAGAGTTCTTTAAAAAAAGCCACATTATTTGGATGTGTGTTGAGGTTCCCAAGGCGGAACTTTCAGTCACGCATAGGTTTGACAATCCTGAATATCGAAGAGGAAAATTGAGTTCGGAAGTTTACGGTACTGTTTGCACAAATTCAAGCAAAATTACACAAGATACTTCAATTTTTCACGTTCGTGGCGTCAACAACTGCACATATCCGCCACT
Organism: Clonorchis sinensis; assembly: GCA_003604175.2. Lineage (NCBI taxonomy): Eukaryota > Metazoa > Platyhelminthes > Trematoda > Opisthorchiida > Opisthorchiidae > Clonorchis > Clonorchis sinensis. The sequence continues at coordinate 26,993,461 of CM030373.1, read as the reverse complement.
AGCAGACAGTGTGGTGACATGGTCCACACACTGAACTATGGAGGGCGGAATTTTGTAGCTGGATTGTGGGTTGTGGTCCTTCTTTTCGGAGGTAGTCTTGTGATTCCGATTGGCGGTGCGATTACACGGAAACCACAAGATAGCAAGACTTGGCATGCGCAGAAACTTGGTCACGAACACGCATGGGTAGGAAAGTCAGTTGTGCACTTTCGCACACGTACGCAAGCTGACATGCAAGCGTCGAACGGGACAGCCTTTGCAGCAAGGTAAATGGGGGGAACGGTGAACAAATCAATTGGAGATCAAAGACACATGGATGGAGTAAGCAAAAGGATGGGGTTTTATCATGAAGCCAAGTTAGATCCAACCGCCAAAGGTCGCTCACGGCCAGCAGCGATTTTTTACTTTTAGTTCAGGTCAACCCAATTCCATACCCCGATTGGCATGTTCTCCACAAGTTGGAAAGTAAGCCTATTATTATTATTAATACTATTATTATTAGTTTGGGGCCAGCTCCAAGCTTTCGGATTGAGCGGTACGTTCAAAATTGGTTTCGTTTTTCCCTCGTGCTAGTTGTGAAAGAATCCTTTCACTGTTCAAACTATTTACAGAGTTTACACGTGTTATTTGTTGAATTTTCTCACACCAACATAACATTTACGTGATCATCCCTGTTACTTTGCACCCAGTTCCTACTCTGCATCTATTCGCACTCATGTCACTAGTCAATGCAGGCTGCTCTCTGCAGTCATCGATGGTCCACAACAGATGTGGGCGAAATGGCTGTCCGTCAAACGTGAGACGCGGTATGCAATGCCACACCTGCAAGGCCTGGTGGCACTTTAAATGCACGGGTTTACAGGACGACCAGGTAAGCCAACTGGCTAACTCTCCTGACCCGTTTGTATGCGCCAGCTGCCTCTACATTAAGGGTGCAATGCATTCCCCAACTAGGGAAAAAGCCATAAAAAACAAGACCAATTCCTCACTACCGAATCACACAGACCAGTGTAAGTGCTCCTCGTTAATCGATGTACTCGCGACGAAACTCGAGCTTCTCTCTAAAGCTCTGACAGACGCAAACACTAAAAATGCAGCGATCTGGACGAAAGTTGACAAGGAACTTTCCTCGCTGAACGAGTACCTTGCACTATCCACCCCTGGTCTGCTGGCTGCGAAAAAGGTTATCCAGCTCTCCGATGCGGCAATAAAGACCGCCACGGCGTCTCTAGTGGACAGACGCGTAAGGGAGAGCAGACTGATAATCTGGGGGTCATTCTCTAGAAAAGTCACGCCAACGAAGCAGGCACAATCGCTCCTTGGCAGTGTCCTCTCAAAGCCTGACCACGAATCGCTTCACGCAGACTGGTTACGCCAGAAGGGAAGCAAGCGAACACTCGGGCTTCTCGTTACCCTTTCCTCGCCGTCGGCCGTACAGAAGGTTTTGGGTCGGGCTGTCAGCGTCCAAAAGGCAAATCCAACGATCAGGCGTCTATCTGAGGATCGCCCTCTAGACGCACGGAAGCCAGGCCACAGCAGTTCTAGGGAAGAGATGCGGAAAAAGCTTCCGGATGGCGCCAATTCGGCCGATCCCAAACTTAAGGCCAAACCGATTGTAGTTATAGCCCCTTGTGCTCCTGAAAGCACGCCGAGGCAAACGACCGCGACTCCGGACAGCAGTTTCTACTCAACCACCGCGGACCCCTCGAATTCTATAGGCAGTGACGCTCTGGAGGAGGCAAGCCTCACGTGGACGGAGCGCCCAAAGTACGTACAGTTATCAGCACTTCTTTCCGTAACAGACGTCAAAGGTGCAACAGTGAACTCCACACCCAAGCTACAACCGAGCTGGATTGGGTCAGACGAGCGGAGTCAAGTGGTGAAGCCTACCGGCAAACCAACCACATGCGCTGACGTCGACATCGGGGAATGCTGCGAGAACCGTACATCCACTGAGGCTGTGAAATTGCCAATCTCTAGCTCCACTCCGTCTAAAGTAGCCTCTTTGATTGTGGACACAACTCTTGCCCAGGACCATGACAATCAAAGCCACAAGCCTGACCACGGCGAGCCGAACAGTCCCTCATACACCCAGTTGGCCACGCTGATCGCGGGTGACTCGGATGACCACACAGGCGCGAAAGAAAGGCGACTGCGGCCAAACAAGCCATATACAACTCGCCAAATCAGAAAACTGCTGGCTGGCTTCAAGGTGCAGTCCTCTGAGAAAACCAGCCTCATGGGAGCACCACCAAAAGAACTACCCGGTGCTGCCACCCAGCGCTCAAAGCATCACAGAGGCACCTTTCCGACCAAATCGCGCCAAAATGCCCAAGAAGCCAAACAGACGCGAGATCGCCCATTGAGCAACAGCGAACCTGGCCGTCCAGAAGAAGTTAAAGAAAGGGCTACAAGTAGCAATGGTCGAAATTTTCGCCCACGGGGAAAAAAACTTCGTCCACCAAAACTAATAGGCCCGCGCAAACCGGGCTCCCACAGGGCGAAAAAAACCCTGCAAATGAAAAGCAACCCACGAAACCACCAATCGAGGGAGCAGACAAATATGCCTCAGAGGTCCCTTCGGAGCCCTCGACTCAAACCCGACGTGCAGCTATTAAGCCTGCTAACCTCCCTGGTTACACAACTCTCGGCTCCTCACCTTCGGAGGCAGCAGAGACAGTGTTGAAATGCTTGTCCACAAACTGTCTTAGCCTCTTCAACAAACTTTGTGATATTAAACAGTCAGTTTGTCTTGAACAGCCGTCCATTATCGCACTCACAGAGACCTGGCTCACACCAGATGTCTCTGACGCGGAGATCTCAATAGACGGCTACTCTATTTTTCGAGCTGACTCAAAACGAGGGAGAGCTGGTGGGGTTGCTTTATACTTACATGCGGCCCTGCCAATCCCGATTGTCCTCTCTGATACCACTCCTGCACCTTTTTGTGATGCACTGTGGCTTCAAGTCCCGCTGCGCGGGTCCGATTCTCTCCTTCTCGGTGTGGTCTACCGTAGCCCCTCGAGTCCTCCGGAAGATGACCACTTCCTCATACGAACCCTTGGGCAACTCTCCTCCAGCTACCACTTCACTCATCTCCTGCTGGTAGGTGACTTCAACGCTCCAAAGGCCCCCTGGACGGAGCTCCAGTGCGTCGGATCAAGTGGACCCTTTGCAGCGGCGTTGACCGAAGTCGTTCAACAGAGCGCTTGGACTCAACATGTCGTTGCACCCACCAGATACCGCGCGGGCCAACAACCGTCCCTCCTGGATTTGGTCATCACCAACGAAAGACATTTCGTTGATCAGGTGACAATTAACGCTCCACTGGGACATAGCGACCACTGTGTGCTCACCTTTGATTTCATCTGCTATTGGGCCAGAAATCCCGAACCCCAAACGTGGATTCGAAACTTCTGCCGTGCAGACTTTTCGGGAATGCGCATCTTTCTTAACCAAGTTAAACTGGGGCCAGCCTCAGTGGAAGACTTATATAGGACTATTGTCCAGAAAGTTCACGAGGCTGACGCGATGTTCGTCCCAAAAAAACCAGCACGCAGTCGGACGAGCCGTAAACTACCCAAAAGGATCCGGCGTCTTCTGGAAAAGAGGTCACAACTATTTCTCAAAAAGTTGACTACAGGAGACACAGAAGATGAGCTGGCATTTCGTAAAATGCGGAACCGCTGTAAATCGGAAATCCGCCAATGGAACATACGAAAACAAGCCACCATTCTAGACCTCGCCCGGAAGAACAGAAATGTGCTGTTCAAATACATGCGGCATCGCCGAAGAAACAAGCCATCCGCGTTCTCCCTGAGGGACAGGAACGGGGAACCCACGAGTGACCCAATAGTGGTATCTGAGTTCTACAGAGATCACTATGCAGGTCTGTATTCAGTCCCAGCGTCCTCGTCACATCCAACGTTGTCAAGGCGTACCTACGAACGGCCTCTAACCGACTTGGTATTCACGGTGGAGGACATTCGTCAACTCCTGCACAAGATCAACCCATTCTGCGCGTTGGGGCCCGACGAAGTCCACCCAAGGATCCTGAAGGAAACGTCGTACACACTGGCAACTCATTTCCATCTGCTGTTTCGTCAGTCGCTTGACGAAGGCCACCTTCCCTCTGTTTGGAAGGAAGCGATTGTCACGCCAATCTACAAAACTGGTGACCGACTATCGCCTGGCAGCTACAGGCCTATAAGCCTCACTAGCGTGCCATGCAAGGTGATGGAACGCATTCTGAAGCGAGCCATTCTAGATCACCTTACTTCCAACAACTTGATTTCTCAAGCTCAACACGGATTTCTCCCAAACCGTTCCTGCGTGACGAACATGCTCGTATTTATGGACAGCTTAACCCAAGCCAAGGACGAGGGACTCATATCGGATGCCATATTTTTCGACTTTTCAAAAGCATTTGATCGAGTCCCACACGTCCCTCTGCTCCACAAACTCGAGTCTTACGGGATTCAAGGGAAAATCCTACACTGGATCAAGGCATTCCTATCAGACAGATCATTCCGAGTGAAAGTAGGCTCGACCTACTCTTCTGCGGCGCCGGTCTCCATTGGAGTTCCTCAGGGCTCCGTTTTGGGACCTTTGCTGTTTCTGATATACGTCAATGACCTTCCAGATGTTCTTTCAAGTCCATGTCTACTTTTTGCGGACGACTTGAAATCGTGGAGTTCCAATGCCAGTGCCCTCCAAATTGATGTAGACGCCGCAAAGCAGTGGTCGTTGGACTGGCACCTTCCTCTGAATGACGAAAAGTGCGTCCATATGTCATTTGGAGGAGACTCAGCGAACTCCTTTGTCATGCATGGTGAGAAAGGACCAGAAGACATCACGAGGATAGATGCCAAAAAAGATTTGGGTATCTGGCTCTCTCCAAACCTGTCCTTCTCACTGCACCTTGAGAAATCGGCTCAGAAGGCATTCGCTGTTCTACGGATGATTCGGCGTACCTTCTCTCGTATTACTCGCACGGACTTCCAAATACTCTATGGGGCCTATGTCAGACCGCTCCTTGAATATGCCAACCCGGTTGTCTACTCAGGACGCACGAAAGACGTAATCCTCATTGAGCGTGTCCAGCGAGCTGCTACGAAAATGGTTGCCGGTCTCAAGTCCATGGACTACGAAACGCGTCTCGTGGTGCTCGACCTCTTTCCCTTGGAGTATCGTCGCCTCCGAGGGGACTTAATTCTTACTTACGCCCTGTTTGAACAAGGCTTGGCCAACAGGTTTTTCACCGTTGACCCAGCAAACACACGGCGGGGACACGGTAAGAAGATTTTTAAGGTCAGAGCGCACACCTTCGTTAGGCAAACTTTTTTCTCGTTTCGGGTATTTGCTGCGTGGAATAATCTTCCTGAGACGGTTGTCCACGCTCCCTCTAGAACTCAGTTCAAAACAGTATTAGACACTTATTTACGCGAGTCCTCGCGCTGGCAAACATACTGCCCCGCGCTGAGAACTTAAGGAGCAGTGCTACACCCTTTTTTCACTTGTGCCTTTCAGGTGAACGACAGCTGCTGAACGACAAGAACAAAACCGACCCGGGAAACTTGGGCGAAAGCCTCGCTCCTGTGTATCAATCCGTGAATCCTTGAACGTCATCGGCGTATCTATACATCAGCGAGCATAGAAACTCTTTGCCCACCCTGTACGGCTTGCGGTGTCTTATTTGTTGCACGCTGGAATGTACTTCCAGGAATCAGCCGGGATTGGCAACCTTAATGAAATCAAGCAGTCATATAATTGCATCAGTTACAGAGCTTGAAGGCAGACAGTATTACTGACTTCACCCTTCCTTGATTTGCTGGCGTGCTTGTCACCAATACCTGGGTAGTTTGCTGGAGTGTAGTGGAGCTAGAAAACCTCGAAAATGCTAGGTCACGCTGGTTTTTCGAAAACGGTAGATTAACACGCTTTCCTCTTAATTCCAAGGGTTTGTGCGAGAGTCAGGTTTTCGAACTATACTGGCTACGGTATGGTCGACGCAACGCTGAATGTTTCAGAATGGTCAACAGCCCTGAATTGTGGCTCTTAGCCGGTGGTTAATGGCCACGTGATCCAGTTGAGTACACGGTTCAATGGCACTTGATGGCCGCCAGGCTGCTCAATGCTAGATTTTGTGTTAAAAATTCGTATTGGCCAAAAACCGTTGATGGGCAAGACACAAATGAAGAAGTTTTCTTCTTTGTCTGTGAGGTGAGTAGTGGATCCAAATTGCGCGCTCATTTGTGATTCCAATGAGCTCAGACAACTGACATGAACATACATATTGCCCACAAGAGGGCGTGTCGAGCCAGCCACGGAGAGACGAGGCCATGCTCCGATTGGTCAGAATATCAGTCAATCAGGATCGAGCATTTACAGGCCTGCGCTTCTCGTCCCCTTAAGTAGATTCGGCTGTGACTATGGAGAATTCCGTGGCGACCCTATCAGTGCAGTTGTAATAATCAACTTCTGTCTTCATAAGATGCAGTCTCAAGCTCCCGTACTTTTCGGTATACCGCAGTAGGCGCGGCAGGAAGTCAAGTAGAGATAAAGGAGCCGTCAGACCGACAGGAGCACGACCCCATGCCACGAGTAATTGCGGCCCAGTGCTAAAGTCTTCTACGATGAGGGTGTGGGGGTAATAAGTTGTCAAGCCCTGGTTGCCAGTAGTTCAATATTTTTTGGTAGCTGCAATGCTGTCTTCCCAGAGAAAGGAAGGCTTTGTAAAGTTGGGCCCTCAAAACCGTTCACTCCGACTGCCCAGTGCTTACCCCTGACTGTCAGCGAGTTATCCAGTACGGTTGAAAAATAACTAAATCTTGTCATGTCCTTGGAGCGGATCCTAAGGCGTCTGCTTTACACCGCGGCATCACAGGTGGGGGACAACTGTGCTGGTAGTAACAAAGCCCTGTGAGTTAGTCAGTTGGTCTCCTGGCATATATCCTGCTGCCTTGTGCGACGAAACTTTAAGCCAATGGCTCAAGGCGAGATACACCGACCAACCCCCCTTTCTCGGCCTGGGCAGCTGGGAAGTATCATTTGCCCTCACAGCTTTTTGTACAAAAACGCCATTCCACCATTCACGCAAACGTTGCCGGCTCACCTGATTGCTAGTTAGCTGACCTTGCCGTGAAAAAGATAACCTTCCCACAATCAAGAGGTTGTTTCTTTGTAGGTACTTTTAATGTCCTTGTGTTGTCAAATTGGCGAATATATTATGCTTACCCAAACATTCTCTCCAAAGGTTGGCGTAGGCTGTTCCTCTTAAACATTTACTGCCATGCAACTCAAAGCGTCTGGAACGAAGCCAGCTGCTTTCCATTCTACTCTTCTATAGCTGTGGATTGATACTCTCGAAACGTGTGGTGCAATTATTGCACTCAACTCCAGAGCTCTGCATGATTAGCTGGATCGGATTGCCCTTCGATTAACCAGCTCGATCAGACTCAATACCTCTCAACATAAAGACGATGTCGGCATGCACCACAAGAGACAGCAGCCCTTATGCTAAGAAGGATATTTTCCACCGGTATTTATCCAGGCTCATTCGTCGCCAGGAAGCGCTGATATCGTGATCTTGTGGGCGATATGTATGTTCATGTCAGTTGTCTGAGCTCATTGGAATCACAAATGGGCACACAATTTGGATCCACCAGCACATAAGTTGGCAGCATCATCATCAGCTGTAAAATCCGCGTACTTGCAGTGGTTGTCGCTGACGCAGTCTCGTTCGTCATTGATTTGGTGAGGTGGGGTAGTTAGCTTATTGCAGGAGGTGGCTGATATAAGTGACATGTAAATACAGAGGTGTCAGTGGGCTCATCGTTGGGGAGCTCAGGAGAGGAGTTATGCATTGAAGGCAACGGTTGGGTGCACGAGCTCCACTGAGGGCAAAGCTCAACTGTTTTTTTTAGCTCGGAGCATCGATTCGCTATTGGCCCATCTTAGTGTTTTATTGAACCTACTGACAGAACAAAGCAATTGGATTTCGGCTAACATTTTATCCTGGTGGCATGGTGTTTAATCATATCACGTGCCATGATTAGTTTGGCGGGTCATGTAGATGTCTGCACCCATCATCATCGTCAAAGACAGCAACATCAGTGTTGACGTTGATGCTTCAATGCCGTACAACCATCAAGTTCGTCTAATTTCATATATATCTTAAAAGCCCTAGAGTGAAAAGAAGAGAAAAAGAGTGGATGAAGGAGGGGACCTAGCGCTGGCCTATGTCAAGCATTCTGAGGTGCCTACACCTACAACCGCTCAATCAGACAATCTGGAAAGAAACTGACAGCATGAACGCCACTGACATCGATTAGCCGCCATTTCTTGCAACGTCTCCAGCCAAGCACAGGCGGGGTCACGGGGACCCCATCCTGGAAGGCGTACAGCACCAACAACACCCAAACTCTTCGTGATCTCTTTCACGCCTTTCTGCCAAGTCATGCGCTGTCCACCTCGCGGTTTGCGCCAGTCTGAAGGAGGCACGGAGAACAACACTCGCCTCGGTAGACGGTGTTTCGGCATGCGTAGCACATGACCGAGCCATCGTAGTCGGTGGTGCTGGATGATTTCCCCAATTGATGTACCTGCAGCACAACCAAATACCCGTTTTCTAATCACCTCGTGACTAACACGCTGACGCCATCCAAAACCAGCCACGCTTCTGAGGCATCGGTGGTCGAAAACCTGGAGACGCCTCACATCATCTGTCCGTAGAGGCCATGTCTCGCACCCATACAACAATACAGCCCTTACTGTAGCCTGGTACACACGACCCTTAAGATCTAGTGAGATGCCTTTTTGACGCCACAAGTGACGCAAATTAGCAAACGTGATTCGAGCCTTTGAGATTCTTGCACTGACTTCACCAGACACACTTCCGTCAGAGCTAATACAACTACCGAGGTATGTAAAGTTTTCCACAATCTCCAGTGATTCTCCTTGAATTTTAAGGGATATGTCCGGAGACTGCACGTTCTGAAGCATGACTTTGCACTTTGAAGGTGCAAGGCGCATGCCAAAAGATGGTATGATGGTGGTCAGTCTGTTCAACAGGGCTTGTGCTTCACTTTCGTCTTCAAAGATGAGGGCGATATCATCTGCGTACTCCAGATCGACAAGGCTCTCACCAGCAACGATTTGAACACCGGGGTTTTGAAGACCTTCCAGCGTTCGCCTCATTATTTCATCAATGACGAAGTTGAACAAGAATGGAGAGAGTGGACATCCTTGTCTGACACCACTTTTTGTAGGGAAGCTTTTGGAGAGCTCACCATACACTCTCACCCGCCCAGAAGTATGTGAATATAGGGATCGGATTATGTTTACAAACTTCTGGGGCATACCCTGTTGAGCAAGTATATTTAACAGCACTGACCGATCGACAGAATCAAACGCACCCTTGAAGTCAAGGAACACCAAGATTGTGGGTCGTCTGTACATGTGGCGTTGCTCTAACACCTGACGGAGTGTGAAGATGTGGTCAATGCAGCCTCTACCCGGTCGAAATCCCGCTTGATTCTCACGAGTCAAGGTTTCGCGTGCCATCGTAAGACGACGAAGAATCAATGACGCCAGAAGCCTTGTCACAACAGGAGTCAAACTAACACCTCTGTGGTTGCTACATTCACTGCGAGTACCCTTTTTGAAAATGGGCACTACTATCGATTCACCCCAGTTGTCTGGGACGGTCTCTTTCTCCCAGATAGACCCAAATAGTCTAGACAGGCACTGGCTGAGGAGCCCACCGCCATCCTTGAAAAGAGCAGGTGGAAGGTCGTCAGGACCAGCAGCACGATGACGCTTGAGTAGAGAAATACACTCGGACACTTCTGAGACCGAAGGCGACTCCATATTTACGGTCCAGCTTTCTGTTGAAGGCCAGGATTCTGGATTGGAGGTAGCAGGTGGCCAGCTGAATTGCTGTTCAAAGTACTGTGCCCAGCGGTCCAGACGTTCTGCTTTATTGCATATCAGGGAGCCATTTTGGTCTCTGATTGTTTCGCTGACAAGAGGTTTTCGAGGACCAGTCGAACGAATCAAATGGAACAGCCTGCGCACATTTCCAGCATTCTTTGCATCTTCCATTTCTTCGGCCTTTCGGGTCCACCAAGCTTCTCGGTCTGCACGGACACTCAGTTTCACTTGGCGTCGGATGATGCGTCGGGTGGAGTTGTGGTGGCGGCCAGGGGGAATCTGTCGCCGGGTCTCCAGCAAAGACACGGTCCTATCAGAGATCCAGTGTTTGAAAGAGGTTGGCTGGGTTGTACCGCAAACAGACGTTCCAACCTTGAGTAGCGCTTTGGATATCTTTTCCCAGTGGCCGTTTATATCCGACACCGTACCGTCCGGCAGGCATTCGACGAGTTGGTTTTGATAGTTTCGTTTGACTTCTGGATCCACTAGCTTCTCAATGGCTAAGCGAGGTGTGCGCGTTTTGCGTACACCTGAAAAGCGCAATGAAAAGCAGCAGCGTACAAGTGCATGGTCGGAGTCCACGCTGGTGTTCCAGAAGGAGCGGCAAGCGGTGATCGACCCTCGCCACCGATAACTCACGGCGATGTGGTCTATTTGGGTTCGTCGCTGGTTTGTTGGTGGGCACCACGTTGTCAAGCGATTTCCGCTGTTCCGGAAATTCGTACTGCAAAGGAACAGTCTGTGATCGGCACACATCTGAAGTAAGCGGTCTCCGTTGTCCGTGCGTCTCGTGTCCAAACCAAGACGACCACCCAATCGGGCCTCAGCAGCGCTCAGTCTACCTACCTGGGCGTTCATATCACCAGCAACCACAACGATATCTGAGGTTTTAACCCGCTGTAGAAGGGCACCTAGAGCGTCATAGAAACTGTCCTTGGCAGATTCAGAGCTACAGTCAGTTGGGGCGTAAGCAGACACAATAAACAACGTGCAATGGACCTCACTTCCTCTAGATTCTCTCACAGATGTTGCCAAACGAACCGCACAGAGGCGACTATCAACGGGTATCCAATCAAGCAGAGACGTTTCCGCTCGTTCGCTCAATACAATACCCACCCCAGCATATCCAGCTGCAGCGGTCTCTGCATCACCATAGGTGCACAGCCGGAACCTAGAAGAGAGCGAGGGGGCAGTCAGTTCGATCACAGTACTTGCGTCCTGCGTCCTTGTTTCTGACAGACAACATACATCAATGCAGATGGAATCCAGCGTACGAGCAAGAGCCACCTGTTGACGTGCTTGCTTCAGTGAACAAACATTGAAGGTGGCTAAGTAGACAAGGCTTTCAGGGTTTGAAAACAGACTTCGAGGTGTTTAGGGTTGTAACTGAATCAGAATCTGCAGCTAAGTGTGATGCAGGGCGGGCAAAACGGTCAGTCCTAGAGCTTGGACCTGCGGAGAAAGTATTAAAATTTAGGCGGGGGATGGTTGAAGACGGAAAACGTGGAAGTGTGAGAAGGGAGGCGTCAGCAGTAGCATGTTTTCGCTTACCCGTTCTGCTGTATGCAGCAAGTAAAGTGACGGCAGCGAAGCATCGGTGTTCAACACTGATGTCATGCTGTCGATGATGATGATGATGACGACCGATGTGGCATGAAACTACTGTTATTTGTGAATGTCATGGTTGTACGAGAGCTGGGGTACTGCCAGGGCGCCCACACCTAGACAGGAGGACGATTAGGGTCCTCATCCAAAGCTTTTGGCTCAAAAGCCTAACCGCAAGGCAGCCGTGTTGGGCTGGAAATGCAAGTACATTACCATTTTTACGGAACACGTCGCCACATGTTCCAGCCCCCAACCTGGATGGCCAAGAGACTGTTCGTCAGACCTCTACCCATGGACCAACCTGGTATGAGAGATGTCTGCATCCATGTACGCGTCATTGGAATATTGTTCTGATGTACCAACAGTATCTCTCATAAGGGAATCGTGCATTCTGCAGAAAATAAAGCTTATACTGTCTACAGTTCTGCTTCCTCATCGTAACAGCAGGAAGATAAGACCCCTTCCTTTTTTTAATATGATCGCTCAAGACCGAGCTAGTTTTATTTGAAGATACCAACGCAGCTGTACGAGGGTTAAATTCTCTCTCACTGATTGTGTAGAATCCCCTAGCCCTTTGGCTATCAGCAATGCAGTTAAGTCACCGTCTTGCTCAGGAATTTCATTGTCGAAATATTTGCAGATGTGACCAAACCAAGGTAGATTCCGATCACAGAGGTGGTCCGTCGACCAATCAATCAATCGATTTATCAGCTGTAAACCGTGTACAATAAGCACGTTGATTCCAGCTGCTACAGCTCCGATCATCGGAAATCGGGAGTGCGGGAGATACGGCCAAGCCTTGGAGACCATGTCATGTTCGGTTATTTCGGAAATTGGGTAGCTACGCATTGAAGACAATAGCTTTGGTGCACGAACTTCATTTCTCCCAGTGTCATTAACCATTGCTGAGCTCAATCCCGAGGTCCCCATCCTGGGAGGTGGCAGTTGTCTACTCGACTTAGCTTACTGGTTAGTGTTTCCACACTTCGTTGCCAGGTCATACACTGTCCACCTCTCGGTCGCTTCCACTCATCACAAGCCCGAGCGAAAAGAGCTCTGTGATACAGAAGGTCTTCTGTCATGCGGAGTACATGTCCTAACCAGCGTAACCTATGAAGCATGAGTAATTGATCTATCGCGGGAGAGTTCCTTCCTAAGGCCATCTGGTGTACCTCAGCATTGCTAATCTAATGTTCCCACCAGACCTGACCAATTCTTCAGAGACGCCCATGGTCAAACACTGACATCTTCCGTATGTCCTCTGCGCGTAGAGGCCACGTTTCTGATCCATAAAGCTGTAGGGATCGCACTGCCGTAGTGTAAACTCTGCCCTTGACAGACAATCTCAGGTCACGTCGGCGCCATAGGTATCGGAGGTTGGTAAAAGCTGCCCTGGCCTTTCCCATTCGAGAAGTAATCTCATCTAAAGCCAGTCCACCCGAACTTATACAGCTATCCAGGTAAACAAATTTATCTACTGCGCTGATTGGTTCGCCTGAAAACATGAGGTATGGATTTGATTCCACCCAGTTTTGTGCAAGCACTTTACCCTTTGCAAACGTGAAGCGCATGCCGAACCCTGCGGCAGAGTTAGTTAAAATCGTCTGCATTTGGAAAGGATCTGAAGCAATATCGTCTGCGTTCTCAATGTCCGCGAGCGAATGGCCCGGGAGCATTTCTATCCCCGAGGTTTCAGAGGCAGGCGAAGGAGTTTCAGGCAGTGCATCAATAACAAAGTTGAAGAGTAATGGTGAGGGACGTTAACCTGTCTTACTATTGGACGTGGTGAACTCAGATTAAAGCCTGCTGTATACGCATACGCGCCCATAACTGAAGCCAATCTATGCTGAAAAGCCGAGAAATACTGTACAGCTGTTTCATTCATCCGGGGAGCTTCGAACCAGATACCTCCTGGCCATTAATTTAAACACCCAACCTTTCGATTTCCGGTGACCGATCATCGTCATGATTGGGTTGCCTTTGTACAGGATACAGCGCTACTAATCTTTTAATCGCGGGACCCACATCACCTGGTCACGTGTTAACTGGCCCCTCGAGTATTGGATTGGTTAATCGAAGTCTTGCTCGTGATTGTCATTTAGAACACAAAAGAACTCGAGACAGTTCAGTGATTAAGGTACCAGCTTACGGACCGGAAAGTCCGTAGTTCCAACCCGACCTCAGTATCTCGACTGCTCCTGTCTCGCCTTGGGCAACCTGCCATTATCCCAGCCATCGTGCATCCTTCCCTTGGGATGGCAGCTAGGCACCGAAAGAGTGCTACCGCTGAACGATTTGATTTAATTTATACTATCATTTTCTACTGTGCGGCCTGTTTGACCTCTCGGCTGTGGAAATCACCTTATCAAATCCGTCCACCTTACTGTTACAGCATCCGCACGGCCGCATCTGATACTGTATACTACTCGTTTGCAAATTCGAGTTACCCGCTCTTCTGTCATGTCCAGTATACATAACATTCCCTACTACCAGTGAGAGTAATGGACGTCAGTTTGGCTTCGCTACAGAAACAGTGGGCAGCGTAAGTCCCTCCATTTGGAGCAGTAGTAGGTTTCTTTTCAGGGTATCTTCATCACTTTTTTGTTGTTTTGCATGCACCATATCGCACTTTCCAGTACTACACCATCTGACTCCATGTTTTTTGTATTGCTCGTGTTTGAGTCGAGTCACGTGACGTGCCCAGAATGTATTTTCACCTCATTAAACCTATCTACTTCGATTCGCATGATGTAACCGTTTTTACGCCGCTTGATTCTGTTATATTTGGTACACATCGCACATTGCCACCCAGGGGGACTGCCGGACAACATTCGTAAGCCCTAACTCATTCGGTACTCTAGTTTTCTGAGCGAGGTTGCCTGCCTTTCGTTCAGTCAGTTACAGAAATATGTCATGCACCGAAAAGAGGAAAAATTCTCAGTCTAATTCCTTTTTTCTGAATTTGTACTCTTCGGTTGTTTTTTTACAGCAATTCTTATTGAAGTCCGTCCTTCTCCTGAATTTTCGTCATGTGATAATTTGAGCGGATACGTTTTTGAAAATTTAATTTCATAAGTAATGATAATAAGTAATCGATAATCGTTCAGCTGTAACACCCTTTCGATGCCCAGCTGCCATGCCACCCGAAGGAAGCACGAGGGCTGGGATACTGTCAGGTTGCCCAAGCCTAGACAGGGGAAGTCAAGAGGCAGAGGTGGGGTTCGAACCACGGACCTTCCGGTCAGTAAATTCGCGCTCTAACCACTTGAGCCATCTCGCCCATAAGTCAGTCACTATGAAGTTTCGTTAATCGAAGGTAGTGCACAAACCTACCCGTTCTTCGCTGGTATAGTCTGGTCAATTTGAAATGTCACCTACGTCCATGACCGTTAGCCAAGAAGTGGGATTCTGAGTCTACAGAAGCCATTCTGATCACATGGTCGAAATGCATCGAATGTTAGGGCATTACCATACTTATAGGTGACACAATTTCGGTCTCCTTTGAAGCCAATGGCCTGTTCGATCTTGTCGCTCAGTCAGTTCGTCTAAGCACTTGCTCGACAAGTGATTTCATGAATATAAGCTGGTACCATATGTATCCATATGTATTTGAGGTATAAGAGGGTGGAGGGGGTGTCCAAAAACCTCTTTACAAATGTTGGTGCTCTGTGGGGATGCTCACATATCTCCATTCTGTTCAACTTTGTTGTTGATGGAATAATGTGGACGTGAAGGAAATTTCATACGATGGGGTTCAGGTTATTGCGGGTGAGAGCCTGGAGCCGGGAAATTACATCGCTGTCCTAAATAAAGCTGAACAGAAGATGCAAGTTGTGATACGTAAACCGAACGTTATCTGTGATCGGCGCCTCATAACTGCGTGATGCTAAGTTTTGCCTTATAATGTGCACTCACTGAACAACTCGCAATTCAGGAAGAATTAAAAGTCGCAGAATGTTTTCTCTAACTCCGTCGGAGGATTGGCGTCGTTGTAATTTAACGAATTCAAAATTGATTGCCTTTTTGTATCCGAGTGCATTGTTCTTGAATCTCCCCTCACTTTTCGCTGCTTGTTTCTTCGTTTCAGTGGTCCACCGTTGGCGTATATATCAGTTTTTTTCTGATCCGATTGTCATGTAGACTTCTGTACGCTCATTCAGTTAGCTTTGGTTCTGGTCGCCTACAATATACTAGGCCGTCTTACTTCTTAATCAAGGCGACCTAGTAGCTTGCCAAATTGCCTCTGATTAAACCGGTGCATGGTTCCCGAACGTCTGAATCATGTCTGTCAGTGCGCACAACTTGAAACCTTAAAAAGTCATACTTGAATCTCAAGAGTTGTATCAGGTTGCAGTACCATCTGTACTGTTACATGGTTGGGAGACATGGCCTCTACGGTTGGACTATCTGGAGTGCCTTCCGGTCCTTGACCACCGTTGCTGTTGTTAAATGGTATCTCTCTCGACTTCCCCTGCCTAGGCTTGGGCAACCTGGCAGTATCCCAGCCCTCGTGCTTCCTTCGGGTGGCATGGCAGCTAAGCACCGAAAGGGTGTGACAGCTGAACAGTTAGTTTTACATGAATTCTTAACAGGGAAGTGGGTATCTGCTTTCTCATTTGGTACTTCAGTCGCCGGGAATGTTGAGTATTTTAAACTATGATGGATCGGCTGTATACAACTTACACCAAAATTGTTTCTCACAGACACGAGTATATTAACCCTTGATTCCATCAGACTAACGCAAAGTGCCAGCTAAACAATGTGTGATCTATTAGAAGAACATTACAGAGGTTACGAAAGGTTTGGGTGTTTTATTAACGATTCACCTTTCACGATGGGGGCAAGACGGCTCAAGTGGTTAGATCGTTAACTTACTGACCGGAAGGTCCGTGGTTCGAACCCGACCTCTGCCTCTCGACTTCCCCTGTCTAGGCTTGGGCAACGTGACAGTGTCCCAGACCTCCTGCTTCCCTCGGGTGGCATGGCAGCTAGGCACCGAAAGGGTGCTACAGCTGAACGATATATATATATATATATATATATATATGATGGGGTTCTCGCAGTCCTTACGGCACATGGGTGGAGAGGTTGTTGGTTATGACCACCAACCGACGTTCTGTACAAGTTATTTGTGGGTATGTTTGAACCCACGAGTGCTTGTAATAAGCCATCGCCAGGCCTTTTCTACTTTTACTTCAGTTTTTGAACCTGAAAACAACTTTCCATGATTGCACAGTAACGATGCAATGATGTCTGCGCTCGTGCTGCGGTTTGTGATGAGGTTAACAGTGAAACTTAACTGCATACTTTAAGCAAATAGCGAAGTATTAAAGTCATGAAACTAATCCTATAGTTCTATGATACCGCGTTGGTCGAGTAGTTTTTTCCCTATCTTCGATGGGCGGAACTGTAATACTTGAAATCAATGTACCCTTGCCGTAAGTTTTGCAGCTGGAAAGCTAAACTGATGCGTGTTAGTGGTCTAAAATATCAACGGAGTTGACTCATCCTAAACTGGAGACAGTATAACCACGAAAATGGTAATAGCCGTCCTACCTCTCCTGCTTATCAGAGAAAGAGAGAGGTGGCCAACCTTTGACCTGGCAGAGGGGTATGAAAGAGATTACGAAACGCTTGGGTGCTGTCGGTGCTACTCGCCTTCCAGGATGGGGACTGCGTGATCCCCACTGCGCCTGGTTGGAGACGCTGCAAGATATGGCTGCCAACCATATGTCAGTGGCGATCTTGTTGTCAGTTTCTATCCGGAGTGCCTGAGTGAATGTTTGGAGGTGTATTAAGCTGACACCTAGTCCCTTCCCCGTCTTCTTCATTTTTTTCTTTACAATAAAGCTTTCAAATGAGTCATGGTTGTACGGCAGTGAAGCATCGTTGTTGAACACTGGTTTCATGCTGTCGGTGATGATGATGATGATTATCACCCTGCTGTTCCATAGAAAACAATAGAGCTATTATAGTTGGATTCTTGAGCATCTGAAGTATCGTGTTCTAATAACGCGCAATGCGCACTCGTAACAGGCCAATCAACAGTCAGGAGAGACGCTGACGACAGATTAGGACAAGGCTTGCGGAGCTTTCCATCACCAGTTTAGTTTAAATCACTGAACTGAAACAAATCTGACTTACCAATGAACAAGTGTCACAGAATGCCCAAAACACTATGTTTCTATCCGTTTCCACAGGGAACAGTTAAATTACCGCAGAGAGCTCGTATTGCGAGACCCAGAATGGTTGGCAAGTCGATTGGTCGCAGCTGACCTGCTTATCGGTGGCCTCGATATTTCGTTCTCTAAATATCGATCGGACGTGGCGGTGGTGACATTGGCAGTTGTTCATCTGGAGTCTTTGAAAGTGAGCCATAGTGATTTCAGCCTATTGATTTTTACGGGTTGCACTCACCATTTTGTCTAACTGTCGTTCGAACCTTGTGTTTCTTAGACTGCGAAAGCTAAAATCCTACTAGCATAAATTGCACACCTTCGACAGACGTGATCGTCTCACATATTTTTGAAGATACCACGTCAACTTCCTCCACCCGTCCACTAAAGTGGGCAGCCAAATTATTGGATGTTCCCACCATTTCCGGTTTGTCACAGTACAAGTTGAGAGAATTTAGCCACCATATCGGTCTGGTGTGGAGTGCGGCTTGCCGCCCTTTGTGTGTGTTAACGTCGCATCGGTTGTTTATTAAGCTGATCTCATTCCCCTACAAGTTGACGAGGCAGTGCAATGACTAACAATAAGTGCAACAACTTCACGATATATGGAGTTGTTTTCACCAGTGCCTTATCACCATGAACTCATCCACCGGCACATTGACCACATGATGAGTAGCATGGGCTGAACGTTTTTTGTTTTGTTGTTTGCTTTGCTTTCTCGACCTAAAGTCGTCACCTTGACGTAGTGGTAGGGCTTGAGCGCTGCAATGACCCCGCTGAATACACTGACTGGAGCTTCGTTCCATAAGCTGCAACCATACTAGGAAGTCCAAAGGGTAGCAGTCCGAACAAGAGCAACGAGACCCTGTACTACGAGTAACCGCGCTACTAGGCGGTCTGGAGGTAAGCAATACTGTCTTCTGCGGTGTGAAGGCAGCAAGATATTCCCCCCCCCCAGGAAGGACGGGTTAGAAAAGTTCGGCCCTAAAGCCGCACACTAATCACCCGACGGCTCACCGTGACATACATTTAAAACCAAGGAGTCCAGTGATACCAAAAAGACACCTGCTTTGCTAAGTTGCGTTAGGAGTGAGACAGTAATGTCTTACTCCCTGGAGTTAGGCCGGTCCCTTGCATCCCAGCAGGTCAGACTATTGAGTAATCGGCCCTGGGAAGGGTCCCCAAAGAAAACCTCACTGCCAGTTGTATTGTACTCTGTATGTAAGCACCACAGTGTCAGGTAAAATGATGCTAAGCTAATAAATACAAAAAACGTCTTGGGACCTTTTGGAACAACAAAATACTTACCTATTGTCACTCAAATTTCCCGTTTTTTTATTACAAGCTTTATCCGAGATTGACAAACAGGTAGAACAACTGAATAGGGTAGACAGATGATGGAACGATAGACGTCAGTTAGCACAAAGTCATATCCATGTGTTCCGCGGCATTAGGAATTTGAGGGAATGTCACCACTATCACAGAGGTTTGGTCTAGTACTTCTCCACGTTCGTGCGATGGATACATATACGGAAATTAATTGTGATTTAAATTCATTTAAAATCGTATCACCCTCCGGTTTTGACTTAAACAAGGCTTCTTCATATCCTCCGAAGCGGTTTTCTTGGGGCTGTTTCCAACCTAATCTTTCAATTAGGAGATATGCTTTGTGAGCGACGCGACTGGTCATTACAAACGGGTGGTAGTTGTAAGAACAAGGCTTTCTTTGATTACCAAAGGCTGAAACAGGCTTGAAGTTGCAAATTTGCTCTCTCGGTAGGTCAGCTGGTTACGTCAGACTTTTGAGTGAACAAAATAACATCTTGCTAAATCCACGAGATCCTTTCTACATAGGAGCTTTCTACGCCTGTATTATATGTCAAACTGGCATACAGACAATGCTCACTGAAACCTTATACTCCCTTAAAATCGGTGTATGTTGTTTCTCTTAGAAACTTATATAAGACCCAAGTGTGACCGTACATCTCGAAATTCCAAGGACGAACTCAACGCTCTCACATTCCACTCAGTGTGTCCGGTGATTCACAAGCGATGACTCGTGGGATGTATGATTTGGGAGTTGCACTCAGCCACAGAGCTGAACGCGCTTTCCTGGACTGGATTCCAGTGAACAGTTGTCCTTGCTCCGTTCGGTTATCCAGCTCAATCATGCCCAGTGCTACTTGCTACTTGTCGGCATATGCCCCAACAGACTGCAGTTCTGATATTGAGGATACTTTTTATCCGGGCTCGTTCGCCGAGCAAGAAGTGCGGACATTGTGATCGTTTCTACTCACCAAGAGATCATATTCGATCTACTTGCTCAGTAATTTTTGACCTCCACACTTACCTGATGATCACTGCGTAGCGCATTAATGTACGTGTTCGATTTACTTGGATTTGACAATTGTCGACCGGGGCAATCCGAGCTCTCGCTGCCGAACTATGTTGCATGTTTTTGCTTTGCAGCTCGTAACTCAATCCTCGATCCACGTGAAGCTGACCGTTCCGTACCTACCCACATTCCTTGGTTATCGAGAGATCGACCCGTATATTCGTGTCGTGCGGGATCTAAAGGAAACCATGCCTCAATCAATGCCGGACATCCTCATGGTGGATGGGAATGGAACGCTGCATCCACGTGGATTTGGCTCTGCTTGTCAAGTTGGCTATCAGTTAGACTTGCCAACGTTGGGGGTTGCTAAGAATTTACTGGAAGTTAGTAGTACTGACTCCCCGTCGGAGCTGGACAACTGGTCTTCGCACAGAAAAGTGCTGATGGAGTCGGTAAGTTTGATATCACTTTCTACTCATGGCTTCCGGGTTCCAGACATGCTGTCTAGGCTTGGGCAACCTGGCAGTATCCTAGCCCTCGTGCTTCCTTCGGGCGGCATGGCAGTTAGGCACCGAAAGGGTGCTACAGCTGAACGGTCCAGACATGCTCTACACGTCATTATTTTATGTAATTTGTGGAAACGCAGAGGTTGAGATGCCAATTGTCGTTTTGTGGCTCGATTCTAACTCGTTGTTGCCCTAGTTTGGTGTCTTGTTTTGGTTATGCGCTTTTGAGCGTGAGAATGCAATGCCTTATTTCAAGACTTCCCTTTCGCTTGCGTTTGTTTGGAATAAGGAACTTAGCTTAGTTGATAAGTTCATTGACTTTGACAACTTAGTACGTCGTGACTCCATTCTGACAGATAGTGTCAGTCTACGCGTTATCAAAATACGAGGAATAATCAACAATTTACGTCATTTTTGGCGTCAGATGCAAATAAGACTGAAGATAAAGGACCTTGTATGTAAAATGACTGTGCGAGCAGTCTTTCCTCTTCGGTCTGGACACCCCAAACCGAATGATTCGTGGAGTACAGATCACGACATGACAGTATGAAATAAAGGCGGCTATCAAGCTGAGCGCTGTGGGATCTTCGCGCCTTCCTAGGTGGTATCCTTGCGGTTTTGTGTGCGCATGGTTAAGTAACCTATGGGAGGTGGCATGCAACCGATCTCAGTGGTGAGCTTGCTGTCACCTCCTAGCTGGACTGTCTAGCTAACGCTTGTCCGGCGTTGTTTGCTTAACTTATGTTGGGTGAGATTTACAGATGTTTATGGTTCGATTCAACGGATAGGATCTTCCTTCAGCGTGCTGCTCGAATGTGTTTATTTCAATGATTTTGGAAAATGAGACACTTTGTCCCTGGTCGTTTTCCTTAGGGAATTAGGACTTTTTGTAGTAAAGCGCCATTTCTTCCCTTTCTTTTCACCATTTCCAAGATCCATCTTCCCGCAGTTATATGGCAGCTAAGCGCCGGTTTCTGCCGCTGGTGTATTGTCACCCCATAATGATAGTGCTTCGGGTCCATGTTTTCTGGACGCTAATTAACATTGTGGAGACTGTGGTGTGTGTTTTACGCCGACTAGGAACAATCTGTGGTCCGTACACATCTCGAAAAGACGTTTTCTGTTTCGAATATCGTCCGCGTCATGACGACCACGGGGTGAACTCTATTATCCTGTCTGCGCCTTCACATCTCCAGCCAGAGTTACTGTGAAACCCGTTCGTCATGTCCGTCAGAGAAGACTGTGAAGTTCAGGAACATTCCATCCAAACGAAATTTCTTGTCCTCATAGCAACCGATCCTCAGGATCCTGCCAGACCCACTTCACATAATCTGCCACTGCGGTATCCGTTCTAAGGGCTCAGCTTCAATGTGTCCACTCAGAGCTATTCCATCGCTGACTGATCAAGATGCTGAAGCTGTTTGGTCAGCGGATCAGTGTAAGCGGCATGTTACTTGGTTAATAAATGATGAAGATATCAAGCAAGTAACAGCACGGAGATTGTAAAGCGGGTTTTGTGATGAGCAACATGTATCCGCTTTGAAAGCTTCAGTGATTCGAGCCAGGATGACAAGCTGTTCGGTCTGATAAATTGTCTGTTCAGTCAGTCATCAAGAGTGTGCGCTTTGAACTGTCGCGGTTGAGTGGACCCCACCTAGAACTGCCACCTTTACACGATGGTCGGGCTTGAGTGCTGCAATGACCCCGCGATCTACACTGACTGGAGCCTCCTTCAATAAGGTGCTACCATACTAGGAATGCCGAATGGGAGCAGGCACACCAAGAGCAGCTAGACCTTGTACTATGAATAATCGTGCTTCAAGGCGGTCTGGAGGTAAAGTAATACTGTCTTCTGCGATGGAAGTATGGATGTAGCGAATTGTTTTTCCCCAGGCGACCAGCATGTCCACATTCATGGAAGCAGCTATGCTGTCTCCCCCCGAGGAAGGACGGGTTAGGAAAGTTCGGCCCTGAAAACCGTACACTCTGATCGCCCAACCGTGGTCGCCGGCGCATTTTTCAATACGGTAGAAATCTGTTTAAACTCAAGGAGTCCGGTGTTGCCCAAAAGATACCTGCTGTGCTAATCCGTATTAGGGGTGAGGCATTAATGCCGTACTCCCTGCGCTCTGGGGTTAGGCCATCCCCCTGGAGCCGAGCAGGTCAGACATTTGAGTTACAGGCTAAGGGCAGGATCCCCGAACCTGGTCGCTACACAGAGGACTTTAGAAAACTTCCGGCGTTTGACCATCGATTTCTTCGGAGCATTGCCCACGTCTCATGGGGAGACCTGATCAGTACTACTGAAGTACGTCGAATGGCTTTCAGAAGAAATAACTCGCCCACGATAGATGAACTAATCACACTGCATCGATTGCGCTGGCTTGGCCACGTGCTCCGTATGCCAGTCGCACAACCACGTGAAGGGTGGAAACGAGCCAGGGGGGATCAAACAATGACTTGGCAGCGAAGAATAAAAGCCATTACCAGCAAACTCAGCTGCCCTGGTCATTGCCATGTCCGTGGATGGGGATCCTGAGACGGGACACATTAATCGTTAGAGACACTGTCAGACATGACCTAGTTGAGCTCTCAGTGACGCTCATGCATCTAAGTTGTTGCCTTCACTGCACAATTCCCCCCTGATCTTCCCAATGCATAGTCCACAGATACCACTTTATTTACAGATCAGCTATATCAGTTGCCACCTCCAATGCGTTGCTGTCTACCCCATCTCCCGAAGTCATCATCGAACGAAACTGTGTCAAATTTAACCACTGTACGGTAGGTAGTACGCGCTTTTCACAGCTGATGATGTGGAGTTGGTTTTCTTGATGCTTCCTGGTTGCTCAAGCTGAAGAAGAGAGTTGGCCCAAGATCCTAAGCCGCAAAGCACGGGGTTTATATCCCACTTGAAGCCGATGACCACGATATCCGTTCACACGGCTTGTGGATGGCAGAAGTTCATCCGATCTGTGCATCACGATGTGCACCCCGAGAACAGGCACAATAGTGAGCACCGAGAAGGTTGCTTATGCTTGCGGCCCGCACGGATCCAAGTATAGACCCATACACCATGCATATTGTCTCTTACGCTGGAATTAGCGAATTCATTGTAGTTGGTAGCTGGTAACCAATGGTTAATAATTGGTAATTGTAACAATTACAAATTTGTTTGATGGTCCGACAGATACATTACTTAAGGATCGTATCTAGCTCCATACACTGCTGTGTTTTCGACATACGTTGCGTGTGTTCGCTTAGTCGAGAATGGGTGTCATAATGGCAACCGAGTGCACACCTTTTTCATGACAGCAACCTTCTTAAACTTTCTCTGTTTTAGACCTGGAAGTCACCTCCCATCCACCTCACACAATCACTTAGACGTTCCAGCAGAATTGCGGTCAGTTGGACTGCACCTGGTACTTTCTTTAGTGCCCTTCTGGTTGGCTTATGAGATCTGAAGCAGCAGGGGCGAGATGGCTCAAGTGGTTAGAGTGCAAATTTACTGACCTGAAGGTCCGTGGTTCGAACTCCACCTCTGCCTCTCGACTTCCCCTGTCTAGGCTTGGGCAACCTGGTAGTATCCCAGCCCTCGTGCTTCCTTCGGGCAGCATGGCAGCTAGGCACCGAAAGGGTGTTACAGCTGAATGGCTTTGAAGCAGTTACAGAGCCGAAAGCTGAAAGCATTTTGGCGAAAGAACAATACGTGGCACTTTTAATGTGAATGGGATTATCTGCTAGTATATGAGAGACGTAAACTGGAATCCAACACGATCGCGTAGCTCTCCTAGTGACATTTTTTCGTTCTTTACGTCTATCATCTACTTGATGCTGAATTGGAATTTGGAACGGATGGCGTTTCGTTTATCTGCTCTGTGTGTCGATCCCAGCTCGAGATGACTTAGTGGTTAAGGCGCGAATTTACTGACCGGAAGGTCCGTGGTTCGAACCCGACCTCTGCCTGTCGACTTTTCCTGTCCAGACGTGGACAACCTGGCAGCATCTTAGCCCTCGTGCTTCCTTCGGGTGGCATAGTAGCTAGGCACCGAAAAGGCGTTACAGCTGAACGGTTAGTTTTTATGTATCAATCCGCTTTCTCGATCAACCGATGCTGCTATTGCACACAATAGATGTTGGTAAACCTATCGAAACCGCTATCTGTTTCTTCTGTTCGCTACAGCATAAATCAAACTTGCGCAACCATGGTGATCGGGTTGAGATCAGAAACGCCGAAGGGGAGACTTGCGGAGTGGTAAGAGTCCCGTCAACTTTCCTATTCTGTCCTCTTGATCCATATTGGTGGTTAATCCATTCAAAGGGAACGTAGCCCGGAAATCGCTGTTATTTTGGCAGTCGAGTGGGTCCCACTCAACCCCGCACTGATGATGTCACCTCGATTGGTGATGAAACGTTTGCAATCCAACTGCCAAGCTCGGCGAACAGGCCAACAATCAAGTATCCTAGCCCTCGTGCTTCCTTTGGGTGACATGGTCGCTAGGCATCGTGAGGGCGTTGACGTCGAACGATTATTCTTATTATTCTTATAAATAAAAAATCGTTCGGCTGTAACACCCCTATGGTGCCTAACTGCCATGCCAACCGGAGGAAGCACGAGGGCAGGAATACCGCCAGGTTTGCCAAGCCTAGACAGGGGAAGTCGAGATGCAGAGGTCGGGTTCGAACTACGGACGTTCCAGTTAGTAAATCCGCGTTCTGACCACTGAGTCATCTCGCCCTCTTACTATAGACAGTGACGCAAAATACGTCAACAAAACCGGCTAGTAAGAGATGCCTGTTGCTCGAATTGACACAGTACGGACGTTGGAAGCCGCATGGTGGATCATATCTCTGGAGTTTAGTAAGGGATTACTCTGGTTAATTTCTTAGACGACACTGTTAACACGAAACAATCGTTAGGGGACTGACAAATGGATTGGCCGCAGTGCATCACTTGCTCGGTTAGGAGGTGGCTTGAGTGAGGCTCTGTGAACGAATAGTGCATGATACTTCCCGATCTCCAGGAACCAGGAACGGGGTTTGCTTGAAGCACCTCGTCTTGAGCTTTTGATTTAAAATTCTTATCCTCAGGGCCTCAGATAGTAGGGTTTTCTTGGGAGACCCTATTACGACTAAACATTCTGACCCGGTTGGTTGCGGGGTACGGGCCTGATTCAAGGACACAGGGAGCAATGCATAACTGTCTGATTCCTAGTGCTACTGCTTACAGCTGATAACCTCTGAGCAGCATCTAACCCTTATCTCGACCATGCTGAACAGTTGGTCGGCAGTCACTTTCGACCGTTGGGTGATCAGGGGTGTGGGATTAACGGGGCCGACATTTTCCAAGCCTTTCTTTTCCCCAGAGAAAGGCAGTGTCACTGGGTCCATACTTGTGGGTATACAGGTCGCCTGGGAATGAATTACCGCCACGTATTGAGGTTATTCGTAGTACGGTGACCCGTTGGTCTTCGTCTGGCTGCTCGCCTTTGGTCTTGCTGGCATGGCTGCACCTTGTGGAAAGGAGTCCCAGCCAGTGCTGCTGTCCTGCAGGATTACTGCAGCACTCAAGCACGAGCATCACGATTTTGCCCGGGGAGAAATGCAACAATGTGACAATTGGTAGGGCACGGAACAGTTGTCTTCATGATGTTGGTAGAATGTAGAAGGGAACTGAGTAAGTCATGAGATACGAAGTAAGAACAAAAAGACACGTGGAAGTGATCTCATGCTCACGGAGCGGGCGTCGTGCTAACAGGCCTATCCTAAACATTTCCTCACCTCACATTTGTGCGCGCATCTGTTTTACCATATTGCTTAGTTGACTAAAAATGGGTCTGCATTGTTCCTTTTGTGATATCCACAATAGTTCGAACGTTCTTACTGCCCAGAATGTGTTTGAACCAAGTAGTGGATAATAGGAGGGAATTTGACAAGTATCCGATCCAGTTGATCGTAAAACTAAATCGGAAACCGTTGGTCTGCTGTGATTTCACTTACTATAGAGGTCTGTTATCGGTTACCGTGAGCTTACTTTCTGTTCCGTATTCTCTTTCTAACTTTTGCGACCACCCTTGAGGCGATGCTCAATTCCACGGGTTCGATGAAGCCAGTCTTCATTTCACCTGGACATAGAATTTCCTTGGATACAGCTTGCACACTTGTGTTGAAAACATCCAAATTTCGAACACCTGAGCCAATACGTCTGGTGAGTTTGTGTATACGCCCATCTTATCGATGTGTTGTATCTTTTATTGTGTTCTTCTGCACCTCCCCAAGTCATCGGGAAACGAAACTTTGGCAGCTCTAACCGCGTTACGACAAGTACACGGTTGGTACAGCAACAGCTGCTGCTTAGGATGATGATGATGATGCTTCTCCCAACATTGACTTTTCAACTTCGCACACCGATACTATCTCCGATCTAGTTGTTATCGGTCATAACCACCTATGATGGGACGCGGAGCGCCAGGCTTCATGCCGAACCATGGTTTGGCTTATTTCCTATTCCTACCTGGGATACTTCACTCGGGTGTGGTTCGCCTTCGAAGATGGGATCAACGTGACCATCCTTGTACTTGGCTGGAGATGGTGGCTAACCGGTGTCAGTGGCGTTCATGCTGTCAGTTTCTATGCCGGTTGTAGAGGTGTAGTTTTGTGATAGAGTGGCCCTAGGTCCGTCTCCCCGTCCCCGTTCTTTCTTTCTCAGTGAAATACATTGACATGAGTGTGAGGCGCCAGCGTCCTCATCTGGTATTGCTGTCATTAATAATGATGGATAGTTCACTCTGGGGACGCCACCACCGAATTCCCACATGAGAGGCGGAAAAGTTGATCACATCATGGTTCTCTCAAGCAACACTCTGTCTTACTTAGAAATAACTGCCCAATGAAGTACTTGACCATCCATATACGTAATGCACTACTCATAAGGTTGTTGAAAATTCTCCGACAGTCCACGACCGGTTTCGCCCTTCTTGGGGCTCATCAGGTAGGCGCAGTCCCCGAGTTTCCGTCAACCTTATGTTCTACTTAACCATCCACTTTTTAAGGTTATCCTTTCCATTCATAAAGTACTCTACGTATTAGTAGGAACGTCGGATTGGACTGCGTACTTGCGTATATCTTCCGTAGATTCCAGAGTCCGTTTGACCGGAGGTGGATTTTCAGTGGCCTCATCGAAACCAATTTGACCATTCCTTCGACAACGTGGTTCCAACTTGTCCCAGAGCTGTATTATTGCCGCTTATATTTCATTGCCAACACGTGTTTCACCTCGGCTGAAACGTTCTACAAACTTTCTTTTTAATATTCCACCTGTTGTTGCGACAAACAAAGGGTTGTGAAATTACTGGTTGAATTACTTGTTGAACTTGGTAGTTGTGTTGCAAGCTTCACCAACGTGGTTTCGGAATTCAAATGAAACTGGGAACTAAGCAAACGCCTCGGCTGGCAGAATTAACCATGGAACCAGCGCCGGGCCTAAGCCATAGAACTCAAGCTCAGAGGCTATCCGGACGCCGACTCCTGCTACTGCTACTGCTAATAATAGTAATAATAATAATCGTTCAGCTGTAACATCCTTTCGATGCGTAGCTGCATCCCACCCGAATGAGGCACAAGGGCCGAGATACTGCCAGGTTGCCCAAGGCTAGACAGTAGTTTTTATCCCTGGTTTGAGTTCGAACCACAGTTTGCTTTTTTGTTTCACCATTACTTACTCTGTTGTAAAAAAAACACCGAAGATCCCCTACTTTGCGTAGACCACTACCTTACACAGCGATTCTTAGCGTGGGACGCAAGAATCATCCATCCTTTGTGCGAGTGCGTGCAAATTATTCCCATTTATTTTTTTCCACAAGTGTCACTCATTCACTTTTTAACCAGTTTATGATGGTTGTAGCATGTGAGCAGTCTTATGAACGCCATGCTTCCAGAATGTGGCCCTCTTTCTGGTTGTCATGAAATCATGTTGTTCACTATGGACGGGGCGAGATGGCTCAGTGGTTGGCGCGCGAATTTACTGACCGGAAGGTCCTTGGTTCGAACACGACTCCCGCCTCTCGACTTCTCTTGTCTAGGATTGGGTAAACTGGCCAGTAACCCAACCCTCGTGCTTCCTTCAGATGGCATGGCAGCTAGGTACCGAAAGGGTGCTACAGCCGAACGATCCGACTCGTTACACTAAGAACGGAGTACCGGAAATAGGAATTCACACATCTAAATAAGCAGCGGGCGATCTGGCACTAGTGTAAGACTCAACTCGCCTCTTTGAACTGTCATCCCCGTTACGAAGTTCGCAAGGACGAAAATTGGTTTGATTTAATCAGCAGAGGAAAATCGTTAATCAAGTGAATTCACAATGTGTAAGCGGTCAAAATCCCAAGCAAAGTAAGGACAATCATAGACGTTGTTTGTTAGATTAGTGGTCTGAACGCCTTCGTCATCAGCTCCGACTGCATGAGCGCGGCGTTCAACACTGACACTTCGCTGTCCTACAGCCTCAATTTATTTCAAAGCCGTATTATGAAAAAAAAGAATAGAAGACGGTGTGGAGAAGACCTAAGACTAACCAATGACAATCATTTTGAGGTGCCTTTACTTCCGGCTGATCGTTCAATATGGATAAGAACCGGCAATTGGAATCTCATTGACATTGATTTGCCGCCATACCTTACAGCATCTCCAACCAGTCGCAGTGGGGATCACGCGGTCCAGATGCAGAGGTTGCGTTCAAATCACGAACCTTCCGACCAGTACTTTCGTGCCTTAACCGCTAAGCTACCTCGAGCTTTCTGTGACAAGCTGTTCCAGACAGTGAAGTTGATTCAACAACACTGGCGGATGGTATATCCAACGTTCATCAATAGATGGTAATGACTTGGTGCCTGGAGTCGTTAGAGGTCGAACGATTCTTTTACCCTCCGGTGAACTATTGAATGCATTTCACTGTTCCGGCAATATTTGTCACTGTGCGTCATAAGTGACTCAGGGTTTCACACCGGCATCTTACGAGGGTCAAGAACATGTATTACTCTTATACCGAGTTGGTTACACCATAGTTCCCTCCCACAAAGACACTCGGTAGCGACAGACAACTGACGGTGAGCTCTCAACTACAAACCAATTGGCTAGTGAGTATAGTTCATCAGTCGAGCACAGTTTACTGTTCAAGTAGAACAGAGTGAGTTGGCGGAGATTCGGGGACTTGGCCCACTGACTAGCTGGAATAATGTCGAAGAATTTTCAGCAACCTTATGAGTAATTCATTATGAATATACATGTGTCGCGATATCTTGAATATCGTAGCAACTGAACATGAGGCGGCCTGGTGCAGCACATTCAGGTGCTTGGAAACATCAAAAACGGGAGATTCAGCTGAGTTCCAGGTGAATCTCTCGCAAAATCAAATTTGTTTGCCAATGAGTGTATTTCGCTAAGGTCGAAATCGGTTATGGGTTGCCTGAACTCCTCCAGTAGTAGTATCCTAAATAGTGTGTTAGTTGGATGTTTAGCGCAAAGACACCAAAACTTCTGTCACAGTTTACAATGGAAATGATGAACAATCCTTCGGCTATTGGGCTAATGGTTTGGTATTTGGTTTTTGGTATTGACTTTGTTATGGGCGAGTTTTTCTCTTCTCAGCAAACACGTGTTCTGCTAGCACTGAACTGCAGTGCCAACTTCCTATTTCGATGACATGATTGACCGTGATTTGTCGTCTAGAGGTTCTTTTTTGGGAAAGTCCGCCTTGAACCATTCAACTCAACATGCACCGTAACTACTTTGGGCTGTGATATTTGACTTCAAAACTGGTGTGTTAGTACGACTGGATCCACGTGGGTGGAAGTTCGTCGGCATACCTCAAGTGTCTTAGTTTCATTTAGACACAAGAGTCGACCCAGTGAGCAATGTTTATTTCGCCGGATGGCACACGATCCAATGTAGGCAGTACACGTCACTCTGTTCTCCCGCCCTCGGCGTTGTTGGCCTGCATCATGGTACGATGTCGGCCACCCTTTGGATGTGTCTTGGAAGTAGGATTCCAAATAGAATTTTGGCTGTTTCAACCGAGAATGTCCTGTAGCCAGAGGGATAGAGACTACTGTGTTAAGTGGCACCAACTGTTACGGATATCGAGGTCACCAGTATTCCGACGAAACGCCAAAGGAAATGTGGAAAATGCAACCCACCGAGGACCGGACGGTTTGTTTGTTCCATGGTTTTCATACCCTCATTTCTCAAGCGGTTTTGTTATACTATTACTAACGCCATTTGACTGTTTCTCCCTCTATTAGGCCGATCAAATTTCTCGGAAAGAAATTCGTCTTTTGGACTCAGCATCGTTTGACAGTTAGTCTTCATGAGTATCTCCAACATCCGATATATTCCCGCGTTCAATGGGTTACAGTCTTCCAGTCAGAAGGCCATTTAAATCAACCGAGAGTCAGGCGTCGCAAGGCGTCGCTTCTTCTACGTTCTGTCAGAGGCAAACCGACCTAGCCAGCTCGGCGTGGCCAGTTGAGCGATTCCAATTGGCTCGTGCACCTCACGACTCTCCGGAACAAGGGGAAGCCGCTCTCTGGCAACACTTGTGTTGTACGACCAACTGGCCCAGTTATGGGAGGGAACCACCAAAGCGGGCCTGGTTGTTCTCCATTACCCAGGCTGTTCCTCCCTTTGAAAGTTGTACACTGTTGAATTTGATTGGTTGAGTTACTGTATCCCCCTTGTGCAAAAATGATTCGCAAGTTTTTTCTGTAGAAATACTACTATTAAATGTAGAAAAAACTACCAACAAATTTTATTTTCACACAACATTGGGTAGATTTGTTGCTTGGCAAAGTTTCGATTTTGACGCAAAATCTTCATCAGACCATGTGGCTAGATTATCAGGTTGATCGAAATTTAAAGCGGAATGAGAACCAATCAGCTGGGTCAGGCCGAATCGGTGTTGAGTGTCGGTTAAATAACTTTGTCTGTTATAGGTGGGTTAGCAAGATTTAGGAGTGATGGGAAACACAGATGGATTCGGATCCAGCTTAGGGTCTAGTTCTTCTGCTTCGCTCTACGTGGGTGTGGCACAAGTGGTTAGAGGACGAATCTACTGAGCGGAAGGTCCGTGGTTCGAACCCGACCTCTGCCTCTCGACTTCCCCTGTCTAGGCTTGGGCAACCTGCAGTATCCCAGCCCTCGTGCTTCCTTCGGGTGGCATGGCAGCTAGGCACCTGAAGGGTGCTACAGATGAACGTTTTTTTACGTCTTGCACGTCGTTTGCAATTCTGGTCCGCCTGTGTGGATGAGCCAGAGCTAAGATAGTTGTGTAACCGAGAGTCTGTGAACTTTGGTCGGGTTGGGATTTCTATCCCATTTTCGCTGATGTTTTCACTTTTCTCGACAACCACTCCCAGTCACCTGTCACTTCGGATTATCAAAGACCGCCATCCAGTTCCACACTCTCGATGCTTGGGAAAGTGCCTTCAAATCCACCCTTCCCATTACCGTTGTCTCATAATTCAAGCCCTCCGGATTGGTATTCAGCCAATAGCATTTCCGAAACCCACTGTCACTTAGTAGTTGAAAGGGAACCCATGGGTTTCGCTGCACTGGCAGCGGCCGCATTGATGGGTGTGCGTTCTCCACTCACACCTATACCGTCACCATTGGGATTAGCATATCCTTACATGCTTGGTAATTTCCACCGCCTCGGCTATCAGCTGCTGTGGTGTGAATCGCAGTCCCCATCTTAGGACTTCCATATTCTCCATACCTACTCTGTGTCCTGTTTGGAACACATGTAGCGCTTTGACCAACGCCTGGTATTGTTCTGCGTCCCTTGATGGTTTGTTAATCCCCGTTTTTGTCATGTAGTTCCCTGGCAATCTGTCCCGTGTAAACGTTGGTGCAGTCGTTGCAGTCAATTTTATACACACAGTCCCTAGTCCTTTCAACCGGGAGGGGATCTTTCAAATGCATCAAGTGCAGCTGACGTTCTTGCAGCACAAACAATTACCCGTTTTCTACTCACCTCATTATGAATCAGTCGACCGATTTCAGCAACAATTTTTGCGAGGTCGGTGGTCACAAAGCCGAAGAAAGCTCACGTCATCTGTACGTAGAGGCCAGCCTTACAACAATACAGGTTTTATTGTAGTCTTTGGGTGTTGTTGGTGTTGTACGCCTTCAGGATGGGGTCCCCGTGACCCCGCCTGTGCTTGGCTGGAGACGATGCAAGAAATGGCGGCTAATCGATGTCAGTGGCGTTCATGCTGTCAGTTTCTTTCCAGATTGTCTGATTGAGCAGTTGGAGGTGTAGGCACGTCAGAATGCTTGACATAGGCCGGCACTAGGTCCTCCCTCATCCACTTTCCTTTTCACTCTAAGGCTTTATATATATATATATATATATATAAAATTAGGCGAACTTTATGGTTGTATGGCAGTGAAGCATCAGTGTCAACACTGATGTTGCTGTCTCTGATGATGATGATGACGAGGCCTGATTCGGGCCTTTGAGTTTCGTGAGCCGACTGTGGCGGACACACTTTTGTCAGAACTAATACAACTACGGTGGTGTGTTAAATTATTCATAACCTGCAGTCCTTCTTGAATCATGAAGAACATGCTCAGAGACTGTTTTATAAAGCATGGCTTTGTAGGTGCAAGACGCATGTCGAAAGGTGTTCTGATGGTGGTCAATTTATACAAAAGTATTCGTCTTCAAAGATGAGGATGATGTACTTTGCGTAATCGGGATCGACAAGAACGATTCGAACACTAGGGTTTTGAGGACTTGTTTCATTATTTAGTCAATGACGAAGTTTAGCAAATTGAAGAAAGGGGTCACCCTTGCCAGGAAGGAAGAGGTCTCATACATTGTTACCTGTCCCGAAGTACGTGCATATAGGCGCGGACTATATTCACAAACTTCTGGGGCGTTCTCTGTTGAGCAAGTGAAGTTGAAGGGGTTGATCGATAAACCGAATCGAAAGCACCGTGAAAGTAAAGGCACTTGGTGTTCTGTGCATATGAATGGCTTATACCCGGATCGGACTTGACGGTAGACAGTAGTCAAACCACTGACGTCAGCGCCACGAACAGTTTGCGCTGAGCCGAATATGGTGCTACGCGTAAGGTCTTGGCGCCGATGTTACCACTCTAGAACTGGGGTCGGTGGGAGATAGTGCGGAGGCCTGTCGCAAGCCATCAACCGATTGGGACATGATGACGTAGCGATTAGTACGTGCACAATGTACCTGTTTATCATCTAGGCACAGGAGTCATTTGTTAAGTCCTTTAGCCTTCAGCGTGATAACTCACCTCTCCCCAGTGCAGCATCATGCAGCTGTTACCATCAGTCTCACTGTAACACCTTCAACGTGGCAATGGATAACTTTGCAGCACTCCATTGACTCTACGGTTAGTGATATCATCCGTAAGTTAACGATGTCGGGCAGATAGTCGTAAGAAAATGAAACAGAATTACCTGGGTACCATCAGGTTAGGTTTATAAGGTGGAGTGATGAGCGCGTTGGAGAACTACAAGGCCGATCCTGCTAAGTCGTATACGTCCGCATGTTGTTCAAGCCCACAAAGTCGGCATTGCATGGGGAATTCACCTCTTAAATGATTCGCTAACTTTGAGAGCACTGCAACGCGTTGCGTCCCAAAGCTTTTTGTGCCTGATCGGATTGTCGATGTGCATACATTTTCGCAGAATATAATTTCCCGTGACCTAACGTGGCAGTTAGTTTTACGTTGTCCCAGTAGCGGAATTTCGGGCGTATCCGACTTCAAACCCCACTCTACTTAATCGTAAACAAGGTTTTCGATGCGAGTTTCGGCTTAACCAGGAGAACTGGTTTCGCATCAGACTGCATTCTACTTCAACAGGGTTTGCTCTCCGAAAGACATCGGTGTTAGGGGGTTCTGTCATTCCATTTGGACCGAAGGATTCTGCGCAGACATTGCAAGTCAGATTGATCAATAACCCGAAACAGTGTCTATACATAGCGCCGAGGGTTCACTGAGACAGCACAACAGCCCGAAACGCCATAATCCAGGTGTTTATGCGCCAAAACCTCAGTCCTGCTTCGAATGCTTCGAAGTCCACACGGTTCCTCAGGACCGTTTTCGTCCATGATACCACCAACCAGTCGATTAATCAGGATACGAGCTATACTCTTGCATGACTGATTCCACGGTAGTTGTCCGCCTTCTGTCGGTTTTCTTTCCAATCATACAGAGGAATAAGCCTGTATCCTTGGAATCTTACGTAACGTTAACTACCAGCGAAACTTTGCATAGCGGAAAACTCGTTCTACAATGTTGGTCTCTTCTTAGCTTGAGCAGTTCCGCTGGCAACCTGTCCATCATCACCGTCAGCAGTCACGGGGGTCGCCGGAGAGGCCAAACACTTTCGAAAGCTATATAAACGCGTGCAGGTTAGATGGAAGTACCCTCCCAGCAGCTCACTGGTCATGTTTCCGTGGTTGATGGGACAACTCTTCTAGCCTGGCGGTCAGATAAAAAGCCGTCTGACTGCACTCTACAGCTGGTTAACCGCCCTTGGGAGTTATGTAGCCCAGTAGGCCTTTGGTGTCTGTTTGGGTAGGTGGACCATACAGTTCAACTCAGTGTTTCCTGGTCAGTTTACTGACGGTTTTTTGTCTCCTATCAGCTGATCATAGTGAACTTTCAGTTCATAGCTTTTTTTCAACCCGACAAGAAATTCCTTGTGGTAACGGTGATCCGCATATACGACTGGAGCTCCTCACTTGTTTTGGTCCACCATTCATTTTTTTAATTTCTCGAAGGCATTTAAGAAGTTTGGTCGATACATCTGACGCTGCTCCAACATCAAACGGAGTGTGGAGATGTGGTCGATTCAGCCTCCACCGAGCCGAAATCCCGGGTCAAGGTTTTGCGTGCCGCTTTGAGGCGAAGAAGAATCAGTGGACCAGAAGTCTTGTTACGTCATCAATCAAAATGCTGTGGCTACTGCCTTCACTGGAAGTAACTTTTTTGAAGATTGGCAATTTAATCGACTGGCTCTAGTTATCTGGGATGGTCTCTTTGTCCCAGATTGACGTAAATAGGTTAGGTAGGAACTGGCTGAGAGGTCCAACGCTATCTCTGAACAGAGTTGGTGGAAAGTCGTCACGATCGCTTCAGTGGGTGTATGAGCTTGGATATTTTCGAGACTGATACCGAGACTTCGCGTTTCTACCGAAGGCCAACGACCCAGACTTGATGTAGCAGGTGGTCGACTGAATTGCTGTTCCAAGTACTTTGCCCAACGGTCCAAACGTTCTTCGTTGCCGGACAACACGAGGTCGTCAATCGTGCTTTCGTATTTAGAAACTCCAGTGAGTCCCTACTGGGCGTGACGATATGTTGTGCGATTCGGAAGTTTTGCTGTGAGGTGGATTTCAAATGATATACAAAACGAAAGCTGGTCTGTTGCCATGGAATGCCCTTATCTTCCACGAATAGCTTGCGCATAAAGAAGTGGAGATGATGACTTGGAAATTTCCAGAGAACATGAAGATACCAAAGCAGCTGCATTTGGGCCAGGCACGAGCCTGTATCGGAGCGGGGATCCATCCAAAATTTCACGTCCGGTTGACTGGAGTTCTACACACAGTTTCGCCTTCTTTGTGAACGAGGTGACAATGCAGATTAGAGTGGGAGATTTTGTGAATGAGAGCAGTGCAAGTCCGCTCTCACATCGGTGTGCTACTGACCAACGTCTTTGGTTATATCCTCTTGGAAACGAACGGCACGTGATAAGTAATTCCACACATGGCGACAGAGATTCAGATGATTGTGAGCAAACAATTGGTTCTCTGCGGGTATCGGCAGCGAGTGACGTCGGAGTGAAGTATAACCAGCCTGATATTCTCGACAAAGTCTATGTAAAATTTTGAAAACTTGACGACTATAAATAGCTAGGATTGATTGATGAACTTATTTCAGAAATTATGTTTTCAGACTGGTCTCTGCGACTTCTGGGTATTGGCCGTTCATGAGTGACAGTGAAGTGTAGTTTGTGTGCTTTTTGAAAGAAGCGGCTATTTGTAGAAATCCATCGAATCGGTTTAGAGCAGAATGCTCCGACTGAATTTAAATCTGGCATGTGGTAGGACAGAATCATCTCGCTGAGAGAGACAGGGAGAGGAGAGGAGTGACCCTTTGATCTACACGTACTCTCCTGCTGATGGGTCACATATAATTGTCGATTTCAAGGGGCCACAAAATGCAGTCCCGTTTGAAGGCATGGTCAAAGTATTCTACATTCAAGTGGGGTGCGCTGGAGTCCCGTTTTATTCCTATTGGAAGTCATCATGAGAACTGCTCCTTGACGATGTCTTGATCGGGAAATCATCCCGTCTTGATACGACGCTGAACATACCAAACAACCGGTTTTGGCATCGTTCAGAAAGCATTTTAATGGAAACCGGCGAGTTGGGAACCACATATGCAAGTCAGAGTGTACCGTATGTTTAGTGATTTGGGAAATAAACAGTGTCGTCTTGTAAATCGCTTGATTAATTCTTTCTGAACAGAAGTAGTAGACGAGTTGTGCCGGAATTGTGCTCAACAAATGGTACGAAGTACTATTTGAAATTTCATCGAACACAAAGCGGTTCACTGCGACCACCTTCAAATTAACCCGCATACATATGACACCAGTCGGTGGAGTTATCGTTTCATGCGGCACAGCAGATGACACTAGAATGAACGATTCATGATATTTACTGTAAGGTTGGCTCAAACTAAACGTGCCGTAGGCATGCGATAAGGTGACGCAGATAAAATTTCCTGACGGGTTTATTCAAATACTAGCTAACCTGTTGTGAGCCTTTGTTCATCATTCGAGGAGGCGAAATTAGTGCGCATTTCGGTAACTTTCAGCGACAGCATCCTCACTGTTCGGATGAAGTTCGTTCGTACAACCTGGATTAGCGCTTATGTTTCGACTGTGCTGTACACTGTTCTTAACACAGTGTGCGGAAGCAGGTGCTGCGTAAACATGCAAGCTTTCCGTAGGTGAGTTGACACTCATAGGTAATTTGGTTTTTCAAGCTCTTCACATGTTGAACATCATGGTTGCCGGAATATTACTTGGTGTTTGTGTGGAATATGCTGTGGGCACACTGTTATTATGTACGAAGGTGGGCTTGAGTGGAATGCGAATATAATTCTACCCATTGGGGTATTTGGACAGGTGTGTCAATTGTGACAGATTCACAGGCAATAACGAATCAAGCGTGAAAGGTCGAGATGAACGTTGAAGTGGCGTGGTAGATTGGGCATGTCCCAAATTTGTGAAACGTAACGATCCATATGGATACAATTCAGTGTGGAATGGTTTGTCAGTAAGGCGACCAAGATCTGAGTGCTGGTTGAAAAATCTACTGGGAATTCGTTAGGATAAGATGACAGTTCAACATTAAGATTTGTCCCTGTGCCAGCCTCATGATTCCCCAAAATCGTAATGAACATTCAAGTTTGTTGGCGATTAGGCAGTCGACATCTGCTCTTGGGTGGTTTATGGATCGTTGGCCGACAGAACTGTGAGATTAGATTCTCCCGATGGGAGTCGGAGGTTAAAATTTTGTGCTCTCCCCCGCACTTCGATGCTTTGGATATCTGAATCCCTAATTTACATGTTCACATCCTCCGGACCAGCGAACACCGTCAATTTCGTGGTACTATTGGAACTTCCTGAAAGAGTCCCAAATAGGCACCTTCCTCGCAGCCATGTTGGTCCCCAAGTAGCGGTTAATTGTTTGAGAAGTGGGTGGTGAAATGCGGGGAGAATATAAATCGCATAGTAACATATTTAACACTTGTTGATTCAGACATTATCGAAATGCACGAAACGCGAGAGAGTCTACCGAGCAATAAACAAAACATCTCGCTGTTGCCATCAGGCTGTTCCAAATACTTCCCGAAATTAACCGACTCCGGAACACACCAGATTGGCGGATAACTTTCTCAGAGGTACTTTCCAGGGGATTATCATGGGGTTGCCCTAAATTCCTAGATTTCAGCAGCTAGGTCTTCCACAAAACGCCACATGGAATTATGGAAACTCACCGAGAACATAACGTGGGTGTATCCTCCTAGGAAATTGGCCAAAATGAGAGTGATCCAAAGTCTACGGCAGTAGCCAGTTTGCTCATCACGTTCGATGCTACTAACCTGCCCTTGTAAGTTCATTCTGAGAATACGCCAATTGCTAGTTGAAGTAACATTCAGCTGGGTTGCCGAGGTTTTCTTTTCTCAGATAGCATAGTTTTCGCCAAAACTGACCGACTCCCAGAACACACCAACTTTCCGGATCACTTGCTGTGTCAAAGCTCAGACGGATGAAGACGCATCAGATACTGTTCATTTCGTCGGCCATGAATAATGCCTTCACACTGTCATGTTTCGTTGAATAAACATGGGCCAAACAATAAACTTCCTGTGTTCCTCTACATTTAAAAGCCTCCCAACTTGAGTATTTCATGAGACAATCCTATGAGCCAGACCAGAGGTCTCAAAACATAGTTCCCGACAGGCTGTTGCTTACTCCATGAACGTGGTAAAACTTTCAAATTCAGCAATTTCCAGTTAACCCATTCTGATATTCTCACCCTGAGCACGGCGAAATCATGAGCAGCACGTCTAGTCAAAGACATTCTCCTGTGACAGATACATCGTGTCATTTTAGGGAATGTGAGGTGCCATGCTGAGTGAACTTGAAGAAATCGATGTATAGTGCACGGTTCCCGATGAGAAGTGGGTAACTGTTCCCTGTGCGCAAAGATGTCCTATGATGTTTGGGTCGGCTGGTGGTCTTCGAGAGGCATCCGCACATTCGACCTAAATCATACTGCCCCGAGTTCAGATCGTCATCAGTATCTTGTGTGCAGAGCTATATTCGGCTATGTGCACCAAGTGTCTGCGGCTCGTTACTATGCGCGGATGATGATCAAATCCACCTCGAATACCGCATTTTATCAGAATTCATTTCACCTGTATCACTGAGAATACACATTGAAAAATAAAAGGTGGGAACGCGCACTAATGATCCTGTCCGACACCCTAACTCAGAGCTGACGCGCTGCCTTAAAAGATTCATTGCATGCAATCTGAATGATATAAATCTCCCGCGACTTTTTTCAGCAATCGGGTAACACGGATTTGACCAAGCTGAGCCAATCACGCCATCAGTGTCAACACTGATGTTGCTGTCTTTGATGATGATGATGATGATGATGATGATGATGACCGAGCATCTGCGGCTGGTTGATATGCGCTATGATGACCAAATCTAACTCAAATGCCTACCCCACATTTTACCAAAATTCATTTCACTTGTATCACTGAGGAAACCTGTAATCCTAAACCAGAGCTGACGGTTTGCCCTAAAAGATTTTATGCATGCTACAAGTGAGTCTGTGGCCAAATTCATTGAAATGGCAATCTGATTGATATGGATCTCCTGCGACTTTGTGCAGCCAAACACGCCAAACAACTCAAACCAAATTCCTCATGTGCACAAACTGATTTTGTGGGGAACGCCGGTGAGATTTGCAAATTGTCCCAATCTCTGTGCCCCTGCGTTAGCACGCCAATCGGCTGTAGAGAACAAAGTGCGAATCAAAATTTACTCAGGCCGTCTTCATTATCATACCAAAGAGTGTGTCTGTACGATACCGATCAATATTTCGCCTTTATCCTGTCCTAAAAGACAATCCTATCGCTCGTCTTCTGCTTGTGTTCGGAAGGATTAACTCGAGTGTTTGGTAAGGGAACACGATGGAATTTCGAAATCTCTCATTACGGGGAAATTTCTCACATGTATTTAGGTTTCCGTCTGACATGACACACTACCAGTTGGGTTACTGAGAGCTCTGCAATACAAATGTGGTTTGCATTTCATTGAATTAATGTAGTTAGTTGTCATTTTATGGTAGGACAATTTGTTTTACAGGCCCTAGGTTGCTTCAGAAGCAGCAGCTGTCTTTCCCTTTGTTCATACATACCGTATGCAGGAAACTCGAAGAGGTTAGACAAACGTTTTTACGGCGTTCAACCGATTGTTGGTTGCTCACGTACCGTTAACAACTTTCAAAGCATACTTTTCTTGGATCTTGGCCAATTGTGTACGAACCGATTGATACCAATGCAAATGAAAACAAATGGCTCAGCTATATCGATTTGAGTTGGCTGAGTAGCTTCCAGACCTCGACGGGTAGGATGCTGAAGGACAGCAGTCTGTATACTTTCTCCCTACCTTTAGATGTCATAGTTCACGACGGCTATTGTGCCCGAAGTGCATTCTGGCACCATACCAACCTTGATGAGGAGACTTAAATGATCAAGATACTCGTGCCATTGGTTGATCTCGTCACGCCTACACAGCGACAACACCCATCAATTTGTGATCATAGGTTGTATGCAGATGCAACACAGATTCCGGGATAAATGAGAGAAAGAGTTTGTGGAACTGGATCTTGCGAGTATACAACGGAATACAAAACAAGCTCATCAGGATTCGAACGCACTTTTCTACCCTGAGAAGTTTTGTCTACTGCGAGCCGTGTCCGTTCGTGATGAATTCTGACTTTTAGCAACGACGGATTTTCTGCTTCCAAACATCCATCTAGTGGGAGGACGAAAAAAATTTTTCAGTGATGACGCGCGGTATCAGTGGACCAGACAAGGACGACTTGTAGACAAGATCCGACCAGTGATCAGTATTTCGGTCGCTCAGTCTTTACGCAATCACGTGTAAACGCGTCAAGAACTCCGTTTCAAATATCCCAAACGTCTATCTGGTAGACATTGTCACGCATGCCTCAGAGGGTCGCCTACACACTCGAAATTGACAGAAACACCACGCAATACAACAAAACAACAGTCTGTACTCTACTGTACATGATATGAATGGAGATAGCTTTATTGAAAAACCGGAGTACTGGGAATGCGTACAGTAGTTTGTCCGGTAGTCCGAAGGCAATCACTTGAGTTGTTTTGTGTATTATTTCGCATATTATTATTATTATTATTATCAATTATTGCACGTTATTATTCCACGTATTCGATAACAGTGCACTGCACCGGACAGTAGTATGGAAATCAGACCAAGTAAACGTTCTGCATAGCGCACTGCACGTGACACTTGAGTACGTCCAATCAGAGGAGCGGAAGCGTTTGCTGTCAGCCTGCAGTTCACTGCCTACCGTTACAGCAGGTATCCGAAGAGCTGTCAGTTCAATCCATCAATACGTTCCACTTCGTTCGGCTCCCTAATGACGCACTGATGATGTCACGCCGACTGGTGAGGAAACATTTACAATCAAACTGCCAAGTTCACTAAACAAATTAACAACTATCTACGCCATCAACCGCAAAACCTATGAGCCGTTACCAACCGGACACAAATAGCCAGACCTCCAATCTAATTAACGCTCGAAAGGGAGGCGTACCACCTCATTCATAAGTTGTACATTACTGGCGTTTAGTTCGAGGCCCTTTGTGGATTCGTCTATTGGTCATAAACAGAGTTGTTAAGAGTCGAAACGAACCTGTTCTCATGTAGACAGACAATGCTAAGAATGAAACGATGAGATCAACGGCACCAACCGGTCAGTAAAACGTCGAGATAGTGGACTTCTCTCGTCATGGTGTCTTGCAGTGCATGGGACGCTAGCGGTTGGATTTGCATTGAATGCGGAACTATGATTTAAAGCTGACACCTGTTGGGCAACCAATGAGGAGTCGC
The DNA here is from genome assembly GCA_003604175.2 of Clonorchis sinensis. NCBI lineage: Eukaryota > Metazoa > Platyhelminthes > Trematoda > Opisthorchiida > Opisthorchiidae > Clonorchis > Clonorchis sinensis. The sequence goes on along the minus strand of CM030373.1, from coordinate 26,951,122 downwards.
ACTTGATAAGCAGAGCTGATCAATACTTGTGTGACACACTGAAATCTCTAGATAAGGGTTGAATGAAAATCTTGTTTGAACACACTTCCATAAGAAAGCCCCATGATCGTATGCTGTGAGTGTTTGCGTACACTTCCGGCTGTAATGTTGAATACCTCTGTATCAAGACATCTTCGATTTAACTCTGCTCCATTTCTAGCGTATTCACCGCTAATGTACTTCTCATTTATTCTGTTGGATGAAAACCCTCTTCATTTGTTGGATGGACGGCAATCATTATCAGTAATTTATTCACATAAAGAACAATGAAATTCTGGGTCGAAATGAGAACGCCGGGCGTGTGAAAGCTAAAGGTGAACGGAAGAGTTTTTTCCATCCGATAATGACTGTGAGTAAGAAAGTGAATCCGCTTGAGAACGTTTGAGCAATTCAGCGTATTCAATTCCTGCAACAAGCGATTGGGATAAAAAACCTCAGTGGAAGAGAAAAACTGAAGAAAAAATCAAGTTTAGGATCACGGATAGGAAACAAAAGCAGTGACTAAATCAGTTGCACACAAAATCGAGAATTAATCGGTTGTGAAGTATGCGGACGATGGTGCTGGTTGATGCATTCAATTGCTGTAGCACTGATTTCGCCACTACAGTTCTTCTATCATGTGGGGGTGCGAAGTCTTTGCAAATCGTTTCCATCCGACTTGGCTTGACGTAAACGTTGAAGGTAGAAGGGCATCCACGTACATCGTGTGAACACAACGCTGGTTGTTCTCGTCATAGTAGAGGGATCGACATGCCACATCAAACGAACACCTGTGAGTGGAAATATGAGAAGCAGATTTTGGAATAACTTCAACCAAAACATACGAGTTCATTCACCCATCCAAACCTCACCTGGTTCGTTGAGAAACCCATGGATGTTAGGACACGGTGACGCGTAAAATATAGCCTCTGTGACAACTTGGTTACAGATGCTAACATATCCGGAAAGCACAAGCAATCTTTATCAGATTACGCTGATTTGTACGAGGACCAAATGGCAAAATATTTTATGAGGTATTTTTCAATAGTCATTCCAAACAAATGGTCAAATTCTCACTTGCGTGCACAGTCTATTATCGAGGACGCATTCACTTCGCGATAACAGCCGAATAAATTTTGGTCAGTCTGGATGAAGCTGTCCAGTGGCACAGGGAAATCCGACCGGTATTGCTGGTGCCAGGCTCCAGTGGGTAATGAACCACCGAACTCACAGTAGACGGTCAAATTATCCCGACTATTTTCAACTGGACCATCATGCATTCCACTCTCCCAGGGCTTCCGGAACAATATGGGTTCGTTTCCATCTGGTTGGGATTCGGTCCAAGTTAACTCACAAGGGACCGTGACAAATCCTGGTGTTCTGGGATCGACGTCCCGCCACTCAATATTAGACCCATTTAGTCCCGTCAGAAACGCATTTAAACCGAACCAAACAGACTCAGCCCCGGGCAGCAGAGTAATCACTTGTTTCGCATTCCGACCAAGAAGAAACGCCAAATGTCCCCGTTCAGCACCATAAGTCGCGCACATTTCGCAGGCCACGAAAAATGAACTGGTGATCCCCACTTTCACCAGACATAAATCTGGCGCAATTTGTGTGTAGGTTGATGGGCAGCCTGAAAGGGCTCTGAAGGTTTTTTGCAGCAAAATAACAAGCAGGACGATGGTTTCGCTCTTCATGAGTCCTACATGGCCATCGTCAGCCTTGCTATATATATATATATATATAATGCGGGAAACCTGGACGGTCATAGGCTGGTCAAGTAAGCCAATCCGAACATCACTCGGGATTTTGTACAAGAAATCAGCCAGTGAGTGTTGAGCAGCGTTGAGAGAATTCCGATTGGGAGTGCCAGACGGCCGTTTCATTTCATGTCTTGTCCACAGTTCAAACCAGACTGCTCGTTTGCTCACGTGGTAGGATGCATCAGTACATGGAATGAGCTAAATACTTCGGAGAAATTTGGAAACAGTCGTCTTATTTAGTGCTATGTTTCAGTGTTTCATTTTTGACACAAATGATGATGATTCGTTAGCCCAACTGACGTTCTTCCAGGTTTGATCGGGTTATAATGGATAATTATAGTTGATCCGAGATCAGTGACACCTGTTCCCACTAGCAGGCTAAATCAGCCTTATGTGTTGCCCAGTATATTTCACATGTTCGTGTGGATTAACTGTTGTTCAGTCAGCGCTGGACTGGGGGATGCAGTGGTCGGGTCCTACGTTTGTTCGTTCTAGATCACTTGGTCATGAGCAACGTTGACAAGTTTCATTGATCTATGTGAGTGGAGCAGTGCAAGAGGTTTGGGTGGATTGGAGCTTCTACAAGTTTCACCAGGTGTCTCACTTTATTGACTGTCAACTCGCCACAAAGCACAGCTGCCCTCCAGTCGTCTGCGAGCTGTATGCAATCTACCTTATTCTATTCTATTCTATTCTATTCTATTCTATTCTATTCTATTCTATTCTATTCTATTCTATTCTATTCTATTCTATTCTATTCTATTCTATTCTAATCTATTCTATTCTGTTCTACTCCAATGCAAGCCAATCTATTCTATTCTGTTCGACTATGCCCTATCTCACTCTACTCCGTTCTTTTCGGTTCTATCTCGCTGTTCTTCACACTAGCATCCTTTGCGATTTCCACCACCTCACCCATCAACCAGCACCTGCCCCAGAGTGCATCATAGTCCTCGTCTTGCATCTTCCACCATCTATTCTACGCCATTTCTATGGCGTATACCCCGCCGTCATCCAGTCTTGATAACTGAACGCAGTTGTCGGCATTCCGTTTGTTCTTCTCCTGTGTTACAAAATTCTCTTGTCCAACTCCCTGGCAGTTTGTGGTCGTTCAGTAGCATGAACACTGATGGCAAATTCTATCTAGTTGATTCTGATACCGTGAGCGTTTCCGGTTGTTCACTAAAGCTATCTCCATTCACATATAATGTACAGTAGAGTACAAACTATTGTTTTATTGTATTACGTGGTGTTTCTGTCAATTTCCAGTGTCGGCGACCCTCTTAGATATGCATGACAATGTCTACCTGATAGACGGTTGGGATATTTGAAATACAGTTCTTGACGCACTCACACGTAATTCTGTAAAGATTGAGCGACCGAAATACAGATCACTGGTCGGACCTTGTCTACAAGTCGTCTTTGTCTGGTCCACTGATACCGCGGGTCATCACTGAAGCCCTTTGTTCGTTCTGCTGCTGGATTGATGTTTGGAAGCAGAAAATCAGTCGCTGCTAAAAGTCAGAATTCATCACGAACGGACACGGCTCGCAGCGGGCGAAACTTCCCAGTATGTTCTAATCTTGATCAGCTTGTTTCCGGATCAGTTGTGTACTCGCATGATCCAGTTCCACAAACACTTTCTCTCATTTATCCCGGAATCTGTGTCGCATCTGCATGAAATCTATGATCACAAATTGATGGGTGTTGTCGCTGTGTAGGCGTGATGAGGTCAACCAATTCTACGAGTATCTCGATCACTCGAACCTCCTCATCAAGGTTGGTATGGTGCCGAGATGCACTTCGGGCACAATAGGCGTCGTGAACTATGACATCTAAAAGTGGTGAGAAAGTAATCAGAGAAAGTAATCAGCACCCTACCCGTCGAGGTCTAGAGATTACTCAGCCAACTCAACTCGATATGGTTGAGCCACAGAACCACCTCACATGTGATGAGTTTAGTGCCCACGCAGCGTGTTCCCGAGGGAAAGCAAATGAATACGTGTGCATGTTGTAATCGAACTAAATTGGTGTACTCGAAAACGAACGGAAGTACAGCATCGAAGCTGTCTACCATCGCTATCGACCGCCACTTGCCCAAACTGATTCCACGGTTGGTTTGTATGTGGTGGCCTCCAATTCGAACGGCGTGAACTCCTGTATGGCGGCTTGTGCAGCCATAACCAAATGACGTTGTGAACCTAACTGAAAAGTCGTTCCCCATTATATGTACGGTGAGCCTCAGTCGGAATCGGATGCCCGAATGGGCATTGACAGGACAGAGTCTTCAACCTGAGCGTGTGTATCATCTGCCAGAACCACAATATCAATACTTCAAGCCGACCGCAGTAACAGAGCATCGGTTAAGTAATTGACAGCCGGATTAGTCAGCGGGACTTGAGTGAGGGACGTGTGGAGTGGAATTGGTGACTCGACGGCTGTAGGGGCGAATAATGCTTTCCGGTTGTGCAGCTCAATGAAGGCAACATGATAGGTTGCCCACTCGGAGCCATTGACTCAAAATTGTGATCTACAACGCAGTGGGATGTTCTCGGATCTTGATTATCGTCCTCTTCCGTAGTCTGTGATTCAAATATTTGAAGCACGTGGCAGGGTTGTTATCTTATTCTTGAGAGCTGCTTTCTGGAACCAGTGTCTTATTAATCTAAGTTGGTTGGATACCGAAGGTTGGCTTGTTCCAACCGTCTGAATCCTGATGTGATTGCGCACGACATATGTTTTTGAGAAGCGTCGGACTCTTTGGTTTTAAAAGTATTTCGACCACAGTGAGGAATGTGGCGGCTGTGTCGTCAACCGTTTGGCGATCGAACTGTTAGATTTTGTGGCCGAGTGTTCCTATCCCTTGTATCCTCGCATGAGGCCAGGATCGCTGTCTCCATAAATATGGATATGCTGGTCAGCTGATGGATTCGACCTACTGAATTCACACTCCTATCCCGGAGGACAGTACGACTCCACCTCCGGATCGCCAGGTGATACGATTTCTCGCAATATGCGGATTCTCAATTTCGGCCTTCCAGGAATAGAAAAACAGTCAGGAGATGAGTGCCAGACATTATAGTCCGCAGGGTCATTCTACCTTAGAAGCCCGACCACCACGACAAGGTGACAGCTATGGATTTGGACTGTGAGCGGAAGGATTCAACCCACTAATATCACATTGCATGGCCAAAATTTGATGAGAGATTTCTGTGGATCTCCAAGCTGTCATGTGGAATGGTCAAGCACAAATGCCGGTTTCACGGAGTCACATAAACGAGGAATTTCACGAAATTCTTGGTCACGTTCTACTTTGTGCTTTCCTAGTCGGAATCTTCGTCGGGATTCACTTATTAGTATAGTAGAGTAAACTGTCCTTGTTTTCATTTGCATTGATATCAATCGGTTCGTGCACAACTGGCCGAGATCCACGAAAAGTATGCTTTGAAAATTCAGATCAGTCGCGTTTTGACGGTCCTCATTGCATGTTGTTTAAATTAATGTGGCCAGTATCCATCAACTGGGATGCGACGGAGTTCAGCTCGATTCCTATTGGTACTCATGAGCAATGAATGTCTTTGGCCACACACGGATCCTGCAACATACTGCGACTGATAGAAGGAAACGAGGGTTTGAGTGAATCTGTCAGTTTCGGTATCCTCAGAAAACATTTCAAAGGATATCGGCAGCTTCGGAAACCTAAATACATGTGAGAAATTTCCGCATATTGAGAGATTTCGAAATTCCATCGTGTTCACTTACCAAACACTCGAGTTTATCCTTCCGAACACAAGTAGAAGACGAGCGATAGGATTGTCTTTTAGGACAGGATAAAGGCGAAATATTGATCGGTACCGTACAGACACACTCTTTGGTATGATAATGAAGACGGCCTGAGTAAATTTTGATTCGCACTTTGTTCCCTACAGCCGAGTAGCATGCCAACGCAGAGGCACAGAGATTGGGACAATCTGCAAATCTCATCGGCGTTCCCCACAAAACTAGTTTGTGCACATGAGGTAATTGGTTTGAGTTGTTTGGCGTGATTGGCTCAGCTTGGTCAAATCCGTGTTACCCGATTGCTGAAAAAAGTCGCGGGAGATTTATATCATTCAGATTGCATGCAATGAATCTTTTAAGGCAGCGCGTCAGCTCTGAGTTAGGGTGTCGGACAGGATCATTAGTGCGCGTTCCCACCTTTTATTTTTCAATGTGTATTCTCAGTGATACAGGTGAAATGAATTCTGATAAAATGCGGTATTCGAGGTGGATTTGATCATCATCCGCGCATAGTAACGAGCCGCAGACACTTGGTGCACATAGCCGAATATAGCTCTGCACACAAGATACTGATGACGATCTGAACTCGGGGCAGTATGATTTAGGTCGAATGTGCGGATGCCTCTCGAAGACCACCAGCCGACCCAAACATCATAGGACATCTTTGCGCACAGGGAACAGTTACCCACTTCTCATCGGGAACCGTGCATCATACATCGATTTCTTCAAGTTCACTCAGTGTGGCACCTCACATTCCCTAAAATGACACGATGTATCTGTCACAGGAGAATGTCTTTGACTAGACGTGCTGCTCATGATTTCGCCGTGCTCAGGGTGAGAATATCAGAATGGGTTAACTGGAAATTGCTGAATTTGAAAGTTTTACCACGTTCATGGAGTAAGCAACAGCCTGTCGGGAACTATGTTTTGAGACCTCTGGTCTGGCTCATAGGATTGTCTCATGAAATACTCAAGTTGGGAGGCTTTTAAATGTAGAGGAACACAGGAAGTTTATTGTTTGGCCCATGTTTATTCAACGAAACATGACAGTGTGAAGGCATTATTCATGGCCGACGAAATGAACAGTATCTGATGCGTCTTCATCCGTCTGAGCTTTGACACAGCAAGTGATCCGGAAAGTTGGTGTGTTCTGGGAGTCGGTCAGTTTTGGCGAAAACTATGCTATCTGAGAAAAGAAAACCTCGGCAACCCAGCTGAATGTTACTTCAACTAGCAATTGGCGTATTCTCAGAATGAACTTACAAGGGCAGGTTAGTAGCATCGAACGTGATGAGCAAACTGGCTACTGCCGTAGACTTTGGATCACTCTCATTTTGGCCAATTTCCTAGGAGGATACACCCACGTTATGTTCTCGGTGAGTTTCCATAATTCCATGTGGCGTTTTGTGGAAGACCTAGCTGCTGAAATCTAGGAATTTAGGGCAACCCCATGATAATCCCCGGAAAGTACCTCTGAGAAAGTTATCCGCCAATCTGGTGTGTTCCGGAGTCGGTTAATTTCGGGAAGTATTTGGAACAGCCTGATGGCAACAGCGAGATGTTTTGTTTATTGCTCGGTAGACTCTCCCGCGTTTCGTGCATTTCGATAATGTCTGAATCAACAAGTGTTAAATATGTTACTATGCGATTTATATTCTCCCCGCATTTCACCACCCACTTCTCAAACAATTAACCGCTACTTGGGGACCAACATGGCTGCGAGGAAGGTGCCTATTTGGGACTCTTTCAGGAAGTTCCAATAGTACCACGAAATTGACGGTGTTCGCTGGTCCGGAGGATGTGAACATGTAAATTAGGGATTCAGATATCCAAAGCATCGAAGTGCGGGGGAGAGCACAAAATTTTAACCTCCGACTCCCATCGGGAGAATCTAATCTCACAGTTCTGTCGGCCAACGATCCATAAACCACCCAAGAGCAGATGTCGACTGCCTAATCGCCAACAAACTTGAATGTTCATTACGATTTTGGGGAATCATGAGGCTGGCACAGGGACAAATCTTAATGTTGAACTGTCATCTTATCCTAACGAATTCCCAGTAGATTTTTCAACCAGCACTCAGATCTTGGTCGCCTTACTGACAAACCATTCCACACTGAATTGTATCCATATGGATCGTTACGTTTCACAAATTTGGGACATGCCCAATCTACCACGCCACTTCAACGTTCATCTCGACCTTTCACGCTTGATTCGTTATTGCCTGTGAATCTTTCACAATTGACATGCCTGTCCTGATAGCCCAATCGGTAGAATTATATTCGCATTCCACCCAAGCCCACCCTCGTACATAATGACAGTGTGCGATTAAGAGGCAAAACATGAAGTATGCAGGCATAAATGAAGAGTTTATCGTAGGTCACAAAGTATGCGACAGGATGTTTGCTGAAAGTGATGAACCACACTTATTTGGTCCGGTAATTTGTGACCCGTCGATCAGTTAACCCACGTAGATGTGTCACGTTTATACCTGGCGCGAAATGAATCGTTACGGCTGCATTCAGTTGCATCAGAATTCAGGGGATTTAAGTGCCAGGCAAGACGCAGAATGCACGACTGATTGAGTTGTAGCAGTCCGGAATACCGGCACCCGAATGACTCGAGATAGCTCCCCCAGGATGCATCAAGGACTGGCGACCTCAAACCCAACACGGTCCGAATGCCTTTGAACAGGTTTTTGGTTACGAATTAATATTTTATATTCCAAGCTTGAGATGGCTCAGTGGTTCAGGCGCATGGATCTAAGCCAACCTCTGTAGCTCACCTTTCTCCTGTCCGAGCTGCGGCAACTTGCCCGTAGCTCAGTTCACGTGTTGTTGATGCTTTGTGTTTTGTCGCGGTAACAATTGTGCAACGTCTCAGTGCCGTTTCAACTAAGTCCAGCATATTTTTCACACGTTTCTTGTTGCAAAGAGCAGACATGTTTTCAATCTTAGTGACCTTATTCACTAGCTATCACACAGATAAGGTTTCCGGTTTCATGTTGTTCAAACCAATACTATATTCCTCTTTATATCACGGTATTAATAATGTTGATCTCGGTCGGTTTCACTCCACACAGTTGCATTCATCAATGTTAATGTTTGAGGAGGTTTCAAGCATGGAATTACGTTAGGCTGTTAATATCGATGGAAAGTTGTTTGGTTTCGTCCACGTGGGTAGAAATGCCCTTTTTCTCCATTTAGGTTTGTTATGCAACACATGCGCGCATTTGTCCATCCCAGCTACACGCCTGGATGTTCCAGACATCTTACAAACGACACGAATAAATGCAGAGGAATGTGCGTGTGTGTCCTTTTGGACTGCAAAAACCCTATCGGCCATACAAGATTTGGAAATTCACACGACTGGACGAAAACCGCTCTGTGAATTGTTTGTATTAATTTTGATTGGTTCGTTCGTGGAAGCCTCAGTTCCATGGGGATTAAGCTACTGTATTCATTTTAGTCCCTGGTGATGCCAAACGCGTGATCAAAGTGTTCCTTCCGATAAAATTAGTCAACTATATATGGGAGCACGTTTCAGGCTCAGGCCTCTTGCATACTCTTTCCAGAATGCAATTGGAAACGACGCGATTGACTTGTGATTCGATCTTGGTGATCAACCGTCAGCTGACACGCTGACAAAGAGAGAGAAACCTTTGTTAACGTCACCGAGGTTTCCCGATGACTTCAATCAGGTACTTGATTAAGTTGGTATGTGATGTTTGGTGTGCACGGGTCTCTTCGGCCAAATCTGTGTGATATTTCATTGGTGCACGAGGAAGGTGAATTTGAGTGCAATTTTCACCTGATATCTCAGATGGACCATTCATTGAAATGTTTACGGCAATACATCAGTTCCACATATGAGACACTGCGTTCTCACACACAGTTATTTCATGTTTGCTCACCGTTGAAGTCTGTTCGGATGTGATAGGTGGTTGACATCAGCATGCGGTTTACTGGTCATCAGTGGTTAACCCACAGGATGCCTGTGCAAGGCAAATAGACACAGACGCTTTGCATGGAGCCGATTGTGGTGCTGTGCACAAGAAATCATTTGGCCGTGTCAAACATGTGGTATTCAGTTGCTGCCGAAGTTGGCCTCATCCCATCAGTAGTTCCTTTCCATACTGACAGTTCTAGGATTGATCTGCACCATAGACAGGCTGAGAGGGACATCTCTCGTCGTGAAAGATGCAGCCCATTGATTCGACTATCATCTTGAGAGATGATTCGTCAGTTTTACCAAGTGGAAATTGAAGACTGTTCGTTAAGCTGTCTTCTTTACGCACATTGGTGAAATGTGTAGTCTTGAAGAATCAACGCTATCAACGGTGTTGTATGAGGAGCGGTTTTATTAAATTCCTAGCTTTAGTAAATGTGTGCTGCAAAATCGCATGTCACATGGATGAGTTCCATGGATACTTGTTCTGTTGTGGAACATGTGGATACATTGATGAACTTGTGCGATCCCATCCGTCCCAACATCGCTGGTTTTAATTTATTACGATGGATCAGTATTTGTTTTGCATACATGCCCAGATTGTACTTAAATTCTGATTCGGACTTCCCAATAAATGTGAAGCAAACAGACCGTTCTCCCCGTGGTTAACGCTCGATTTGTTCATATACAATATGTACAGTTCCACGAACTGTGTTCTTTTTCAATTCAGGTCAGTCTCGTTTAAAAAGCTCCCATTCTGTGATCGTATAGTTATTTCGGTAGTCTACAACAAGAGGATACGCTGGAGTTTACCCTTATTGCTATCAAACCTCATTAGCCGCTTGTGTCCTTGGCCCCACTAGGATCGAATATACGATGCAAGATATGCGGAACGAAGGTTTCGGGTGAAAAATTTGGTTTTGGCATCACCCAGAAATCTACGTGATGGAAACCGGCAATTTTAGAAACAACACAACTACAGGTGAAAAATTTCCCCCGGGTTTGTTTCATTAAGGAATTCTGTAGTTTTATCTTGCCAAACGCTCGACCAAATGTTTCCCAATATAATCAGCTGACTGTTTATGGAGGCCCGTTTCAGGCTCAGTTCTCTAGCATATTCTCGTCAATATCAAATTGAAAACGACGCGATTGACTTGTGATTCGTCCTTGGTGAGCAGCATTCAGTCGACACGCATGGACGCGGTCGTTCTTGAATTTCGCCTGCAATCACCAGAGAGTCAAATTTGGTGCTCAACTAAGTTGGTTTATGGTGTTTGATATGCGCGGCTCTGCTTGGTCAAATTTGTCATTTATCATTATTGTACGCGTTTGAACATGTAAAGCTGAGTGCAAGTTTTATGGCAATATGTCATTCCCGCATATGACACTGAAGAACGATTATGCTTGCCGGAATTTACTGGACGCTGGTCAGTAGTCAGCTCACTGACCGGCTGCGCACGGTAAGAATCTACTGGCGTTTGAGTTTAGCCAACTATGGTGCTGCACAGAGAGGTTCTTGGCGCCGATGTAAAGCGTAGGAAATATCAAGAACCAAAAACGTATAGGCATGCGAAAAGTCCAAAGATTCCTGTATCTGATGGTGTGTCAATGGACGCGGACATCAGTTAGCTATTTGAGATCGGGGCATTTTTCTTCAATGCTTTCAAGGTTCACCGCCATGCCACACCTCTCGCAGTATAGCACGATATAAATGTCACCGAAAGCTGTCCTTTTACACACCATCACTGTAGTAGTGAGGGATATTCCACCGGTCTTCTATCACCGATGCGGGTACGATACTTCCAACCTTAGCATGACAACATTGAGTGGTACTGAAACGTCACACTTTTGTAGGGCTGAAAACTGAACCGCATCGACTTGGGAAGTCCTGGGCTGCTATGCGAACTCATGCTACCTGACACTGAGCTGAGAAACTCCCGAAGGTCACTGGGACACAAGTATTCCAAATCCCACTGGACGAAGATATTTCTGACAAGCGGTTGCTTCGAGATTCGGAGTTGGCAACAGAAAATTCTGCGGATTGTTGGGGTGTCCTGGAGTTTGTTAATTTTGGGGGTAGTACTGTGATATTTTTGAAAAGCCTTGGGGATCTAGCTAAAAGCCTCTGCATCCCACCAGTTGTTCTTCCACGACTGATTCCTCTGGGAAGATTGTGTACTATCGAACGGGCTGAGAGGAAAATCTCTTGTCGTGATAGATGTGGCCTATTCACGCGATCACCCTGCCAGGAGATAAATCGTAAATTTTACCAACTGGAAATTGATAATTGGTCGGTGGCGTATCTTCTTCACGCTCATTGACGACTAGTGTAACCGTGAAGAACAACCATCAACAATTGCAATTCTATGATGCTCTCACGTGGGACCATTTCAAACCTAACATGAATTGGCCCGACTTAAAGCTGCCACCTTGAAGTGGTGATTGGGCTTGAGTGCTGCAATGATCGCGCGGGCTACACTGGCTAGGACGTTATTCAACAAGGTGCAAGCATGCCAGGAAGGCCAAAGGAGAGCAGTCGGACCGAGAGCAGCGAGACCCTTGTATTACGAGTAATCGTGCTACGAGGCGGTCGTGCATCCAAGCTATTGCTTTCAGTGCATAGCTCCCTTCCCAATTCCCCCACTTAACAATCCACTGACAGTGGTGTGTTTACGCACCAATTTATCAGCTCCCGCCTCCAATGCGCAGCTACCTACCTCACAATGAGCATGAATTGGGACGAAAGTGAACGTATTCGTTGCTCTGGAGGAACGGTATCCCTTAGTATGAGATGGAACTCCGGGTTCCTCAAATTGTAGTCAGAAAGTTTGCGCAACACTAACTACACTGATTGGAGTAATCTGTATGCGCGTTAGTTTGAAGACGTTTGCAGTGAACCGCGCCACGGCAAGCACCAATAAGGCTGCAGTATGTCGAACGACAATTGTGTTGACCATGTATTGCAGCTGACTGAAGATGACTGCTCATTTGATGTCATCCAACCTGGGAACCGTCCGTCTTTAGGGTCAAATGTAACGTTGAGTTTGTATCGCCGTTGTAGTTTCAACCTTACTACTTGTGCCTAATCAGTAGCTTATATGAAGTGCCAAGACGTGCCTGCTCATTGTCGATCTCCTGCACTCCTCGTTGTTTTGCAACACGAGGGTTTCTGAGTGAGGTGCACCCGAGTTGTATGATCCCATATTGTTGGACTGACGGTATATTTCGAAAGGTCAGACTTTTTCTCTTTTCATTAAATTAACTGCACTTCCAGGCTTTTTAGTCGTTTCGTTAGAGGGGATTACATGGATGGGATGTGGTGAACGTAGAACGCATACCGGATTAAGTTGGACCATTTCAAGCTTCGGTTGCGCGAACTGTCCCTCTCCTTGATTCTGGCTGTCCCAGTCGCTCGTCTGGGGAATAGAATACTCCCCATTTCTGGTGATGCAGTTTCCGAGATTGTACGTGTAATTTTGCAAGGACGCCGTGACCCTTACGAGCGTTCCACACTACCCTACAGTTAGTAATAGTCCGAAGTAAAGGCGGATAAACTTAATGGAGCTGCTCATCAGATACATTTACGCGACTTAACATTGAATATCTCCCAATGCATGGAACTCGGTAACCTTTTTCAGTTATCCAAGTTGTTCGAATTATACATAATGGTGTTGTATGGGGTAATGCGATGTGGATGGATTCCTTCTAAGCTTTGAATTACCGACTTTATCCGACTTTATCCACAATCGCTCCAAGTCCTGCACGAGAAAGTGCATGCCCAGTTGTTACGCCAAGTGAATAGTCAGGATTTCGTGTTGCGCACATTCTGGAGATGCTAGTTACTCAATGCAAGAGATGTAAAATTCTAAATCCGCGTCTCACAGACATCCAACTTGAATATTTTGCCCGGTATAAGGGGCGGTCTCAAAGAGCGCCTTAAGTAAACCGGATCTGTGGTGCGCGTCCATTCGGGGCAAAATGATCAACTTTCACACATATGATTTAGGACCATTTTAATACACGACATTTGTCAGCAGGTAGATTTCACTCATGTGGTTTGAAGTCTTGAGAGTGTGACAGAGTAAAACCCCCGAATCAATATATAGACGATTCAATGATAAACCAGATACACAGGTGGGTATCAGGTGAGTTTCCCAGTTTATAATTGTGAGCAGCACAACTCTTTAATTCTTGCAATGCGAGTCGATTTCACTTCTGTCGTGCAAATGGTGTCATGAAAATTCCACCTGGAACATTTCATTCTCCCACCGACAACCCGTTTAGATTAATGCCGATTGCAGTGGTTGTGATTACTGCGGGTAGGGGATGTGTGAAAATATACGTTGCGTGCATCCTAACCAGAACAAAAGTTCACCTCGATGTCCTCTCCAATTGGTGATCCGGCTGAAAATAGTGGAAACCTATGGAGAAGCACAGGCTTGTTTGCTCTGTGGAGGTCAACAGAAAAACACGAGTCAATCTATCCACCTATAGGACAAGTGGATGAGATCCTTTGGAATATGGTCCGACCGCAATCGATTCGTTTTGAGGTATTCGTGAGTAGCATAAGTTAGGAATATTGTTCTAGCCAAAGGAGACGCTCGCTGTTGTGTCCTGTCAAACGGAATTGGAGTCGACCTCGGTGTTAAATTGTTCCTGCGCCGCCCTATGAAGATTAGAGTGTCGTATATGAGCAGCTAGAATATCCACACTAAGTATTGTCATACATGGAAATAATGTCAGCAAGGAGGTATAAACCAACCAGGGGATATCTGCTCCATCAAGTCAAATTCATAGTCTCCGAATAGATCGTGGAAGCCCTCAAACAAACTGAAATCGAACACGGGCTTGCGAAGATATTTTTCAGCGACATGGTCAAAAGTATCTTCAGCGAATATTTGCGAACCGTCGTCTCTGAAAATGCATTCCAACGCGTTACTTGGTTGTTCCCAAAGCGATCAGTGCACGAGGCAACAGATATCTACACAAAATGTGCATGCATTTTCATTGAGAGCTGTCGGTAATGACCGCAAAATACGAAATGTATCACAAAATCATTCAGACAAAATCACGTCAGACTACGCAACAGTCAGTGCATTTCCGTGCGTAATATACACTCCCAATGTGAACTAAATATGTTTGAGTAACCTCTCAGCAGATAGCCTTGAATACCCGTTTGCTGTAATGCAAAGATCACACTTGAATTTGAAAAATGAGTAGGAATTGACCATACGCAGGAATTTCAACGCGAGAAATCCGTAGCTGACACGATGAACACAAGAGTCCAACTCGCACTACTCCGCAGACAGTAAGGTCCTTTGTGACGTTCAGAAAATAACCCACAATTTCCACGGTTAGACAAAAGCGAAACACTTCCACACATTCAACCAATGCTTTCGAGGATTACTGATCATTCCATTCCATTCCGTTCACGACCACAAGATCACCCTGAATATCACGCAGCAACTGTGTAGTTGCAACGCACAACTAATTTGGGCTGAAACATTGAACTTACTCGACATGTCAGTTGGATCGAGAAGCGGAATGAAGTCACTGCCAGTAAGTAGTGCCCCAAAAAAACGTGTACCAGTGGCGCCTTGAATTGGGGGTATCAACCATTCTTAGATTGACCATGCTCAGTCTGATGCGGAACAGGTTGGGATCAGCGGATCACCATCCAATCACCGTTTCTCAAGTCGGAAATACGCCCCTACCAATCTGTATGGACCAGCTTCCTGTTTTTCGTGAGACGCTCTGAAGGCGATCTATTCATTCGTGCGGAGCAGTTTGGCACCAACCAATAACCGCTGGATAACCATTTATGTAATCGGAAAGTTGTCAAGCCGAGTTATTCTGTGAAACGAATGAAAGTTAAGGGGTAGGCAAGCATAGTTAGTCTCCGAAGTGGTTATTATTTCTTTGCCTTACGAAACAATTCCCAGGGGGAACAGAAACTGAGTTATTCTGTGAAGCGAATGAAAGTTAAGGGGTAGGCAAGTATAGTTTGGTTAGTCTCCGAAACGGTTGCTATTTCTTCGCCCTACGAAACAATTCCCAGGGGGAACAGAAACACGCTAAGCGTCTAACACTGGACGTAACGAAACAAGTCACTCGATCGCGGTTCTGTGCAAACAGGCATAACCCGAATGAACTGTCAGCGTGCTATGCAATGACAGCGGCAGATTTATTACCGAACAGGACCCGGCCATGCATGATTCGGAATGAATAGCACAGCAGGTGGATTGGAACAACAAACTGTTGCACGAACGATATGGTTGAGTAGTTTGCCTGACTGGTGAGAATACACACAAGTCGATGTCTCCAAACAAATACATTGTCCAATCAATGTATACCTAATCCTCTTGAAAACCGTTGTACGGCGATTCACACGCTGATTGGTTGTAGGCAACGGCCTGTGTGCTTCTGGATTTGTTCCGATAAATATGCGATAGATGACGGTAGACATCGGAGACGTCATCGCATCATGGGGTTGACGATGATCCAATTGTTTGTTTTAGTCTTGCAGGCAGTTTTGAGCACACATTCAAGTTGCCCGCCAAAATATTCTCATATACCACCGGATATGTGTGTTGTAAGTCAGGGGCAGAAAGATTCATTCTGTTCGGCATCCAAAGTGTGCGCAGAGTTTGGGGCTGCACGTGGACATTTGGCATTTCTCGTTGGTCGAAACGCTCGTCAAATTATGCGTCAACTACCTGCGAACACAAATCTGTGGCTCGGGTTGAACCAATTCTTAAAAGAAGAGAGTCCGTCTACTGTCGGATGGCGGGATTTCGATCCTCGAACGCCGGAATACAAAACAGTAGGGGGCGAAATTATATGGGGCAATGGTGAACCAGATGGCGGGGATCCCATAATTATATCGAGATTTAAGAACGCTACCATGTACGATTGTTCAACCACATGTGATTGGGTGACCCTATCCGTTTTTTGCGAGTACGGTGGTCCGTTGCCCACTGGGGACCTGAGGCAAAAGTATCACTCGGAATTCCCCATGCGCCTAGAGAACTTCATCGAGGTTGACCCAAATTGGTTCGGTTGTTATCAAGATGTGGAGGCATCTTCAGCACTAGATTGCGCACACAAGTGAGTGTCCGATTGTTTAGCTGAAATTTACATGTCCATTCATTAAGATATATATTACAAGTCGCAATCGTGAGGAATGGTGCTTCTTATAGGATGGTGTACCGGTTTACAGCGATTCACATGTTGGTTGGTTGTAGGTAACAGGCTGTGTGCATCTGAGTTTGTTCCCATCGATATACGGTAGATGGCGGTAGACATCGGTGACGTCGTCACCTCGTGGATTTGTTGATTGTGCACTTGTTTTTTAGTAATGCAGGCAGCTTTGAGCACATGTTCAAGTTGCCCGCCAAACTATTCTCCCATCCGCCACACGGATTTGTGTGTTGTCAATTTGGGGCAGACAGATTCATTCTGCTCGCCAGCCGAGATGTACGCTGAGTTTGGGGTTGCAAGTGGACATTTGGCATTTTTCGTTGGTCAAAACGCTCGTCAAATTATGCCTCACCTGCCTGTCAGCACAAATTTATGGCTCGGACTAAATGTGTTTTTGACACCCCCAAATCCGTCTACTGTCGGATGGCGAGATGTCGACCCACGAACACCGCAATACACAACGGTGGGCAGTGAAATTCAATGGCATAGTGGTGAACCAGGTGGCGGGGTCCCAATAGTTATCTCGGGCTGTAGGTCGAAAACGATGTAAGATTGTATATTGTACATGCCCTTGTCTGTCTATTGCGAATACGCTGGTCCGTTGCCCACTGGGAACCGGCGGCAAAAGTATCGCTCGGATTTTCCTGTGTACCTAAACTATTTCTTCACGCTGAGTGTTGGATGCATCTTAAACATTAGATTGCGCACACCACTGAGTGTCTGACTGTTTGATTGCAATGTTTACGACCACCTAATCGGGGTATCTATTCGTATTTGCAATCGAGCAGAGTAGGGTTTCTTATAGGGGACATCGAGCAGAGCATTCCAGGGATCGACTCCCAACGGTGTTTATGTACATGATGAAGCATTCCCGAGCAAGCGAATCCGAAGGTCAGCATCCTCAAATCCAGTAGTCTCCTAGTGTTTTAAAACTCGTTTCCCTCTGTTTTAATTCACAGATGCACGATGAATGTCGCATGTCGATCCATCTACTATGGTGACGTCGATCGACGTTGTGTGCGTATGATGTATGCGGACGCTCGTCTACCCTCAACTTCTATGTCCACGACTGCAAAATGGAAGCGCTATGCGAAAACGTCGTATATTGTGAACTGACACGAACAAGGTTAAGCGTGGCGTCACAATTAATTAGAACTCTTCTGGAACCTTACATTTTACCGGAAAATTTTGAGCTTCTGCCTATAATGTCGCTGCCCGACAATTCACTGATCTCACATGGAACAGACTCAAACAACGATTGATGGCTGCCTGATTCAATCATTTCCCGCATTACTCTTCCACATTTTGTGCGTGCTTGTATCCATAGAAGCTGCAAGACAGCTACCAAAATGTTTGATTTGTTCTCCCAAGTCCTTGTTCCTCAAGTGTTTTCGCTTCCTACCGATTTGGAGTTACAATCAATCATGGGCGTCTCATTTTCATCTCACTTGACGCTCCCGCCGTTGCGATGCACGCATGTGCAAGTTAAATGACGTATTCACGGATAGACAATAGCAAGCTTTGTTCACCTATTCAGCAATTTCTTCCAGAATACCCTTAGTGTCCATAATTTGCCCGCTACCCATTGCGCTGTTATTGATTGTACTATCGGCTTAATTCATGGTGTTTAATAACCCATTTTTTCATCAAGGCGTTTCTCAATACAGTTTTCTACTGCCGTCATCTGTCTGTTCAAACTGCCTACTGAATATGAACTGCGTGTAGTTTGATGTTTCCAACGGTCTGCCCGGATTGTACAGTCTCATTATCCATGGTACTCAGGTTCTGGTGCGAACTAAGGCACACGGTATTCATGAGAACGTGTAGAGCTGGATGTGATTATGGTGAAATCTTCTTGAGAAGAGGGGAAATCATTTGTACAACGTGTAGCAGTCGAACCGAGCCACGTAGTTTCGACGATTTCAGCGACAGCGCCAAATATGCTCATTTTGTAATAATGCTGCCGCTGTCGTTGCGCAGCTCGGAGTCGGTTGCTCACATTCTTGTGTTATTTTGAAAGCGTTTCGCAATTTGGTGGGCGTAATGTTTAGGGACGTTCCTTTGTGGTGATAATTTGGATGATCACTTCTCATTGGTCAGCGTGATTTCTAATCCTGTCCGCAGGAAATGCGGTGTTGGATTGGTGGACTTGTAGAGCACTAGAAACCACTTCGACAACCCGTGGTCTCACGTCCACACAAATCTCTCTTGTTTTGTATGCCACGGGCGAAATCATCTGTGACTCAGTGGGAATCCATTCGGCTGATGAGTTTGGCGACTGTTGTTGGTCAACAGAACCCAACCATACTAACTCAATGTGGATTCGAAAAACATCGGACGAGGCATCCATAAAAATGAAGCGGTCAACTGGCATGTTTACTTGGTAGGTAGTATGTCAATCAACTACTCCATTGGACCTGTACGGAGATGGGTGAAATGGTGCGTGCGTTCTCAGTTTCCTACTATTCTTTGTTCTAACGCAAGACAGGAAGGGAACAGACCATTAGCGAGGAAATGAGTAGGGTACCTCGGGAGTGTTTTCCACAAAATAGATTCCGGAAAAGCTACACAACGCAAAGTTCAGTGTTTCTTGAGCTTGTTTATCTCTGTTTGTTGAATGAGAAGTTTAACGTTGAATTCAGGTTTGAGGAATTAGGATATATGCATCCGTTTCGTGGCATACCAGACCTCGTTTAAGGAAGCGATTTGCAGATTCATGAGTATTCTACAATAACCATTTTTACAATGCCTTCGATAGTTCTCTCTGCGCCTTGCTAGTGTGTCCATCCTCGTTCTGTTGTTAGACTGTTGGGTGGATAAATCCTATGTAATTCCTCTGCAACGAAACAAATCATCAGGTCATTCGAGCTGCTACAGGGGAGGGAATTCGGTATGTCGCTGCTTCATTTGGACGAAGTGGGATCAGTTTCGTCAAATACATTGTCAACCAATTGCGTGCTGGTTCGTTTGCTCACGTAAGAAGAGAAGATTCCTCACATGAGTGAATGTGAGAACCCTGATGTCGCGGTTGGAAATATCGTGAATCGTCGAAACTGTTCCAGTACACGATCAAACTCCACCCTTATTAGCACGTTCAGTGCCACCGTCTAAAATGACGCGCCGTCGTTCATTTGGAACCCTCGATAATGCCAATTTCCTGGGGCTCAGCGCGTGACACGGAAGCCTCAAACGATGGAGTGCGGTGGTTCGTTTGAGGTGTTCGCGTGGTATCTTGGTTTCGCCAAGATGCCACCGAGACGATGACCGCAATGTTGTCCTACTGCAATTTAATTCCGAAAGGCTTTTGTCTCGCTGCTTTTGGTTTCTACTGTTTCCACACCCGAAAGTCTGTTTACTTAGTTGTCCTGCATTTTCGCACACTGGAGCAAGCTGGACAACAGGTGACTCTTGCTCGTACGCTGGATACCCTCCGCATTGATGTATGCTTTCTGTCAGAGATAAGTTTGGAGCGATTGTACCCACTCTGTTCTCTTTGCCAGGTTCCGACTGCGCAACGCTGATGATGCAAAGGACGCCAGAGCAGGATACGCCGGGGTGAGAATAATTTTCAGTAACCGAGCGGAAGCGTCCCTACTTGGCCAAATACCCGGTGATAGTCGACTCCGCACAGTTCGTTTGGCAATGTCTGCAAGAGACTCTTGAGAAAGTGAGGTCCATTGCATCTCGTTCATTGTGTCTGTTTACGCTCCACCGGACTGTAGCCATGTTTCTGCCATAGACGGTTCCTCTGGTGGTCTCGGTGCTGTTTTACAACGAGCTATAGGCGCAGATTTCGTTGCGCTATTTGATGACCTGAACACCCAGACAGATAGGCTACGCGTCACTGACACCCAATTGGTTGGTCGTCATGGGTTGTATACGAGACGCAAGGTCAACGGAAATCGTCCACCTCAGATGTGCTGCCGGTCACAGGATGTTCCGTTGCAGTACGAATACCGGGCACAGCGTTGCTCACTTGACCGCGTGGTGTCCACCAATGAACCAGCACCGAATCCAACTAGACCAGATTGCCGAGAGTTACTGGTGTAACGGTGGATACTACTGATGAGGCATGTGAGTAGAAAGTCTTCGCATAAATCCGCTCTGTAAACGAGATGCACATGAGAGTTTTGCTCCCCTGTTCAATAGTCTGTAACTGTTAAGTTGGTGTTCTGAAATAGACAACTCCGCAGCGAAGGCCTCCTTCCTTTCACTGGTAGCGAGCGTCAGTCAACGCCTGCAGCTACTTGTTCAACACCAGCGTGGTGTCCATCCGTGCAATTGTTTACTAAGTTTGTTCTTTGCGATTTTCAGGTCCACGCAAATCGCGCAAGCGTTGCATAACCATCGAGAAGCTAGTGGACCCAGAAATCAAACCTGACCATCAGAACCGGCTCCTCGAACGCCCGCCGGACTGCCCGAAGTCAGACATCAACGGTTGCTGGGAGAAGACACCCAGAGAGCTACCCAGAACCGGAAGATTTTTTCAGGTTATAGCAGCCGACCTCATCTAAACATTGAATCCCTGATAGGACCGCGGATTTGTTGAGTACACTTCGACAGATTGCTCCCGGTCACAACCACAAGTCAACCCGTCGTTTTTTCTTTCTCCTTGTGAATCCGCAGCACTGTACGCTAGAGGTGAACCCATTCTGCTCGGGCGACTTCCGTTTGTCTCGGAACCGACTTTTGAATTAACCTCCAAGACTTTAGCATAAATGCGCAACAGAGCAGTATCATGTGGATAGCGATGGTTCCCTGGAGAGAACTGGTTTTGCTTAGTTATCCCTAATTAGTCCCAACCTCCCACGGTGTATCAGCTTCCCAAAGTCTAAACGGACGGCAAGCATCGCGATCAACACATCCGATAATGATTGGAGCGCCGCATCAATATCTGACCTGATGAAAATCCAACTTTACTGGGTCCCTCTGGAAAACGCCAGTCACACGGAGTTTAGAAGATTCACATCGCCCCGATTTCGCCCCGATGGTATGAGCATGATTAAGTCCATCAGAACCTATGAAAAACGCGCCTGGACTAGATTTTACTGACCGCCGTGGGCATTTACGTGCTTCAATACCAAAAATTTACAAATCTGTGATTGGGTCGTCTCTCCTTATGGCTTCTTAAATCACACGATAATTCACATACGTAACTGATGCTGGAATTTCTGAAATACAACCATGGATATTTGGAGCTCACCGTTAGGCATGGGGAATAGATTTAGTTCCATCTCCTAATCGTAATAACCTCGGATGGGTCACTCACCTAATTGGCATTCATGTGGCAATTCATGAAGGAGATGTGTATTACGTTCAATTGTTACCGTGTTCACCAGAGCAGGAAGCGAGTAGGCAAACGAGAATTCGGTAGGGTTCCTTGAAATCATATCAACCCGCCACGAATAAATGCTTATCAGGGACAGATTATCTAAATGTTACACGAGAGAGTAAAAAAGAAATTCCGAAAGCCCCGTCCGTAGAGGACATCTGCAATCACACTACCGAAGAGGGGATCTGTAGTATCTGTAATTTGTTGTCACATTTATTTACCATTTTTCCTGAACTTAGACTACATTTTGTAACTGTTGTACATATTTTATCATGACGTTTGTTTTATTGTACCGATAATGACAAGTTTTCGGCGCGACTTTCTCACTTCTTGCTGAATCAGTGGATTTACGCTCCGTTGGACTGTTTGCTACTGCTGAACCTGCTGAACCAGTGGGACCATATCTCTGTGTTTATGTGAACTGTTGAACGTCACAGTGACGTGACAGTTCCCTGTGACATTTTTCAGCTGTGAATAACTTTCCTATCGTGGAATATACCAGTCAAACGTGAATAATCATCTGTGGAAAATTTCCAAAAGTGGATATTTCCCTCACAGGGGGTTACTGCATTTGGATGGGTGTAGTGGACTATTGGATCTACACATTCGTGAGTCCTTATCGATTGCTTATTATTTCCTTATTGTGATTTTGTTACTTTGCTCGTTTATTTGATCCAACACGCTAATAAGGTCCTTGGTCCGCTACATAATTGGTGAGCCCTAATCTTTTCTTAAATTTTTCTCTGCAGTACTCCCGTGTTTTATTATATTTATTTTCCACGTCCTCGTCACGTCCTCATGGCTTCCGAGCAAACCGAGACACCCGAGATAGACAACGTTGTTTATGATAAGTTGCCTGAATTCGGTGCTCGTGATCCTAGGCTGTGGTTTGCTCAACTTGAGGTTATATTTGAATCGCGTCGCATTATTTCCCAAAGCAGTAGATACAACCAGGTGGTAGGCTGTTTACCAGATTTTGTTGCCCGAGAAGTTGCTGACTTAATATACACTCGACCTTCCACTGATCCGTACGATGCTTTCAAAACAGCTATCATTTCTCGCACTGCTTCTCTCCGGTGTTGACGTCGGTGATAAAACACCGTCACAACATCTCCGCCACATGCTGCACCTGCAAGGTAAACATCCGGTCAACGACGCGGTTTTGAAAGAGCTTTGGCAACAAAGCCTGCCCATTGAAGTCCGTAAAGTCCTTTCTGTCATCGAACAGGATTCTTCCTTAGCGAAGCTAGCCGAGGTGGCCGAACATGTCCATGAAACCTGCAGGCAATTGTTGTCTCAAACGTTCAGCAACCATCCACTTCGAAGTCTAACCTGGAGTTTGAGTTCAATTCTATGAAAGCTGAATTTGCCGAGTTGTCTCTCCAACTGAATGAAGTTACTAAACTCATTTGTCGCCCGCAACAATATATAGGAGATCCCGGTCTCGATCCCACAATCGTACTCCCCAGCACAGCGACCAACCTGGCTGGTGCTACTACCATCGTCGTTTCGGTGACTGATGCACTAGACATTGCACTTTCGTCACCAAGCCTAAGAATTCGGGAAACTCCACGGCCGGCCAGTAATGGCGACCACTGCCACGGGCTCCCCTACCTGTCGCCTGTCCTTCGTGTATGACCGCTCCACATCCTTGAGTTTCCTCATCGACACCGGTGCTGAGGTTAGTGTAATCCCTCCTACACGCAAACATAACCTACAGCCGGTGGCATATACCCTGCAGGCAGCCAACGGTACGAACATTAAGACCTATGGTAAAAGGCTTCTTACTCTCGATCTAGGTCTTCGCCGTCAGTTACCGTGGGTTTTCACAGTGGCCGATGTTAAAAAACCCATCATTGGTCTGGACTTCCTCACGTCATTTGGTCTCACGGTTGATCTCCACAGACGGCAGTTGCTTGACGATTCGACGATTCTCTCCATGAATGGCAAAGGTTCATCCATTAATTCTATTGGAATCCGCCCAGCTTTGCCGGATAATTGTTACACAACATTGCTTCGTCAATTACCAGAGATCCTGCAACCTGCTCCCAAGACCAATTCCGTAAACCATGATGTTTTCCACCATATCTCGACCAAAGGCCCACCAACCGCATCCCGCCCACGACGGTTAGCTCCGGAAAAGCTTGTCATAGCCAAAACCGAATTCCAGCATTTGCTTCAACTGGGTATCATACGACCATCATGCAGCCCTTGGTCATCTCCACTGCATATGGTCCCCAAAAAGTCCGAGGGAGATTGGAGACCATGTGGTGATTATCGCGCACTAAGTCGTGTCACTATCCCGGACAAATATCCAATTCCGCATTGGTCCTTGGTCCGCTACAGATCAGAATGAAGGACGAGCGCAAGTGCGATTTGGGGAAATCCGGTCCGGAAAATCGCAAATTTTATTTCAGTCCCCGATGTGAATATCACCGCAATATTTCAGAGGAAACCACAGACATTTGTCCCCAAGTTCCCATGATTGTGCCTCAAACAGTTCGCATTTGGGGGAGCAAAACTCTCAATCAGCGCAAACGCTCCCCAGTCGCTGGAATGCAATGCATGAATGAAAGAAATATATTCACTTAAATTCGTATAGAATCGAAACAACTCAACCGCTAAGCGTTAGTGCGGCAGCGCTGATTCGAAGCTGCAGTCGCAATTCATGTTGAGCCATACCCTAGCTCGGTCAAACTGGCGGTGAATAGTGAGTAAACAGCTGATGTTTTCATAAAGTTACTTCTGGGATCCGATAAATTTGCTCACCGCAATCATTCTGCACGCGACGGAATTCGCCAGTGAAATTGTCCGGATATAGCACCCTCCACGTGGTTCGCAATATACGTAAACACCTGATTTGTTTTCGTCATTCGATCACACCATGACAGTTCTCTAACAGCGTATGCTCAACTAGAAACTCTCCTGAGTGTACAAACTGTGCTACTGCACGTTTGTAAGTAGCTGAAAGATGTCATGTTTGCGATATCAATCAATTCGAATGTACAACGAGTGGAACCGCCCAGCGAAAATCGCAAATGACATCTTATCACGTTTCAAACTGCTTACAAGATTTCTAAAAACTCTGAGATAGGTCACAATCGGCTTCACTCCGCTTCGTGGTCATCAGTCGGACGCAGTCTTCCGGTTTCCGTCAACTTTATGACGTACTTAAACACATACTTGAAGATTTCCACAAATGCACCCATTTGCATATCAACTGGATTTTCACAGGTGACTCAGCTGAATCTCTCGTTCATGATACTCTTCAACTGAATCTGCTGCACACAGGCCGCCTCATGTTACAGATGGTACGATATTCGAGATATCGAGGAAAACACTCACAAGGATGCTGACACTCTGGTCTCCCACGAATACGGTTATGGTGCATTCCAGGTCGTCTTATTCATTATACGTGTTACTCAGTGCCGACTATGATGAGGCGCCCTGAACAAACCACCGCGAGCCGACTTTTATATGAACTTGGGACAAACACAACCCCCGATGGAAGTTGTGAAATGTATAAATCTCCAGTGATAAAATGGAGTTGATTAGGGCGATTGGGATAAATATTTGGTAATAATTTAATATGTGATGAATTAGCATCCCTAAATGCCTGTTCTTCAGGCGAATACCTACCCGAGTTTTTGGCGTGACATACAGCTGACTGCCAGCGATGATGATGTACCAAACAACCCGGTGATTACCAGCGGACGAATTCCGCGTCTACTATGTTGATTTCTTGTACAAGCTTCCATTTAATACAAGCGATTGGTTAATTACGCAATTTGGGTGTTTCACCCACCCGCAAAGCCGGCTTCTGTCGTTGTAACAAACCCCGAAATCTACCTCCCACAGTTTCGTAATCCTTGAGGACATCGAATGTGAAACAGAGCTGACTATCAGTCTTATACAATTTTTTATAACCAGGCAAGCATAAGCAATGTCAAATGGAGTGGTATCAACTTGAATAAAAACGCTTTTTTTGTCTCTAGTATGTGAATTATGGCAACATTCGCACCAGTGAAATGAATCTAGTGTTCGCACTGTAATTCAGCTTCGCATGCAGTTAGAGCGGACGAGGTGAGCGTTACGGATTCAGCATATCTGTTCCGAAATCTAAGACGGGACGTTTGTTGTGCTCTTCATTATAGAAGTTTACCTATTCGGTTACGTAATTGTGTTTCACGCTGAGGTATACTATCCGTAACACCTGCTTATCAAGAAGAGGATAGATAAAAATAGGACATTTTCACATCTGAATCGCTTGATGGCAGCAAATAAAATGGTTCATCTGCGTGGTCCACTTACATCCAATTGAAAAACTTCGTTGGATACTGAGGTTATTTCGTTTAAGCCGACCAAAGTCATGGGACATTCCGTATGCGGACTGTGTCAAAACGCTAAAGCAATATGCCTGATTATTCCCACCCTTACACTTATATCGCGATATCCTCTAAAAAGCGATTGGATTAACATCATCTTTTTGGATAAGGTTGGCACATTGTTATAAATTTGTAAGAGTACCTAGTCCGAAGCCGATGGTTCCCGTGCTGAAGCCCAGATCTGCTCATCATCACGTGATATAGCGACGGTCCACGGCGCGCAAGTGATGTCTTGTCCTGGCGTGTAGGAGTAAACGCATCCCGGTTTATGGCGATATATCAGTCAGACACCATGAAAGACTTTTACATCGGCCTCGCCATGCCAAGATCTACATGTGTTCCAACAGAACAGAAAACAGACAAGTTCGATTGTGCAGCCAAACAGTTTCGAATCTCGGTATTTCCATATTGAAACCCGCAATACTCCAGAGCGAGGAACTTCATCCATGTGAGAAATCTCCTCTTCTTTCATGAGCAACCAAACAGAAACGCGATTGTTTGACAATATGTTCTGTGAAACTGATATCACTTTGTTTAAAGGATGCAGCGACAGAGCGAATTCTCCTCCCCATAGCATTTCAGCTGAACGGATGCGATGTCTGCTTGCAGAGAAGTTCTCCACGGAACAGTTTGTCCTGCGTTCAGCAGATGGAAGTTGTGCCCTCTAGCAGCACAGAGCCGAACAAACGGCTGGTATGTTGGGATAGTCACGCATCTCCAACTGGCTGGATTACAACGCCTATAAGAACCCAAGACATTCATTCAAATGCATACACAGCCGCAACACGTGTCGACCGTTAGGTGTAATCGTGAATGACATCTTGTCTCCCGATTACGTTCGGTTTTAGCATTCGAATGTCAAAGTCGAACAGGTCATATTCATGTGCTGAAATATTTTCAAATCCAGTGGATGGAGCGTTGAATTTCGTGCAAGTATGCTGCTAACCTATCCCGACTTGTGTTTAAACGGGCGCGTTCTAGTCTACAACAACATCAGCCTGACAGAAAGGAAGAAACGCTCGTACGAGTTCTGTGATGTAAGAAACAATCTGACACTTAATGGGGAAATCGTCCTAAATCAGTGATGTGCATGAGAGCAACAAACATGAATGAAGTAGACGTATGTCACCACCACTGTTCTCGTTGACCATGATCCTGTTCTTTCGGGAATTGCGTCATTCAGCAATAATAAGATGACTGCGTTTCGGAGACGCAGGATCAGCCGCTAACCTACAAATGCTTGAATACCTCTCACATTGCAGTGATTGGTTTGACAGAGTGAAACGCTTTCACAGCGTCTCACGAAAAACAGGAAGCTGGTCCACATAGATTGATCGGATGGTGATTCGTTGATCCCAACCTGCTCTACATCTGATTGAGGGTGGTTAATCTCTTCAGGCAGCCCATGAGTGCTGTTAGCATACCTCAAAGGTCGCAGAGTAACACTGTTTTAATCCTCGTTTGATCATGACAAATTGCTGACTGCTCGACAAAACTGACGCCTGAGGGTGATTGTTGAATATTTGTTCCCCACTTTCGCTACCATTTAAGCCGAATGAGATATTCCGCCGTCTCTGGAGACCATACAACGAAGTGAAGCAACTGCGCACTGTTCGTGAATTCTCGGCACAGGCCAGAAATTGGTTTCTGTGTCGGAGTCAGTCTATGTGACTCTTTGGATAGATTTCTGCCGACCAACCTGTCAGTTTTTAAACTTGATTTCGGAGTGCACAGGAAGCCATACACTCTTGGTGTGCATGTGATGCCCTAGCTGAACTCACACTATCGACTGAGCTCAACTATATCACTTGGATAAACTGTGAATTGCGATTGCATATGGGACAAGTTTGAGACGAGGGTGGGAGTGTCATAAAACTGAGGCGAGTGCGGATTGTACAACTAGTCGGTGCACCGTCACGGAGGACTCCAATGCGTCCAGAGCGTTTATTCGATGGTGTATATTAAACGATTTGGATGCAAAACGGTTGATTCCTCACAGGTGGCAGGTGGGCGATGATTAGTTAGGATGGATGGAAACACAGCTACTTGACTGTTGTGTTTGTGTGCGAACAAGTTTGCTCTTTGATTTCCTAAGTGTGTGACTACATGCGTGCGAGGCGCAGACTCGAGGGTGTCTATGAGTAGGATGGGATGCAAAGCGGTTGACCTAGCACAGGTGTGCGGTGAGGGATGATTTGTTAGTCCGGGTGTCTGTACAGTATGTGTGCAAGCATAGTTACTTGGCCGTTGTGTTTGTGCGAGAATATTTTCACCCCACTTGAACTTAGTTACCTTTGATTGTTTTTAGTTCATCTCCCGGACGAAATTCAAATGTGTCCTTTGATCGGTTGAAGTAACCCCGATCACTGTAACTGTCAGATATATGTGGATGTATCATCAACACCGTACGTTATACATGAACGGATACAATTTGGCTCTGATCGAGTAGAAGCGCCTGAACGTCCAATCCCGAATACTGTCACTGTGAATGAAGTTGCCCGCCACATTTTCGCACAAGTAAACCAATGTCTGGCTCAGTTATACATTTCGTTGACATCTGTAGTTTGCTCCGACTTCATAGCTATCGAAAATTACGGGATATCCAACCGTGAGTGTTATGCTTTGCAACTGCACAGTTGCTGCATGATACTCAGGGTGATATGTTTGTGAATGGAATGAAATGGTCAGTAATCCTCGACAGCATTGGTTGAATATGTGTAAGTGTTTCGCTTTTGTCTAACCGAGGAGATTTTGGATTATTTTTTGAACATGGGCGCTTCACAACAGTGACCGTTTGTTCAGATCCAACGAGGAAGAATAAGCCGAGACAAAACCGTATTGAAACTAGAAAGTCAGTGTCGGACAGACTGTCAGACTGACAGGGAAGAAGTGCTAGTGAGTTTCATGTTGTGAGTTTCGTTCCGGTCACTGATTTTTTGATGGATTATGTCAGTCGAAATGATGCTGTCTATGTATGCTATTTTGTTGCCAAAGCAACGGAAGTGCTGCCTTGTGCTTGGAGCTTTGGAAGGTGAAAAGAATGAGGTGGTTGCAATGAAGTTTTCCTGAGAAATTTCATCTTAAATAACTAAAAACTTGCTCTGCTGAACCTTGGATAAACAGTGTCCAAGTAACTGTCTCTCTGTCTCGCTTAATTTGTGGAACAGTGCTGGGCGTGAATGCTTTTTTTCATGTCTTCCTTCGATGGGTCTTTTTGCATCCTCCTATGATTTATTGATGCAATACTTTTTGAGGAATGCATTAATCCCCTATATTTGCAGTTTCCCTGCTTCCTCCACGCACGTCTCCACCGGCCTCACTTATGCTGTTTTGCCTGCTGGCCTAAGCTAGAACTAAGTAGGATCGTGAGTTCATGGAAGCATATGACCCACCAAAATCGTCATCAAGGTGTTTGTTGAAATTGAACAGACCTACAGGCCATTTGGTGAGAAAGAATGGTAGAACTACAGAGCGCAAATCCACACAACAAGCCGGAGAAGACACGTGTAGAATAAGATGGCGAACCGAAATTCTGGCGGACTAATCCACGTTCCCCGATTAGCAACCTAATTACCAAACTCGGTGGACAGAATGACGGTCACCGGATTAATCAGCATTGAGCATCAAGTAGCTGCACAGTGCTTCCTGACTTCCCACCGAAGACTGGCGCCGCCTTCTCCAGCGACACTGCGTTTTGTAGGAGCCGTTTGAGACAGCCGAGTCGAATTCGTAAGGGTAGCTCAGAAATGTAAATTTTAACTGTGAGGTTGTGTTTGACGGTTCGAATGAACCAGCAAACGAACCAAACAACAGATAAATGCATGAATGAATAATTGCACTTTTCCTTCACTTTACAATTTTAATCTGATATCAGCGGTAATGGCGAAAACCTGCTACACTGGTTTATCATGTTTTCTGGTCGATATCGTCTCGAATAGCGCGGTTTGTGCAGTTAAAGCCAATCTACTAGCCAACTCATTTCAGGTTGGACTGGAGTAGTACGCCGGCTTACCACGCATGCCGTCGAGAGTTGTGGACGATTGACAAACTCTGGTGAGTGGCACGTTCCTTGTGACTTTTCGCTTGGAGGCCGATCACACATGTGGACGGTCGTAAGGTGACTGCTTGTCGGCACTGCGTGATATGCTTCCTCGAAACTACGGTGTGTGTGTGTGTGGGGGGGATATTTTCAGTGGATAAACTCCACCGACAATGCGACTGGGAGGTTTTGCACTGGGACGTTACTTCTTGGTATGGTGGTTTTGCAATGAGCAGGTATGGAGGTGGCGTTCACTGAAGGCGCCGAATATCAGTTAACAGTGGACATGCTGATATCAAACGTCCGTCGACTACCCAGTATGGAGCTGCAGAGTGATGGCTTATGTGACCCATCCGATCATGTCTTCTCCACACTCATGGTTGACCATCTCGCTGAAAAAAGGCAGTTAGTCCGTCTGTCCACATTGTATCAAACATTCGATCATATACTACTAACTATAGGGTCCATGCCGACAAAGTCTGCGATAGTAGTTTTGACTCAACCTATCGAAGATGGCATGACCGCTCGTGTGCCACAGAAACTGAGGTACCTACATCTTCAGACACTCAATCTGATGCGTCGGAGAGAAACGGACCACACAAACTCAGATGATATCGCTTAGCAGTCATGTGTTTTAGGGTATTCACACGTGCACATGGGATGGGACGTAGATTTCATCCCGCATAAACCTTCGCAACCACGATACCGAGACTTTTCCTAATCGATTTCATCTCTCACAAAGTCGTTAAATGTTGAACACTGCTGCGCATTCCCGCACATTGAATTGACCACGCGGAGAACAGCACACCCCTCAGCAGTTGATGATTTGGAATGCGCAATGCACGACTAAACCAGCAAAGCTTCCGGCACTGGCACATTCTTCGATTGAGTTCCTCGTTGCACAACCGAACGTCAATTTTCAACTGTCCCGTTTCGAATTCATTTGCACCGATAACCAAGACCATTGGGATTTGGTGATGTGGTTCTTTGCAGACATGGGTGTCCCAACTTAGCAAACATGACCCAACGGAGCCCTAGAGATTCGCCCATTGACCTCATCTGTCACAATCAATCGGAACAATACAACTTCGTAAGTGGATAAGGCATTCCACGACTTCGAGTACCGCTACTCGGATAATGAGTGACATGTCCAGCAGAACGGCCATACGCTTGTAGATGCGAAGCGCATGCCAAACTGCCAAGTGACTTTCGTCAGTTCATCCAAAATCGACGGCGACTTATGCTAGTCTTCCAACACCAGATCGATATCGTCTGAGTATTCCAGATCGACACAGTTTTGATCGGCCGTCGTTTGAACACCAGTGTTGTGAAGGCCACTTAGCGTCCGTCCCATAATTTTGACGATCAAAAAGTTGACTAAGAACGGGGAGACCACAAAGAAAACTATCATTGTTGAAGCTGTCACCCGAAAATACAGTTGGGAATTGAAGACACGTGTAGATCATTTGAAACAGACAAATCGCCTGAGGAAATTCGGACAAATTTGAACGACATCTGAATGAAGGCATAACAGATATGAGGCCAAAATATTTAAGAAACAAGGACTAGGCAGAACAAAACCATCATTTTTCCAGCTGTCCTGTATGTTCCACCGATCCACACATGCATACGGTAGAGAGTGTAAATGCAGGCATAAAATGAATGAGGCGGATAATCAACACTGATTGAACCAGTTCAACGCTCAATCAAGGGTTCGTTCAGCGAACGGATTTTTAACTGAGATAAAATACGGAGTAACTGAATAGTTCGAATAAATTTTGCCGCCACAATTCATCTTGTTGGCATCAGTTTCCAACGTATGAGGTTTTCGCATATCGCCTCCATTCCGCCTTGTCCGACTTGACCGTTGAGCATAGGCGAGCATCCGCGTACATCATGTGCACACAACGTCGAGCAGCGTCACCATTAGATGGATCATAGTAGATGGATCTACAAGCCACATCCGTCGTGCACCTGTGAATTAAAATAGAGGGAAACGGGTTTTAAAACACCAAGAGACTACTGGATTTGAGGATGCTTGTCTTCAGGTTCCTTTGCTTGATATGCATATATATCTATAACTACCGTCGGGGGGGGGGGCGACCCCGTTCCTGCATTGGACGATGGTCTTGGAATGCTCTCGTACATGACCCCTATACGAAACACTACTCTGCTCGATTGCCACTACAAATGTATACCCTCATTAGGTGGTCATACGCATTGTAACTACACAATCGGACACTCACTTGTGTGCGCAATCTAGTGCTGAAAATGCATCCACATCTTGATAACAGCCGAACCAATTTGGGTCAGTCTCGATGAAGTTCGCTAGACGCATGGGGAATTCCGAGTGATACATTTGCCGCAGAATCCCAGTGGGCAATGGACCACCGTACTCGCAAAAAACGGATAGGGTCACCCAATCACATGTGGTTGAACAATCGTACATGATAGCGTTCTTACATTTCGATATAATTATGGGGTCCCCACCATCTGGTTCACCATTGCTCCATATAATTTCGCCCCCTACTGTTTTATATTCCGGCGTTCGAGGATCAACATCCCGCCATCCGACAGTAGACGGACTCACTTCTGTTAAGAATTGGTTCAACCCGAGCCAGAGATTTGTCTTCTCAGGCAGTTGACGCATAATTTGACGAGCGTTTCGACCAACGAGAAATGCCAAATGTCCACGTGCAGCGCCGAACGTTGCACACATTTGGGAAGCTCTGCAAAATGTAGGTGCACCACCCAAATCGATAACACACAAATGAGGGGATATTATGAAGTAGTCCGAAGGACATCCTGATTGAGCCTGCAAAGCTTGTTGAAGGAGTGCGTATAATGAGAATATCAACATGTTAATGAATACACAGAATTCGGTGGCCGTCTCCGGTATATTTATGTTGAAACAAAAGAGAGTAGGCGCATAGGCTGTTGATTCCACCCAATCCGCGTATCAGTAGGTGGCATAGACAAGAGGACAAGCACTGGTCTCAAAAAAGCCCAGTGAATGGCGATTGGACGGTTGAATTCCATGTTAAAATCCAGCTCCTCTGAATTTGGGGACATGAATCCTTCCAAATATCCGCACAATTCAGTGCCCACTCCACCACAAGGGCCGTTGTCCTCACGGCAGCAAGTGTCTGTTCTGAGACGCTGCAGTGGAAATCGAAAATCCAATGTGTATGTTGTGCTTTCGGCGTAATTTTCTTAAAAAAATTCAATATACAAGTCGTACAGTGTCCGAATTTGGCTACTCTATGAATGGCAAACCTGTCCTGTTTTCGTTTCCATATGCCTTCACTGAAACCATGACCAAAACGAACAAATATAACCGCCATTTTTATAAGGGATACCACTCTCATGGTGAACGGACTCTCTTTGAAATCATCACATGCTATTTCCGGTACCTAGTAGTCGTGTAGCACAAACGACCGCTGGTTATTATCTAAGCTGGGGATAGACGAACACGGTTTTGCAAGGTAGGCATGGCGAATTCTTTCGAATTCCCCCGAATGTCCCCCCATCCACCATCGTTGGTTTTGTTGCTGAAGTCAAGCTGTGCTGAAAAGGTGATTGAGCGAGCAAATAGGACATGAATGGAGCAATTGTATCACGTTTTATAACCGTGAGGACAGTGCATTTCGTAAGGCCATTAGAGTCTGACAGAAAGTAACAAACGCTCGAATTGTTACTTGTCACGCGAGTGAAACTGAAACACACGAACTAACACATCATCTTAAATATGTGCAGACGTTTTAAACAATACTTCTGGGGATCGTTTTAATTCAATTTCAGGACATGATGTTTGTAATTAATGATTCTTTAAAATCTCACCAGACACCTACATTGACTAAGAGCTGCCTCTGTTGCTACTCTGTTTTGCAACTCCCAGTCAGATTGGAAAGGCCTGCAGAATCAGACCTACCCATATGTCTGACATGCCGAGACCAGCTGCTGAAATCAAGCAAGGTATCCCACAGTTTTCTCTCCACGAGCGTCCTCTAGACTTCCAGCATGCATCTAGTTAAGCGAAAGCTAACTAGCACACAAACATGCTCAATGCTTGGATGGGCACACTGGTCACTCATACCCTCTGATTGTCTTTGCTTGGGCAACATAAATTGATCAGCTCCAGGCGAGTTCTTCTTTTGGGACTGAGGCCACGAATTATTGGCAAAGTAGTATAACATAAACGCTGAGAAGTTTAGTGAGGTTACCTAAGGGAACTAACATAATATATCATATCATCCCTCGGTTTAGTCGCAGGTGAACAAGCTTGTTGAATGCGCACTGGCAGCGCGGTGCGCTCAAGAATAAATCATTGATTTGGATGATTCGACTGTTTCTATCCCTTCGACAATGCTATCCCGATTCGGATCGGATGCTCGTGCCGGACACTCTGCTGCAGATTTTTCTTCCAACTACTTACAAATTGGAAGTAGCACTAGATGTGGAGGGAAATCCTTGGGTTAGCGATTGTTACTTTGGTATATCATTTGAGTTTGCCCATTGCGAGATGTATTCAGAAAGGGTTAGGGTCAGTAAAAAAATGACCATGCACACACAACCTTGGTGACAGCTAACGATCCAGGGACTGCGCATGCGGAGCACAACTGAGCAACAACTGTTTTGTGTCACTAATTTGAAGGGGTCGACCAAATTATTCATTGTGTCTGACGATTTCATGTTATATTAGGACGATGATGTGACCTAATTTCACATATGATGCGACCTCAAAACACGATTTCTTTTTAAAGTTTTCAGGTAATCCCAGAGGCGAAATGACAACAGACTATCCATGCAACCGCATTTTCTGAGTAAGATTGAACAGGTTGTCCTGAGCTACGTGGACGCACACGCACCAATTAGGCTGACCATTTCAACCAAAGACATCTCATAGTGGATTGCAATCTCTGTGTGGTGTAACACAGTGATGGTGTATGCTCACTAATCATTGAAAACAATGGCTGGATGGTTCGAAATTAGTCTCCATTGTTTAAATGTGAGTAGTAGGCATAACTTGGAAGGATGTGTTTGCGCAATACACAGGTCACCAACAGAGGCGGAATTAAGACAAACGTTGCAGAATTTGTGAAGTTGCTCTTTCAAATGGAATCAGACATGTGCGAACTTCGCTGGGACGTATATTTTTGACCCATCTCCTTACATTCAATGTTTTACAAAGCTCTCGGCAAGATAGATAGGCACAAATCGTATGGGCAGTTTTGTCACCAAGACATCCGAATTGATGCTGGGATGTATGAAAGCAATTAGGTTCATGGGACGACACTTGGCTGGTAACTCAATCCTTGATGAGTTCATCAACGGAGATGAAATTGAGACCGACTGTATTGGAAATTGGAAATTGGCATTGCGGATGGAATTAGACTAACAGGTGACTACTCCGATCTGGAAGATTTTTGGACATCTCAACTTATTCCGTGGTCTTGACGAGAAACACCAAAGACGATGCATAAAAATTTTGGGTGGAAATTCGTTGGCTTGGTGACCGTGGTGCAGTGCGATCAGTGTTATTTTCGAGACCTGAATTCTTATTGCGGTATTATTCAGCCGAAATGATAGTCTTTGTTTTGGTCCACACTAGACTTTTGTTTCCTGATTCGGCAACGGAAGTTCCGTGTATGTCCGAATTATGTGCCTCTCACGGTTTGTACTCAGTAATCTGTCAGGGTGTGCGAGAATCCACATACATCATATGGACGTAAAGGCCGCAAACCCCATCGTAGTAGATAGATCAACATGCCACATCCAAGTTATACCTATAAAATTACAAGAAGGAGGATTGAGTGGGAAATTAGGAGACTACTGGATTCAAGGATATTTGTCTACAGTATTGCTGAGCAAAATTTCTCTGAGTAAAGTTCGTCGTAGCGCAAGTGGAATTCACAAGTAGGCTCGCTAGATTAAGAGAGAAGTGAGGACCGGGCATTGTCGGAACTCTCCTACGGCACAACAAATATTCGCATGTTTGTAAACATGATCGCTCGACAGTTTACTCGCAAGCGCAACAAACCACCAAGAATACTCCTTTCAATCCCAAGTAGTTCGACCCACATTCCTCTCAATTTAGAGTGATAAAGAATCCAGTTCTATTAGCCACAAGACCCTTTCATTCTGCGCACGATCATTCTCGTTGGCCAGTAGCAGAGCTCAGGTGCGCAAGACACGAGCTTCATTCAGAAGCCATGCATTTGTCTGATCCAGCAAGGAGAATAATCCCGGACAGCTGACGCACAAGGGAAGCGTGTTTTCAGCAGGGCACGATGGCCATAATTAAACTGAACGCGTATGAACAGGCGAGTGGAATGTACGACTTACCCAGTGCATTGAACAGAGCCCCAGCTATTGTCCCAGCTATTGTCGCCAATCGACTACACACCTGTTTATAATTCCAATCGAGGGTGTGCCAGGGATTCGGAAAGCTGTCAGACAGACTTGGTCAGTTCTCACTGGTTACAGAATTTGTGGAATTTGTGTCATTATTACTCAAACTTTCCTTCACATGCTAATTTGAACAAGGCCAAATGTTGACCACTACTCTGCTTGCCCCATTCTGGATAACAATACTCTTCTTGGTAAGCGATGCGTACTCATGCTAAAATATGACCAAACCACCAGAGATTTTGGCACTGAACACATTTTTCGATTGAAGTCACTGTTGCACAATCCAAGACTTGTTCCCAACTGTCTTGTTGAGGATTCACCCACACCGGGCAAAGCAGGCACCCCTTCTGAGAAAACGGATGTCGACGACCTGAAATCGTTTCCGTCTCAGAGGCCACGTATCAAAGCCACACAACCAAACAGCTTCTAACACACCCTCACAACCACGACCCTTAAGAGTCGGGGGTATGTTGCTTCACCGCCATAGGTGTCCCAAATTAACCCAGGTGAGGCGAGCCTTAGAGTTTGGACAATTAACCCCATCTGTCACAGGACTAACAGAATTATTATAGCTTTCAATTCACGTAAAATACTCCACAAATTCGAATACCTATTTTCGGATTGTAGGTGGTGCGTTAGGTAGCTGCATGTCCGGCAGCAACATTCTACATACTGTGGGCACAAAACGATTATTCAATGGAATTTGACGTGCGCTTTCTTCTGTTTCGGAGACGAGAATAGCTCAGATCGACATTATGTTCGCCAGTAGCAGTTCGAACACACCAGGAAACATCCAAACTTCATCTAATTATTTCGTTGATCACAAAATGGGGTAGGATTGCAAAGGGTGGGCTCCTCCCATGAGCGCACATTGACTGCGAATGCTGTATACGGCTATCCTGATGGTCTTGCTCCTAAAAGGGGACTAAAACGAAAGTATTCCGAGTGAAGCTTGAAAGTGAATGCGATTTACAGCTGCAACAAACGTCCAGTGCGGGCGCCTACCGTCTAACGCGTAGTGAAACACCAAGCAGGCTACCAGTGAACTCAAAGGGAGAATTCTAATTCTTCCAAGCGCCGAATTGGCTGATTCGTTTAGAACTCCATTTCAATGAACTGAGCACTCAGTACTGATCTCCAAAAACATGCACAAATTAAATCCGGGGATAATTTGGAATGCAGATTCATGCCAAAATAAACGTTTGGATAAACTGGCTAACCAGAGAAACAATCCAAGCATAGCTTCGCATACCTCCCGGCTACCGCCCATAAAAACATGAGAGAGAGAGAGAAGGAGATGCGTGAACCAATCACCAATGAGTTATTAAATCAGCGACATTTTAGCCAAGGAGCTCATGGAATTGTCTGATAAAACACGGGGTTATCGAAGAGTTCCAATCAATTGTGACGCCACACCTCAGTTTCCGACGTATGAGGTTTTCGCATATCGCCTCCATTCCGCAGTCCCCGATTTGACCGTTGAGGGTAGGCGAGCATCCGCATACATCATATGTACACAAAGTCGATTAGCATCATCATAGTAGATGGATCGACATGCCACATCCATCGTGCACCTGTGGATTAAAAAGAAGGAAACGAGTTTTAGAAAAATTGGGAGAATAATCGATTCGAGCACATTTGCCTTTGGATTGTTTTCCTCATAATACTTCATCATGCATGTAAATGCTATCGGGAGGCGACCCGGTTCCTGCATGAAACGATGGTCTTGCAATGCTCTGCTCTATGTCCCCTATAAGAAACTCTCGCAACCTTGCTCGAATGCGATCACAAATATATACCCTGATTGAGTGGTCATAGGCATTGCAAATAAACAATCAGAAACGCACTTGAGGGCGCATTCCAATTTCGAAGATTTCTTCAACATACGGTGACAACCGTACCAGTTTTGGCTAGACGTAGAAATAGCTTAGGTGCACAGGAAAATCCGAGCGATACTTTTGCCGCCGGTTCCCAGTGGGCAACGGACCAGCGTATTCGCAATAGACAGACAAGGGCATCATACTGCATGTGGACGTACAATCGTACATCGCTTTCGACCTACAGTCCGAGATAACTATTGGGACCCCGCCACCTGGTTCACCACTATGCCATTGAATTTCACTGCCCACCGTTGTGTATTGCGGAGTTCGTGGGTCGACATCTCGCCATCCGACAGTAGACGGATTTGGGGCTGTCAAAAACACATTTAACCCCAACCATAAATTTGTGCTGACAGGCAGGTGAGGCATAATTTGACGGGCGTTTCGACCAACGAGAAATGCCACATGTCCACGTGCAGCTCCAAACTCTGCGCACCTCTGAGCTGCCGAGCAGAATGAATCTGTTTGCCCCAAATTGACAACACACAAATCCGTGTGGCGGATGGGAGAATAGTTTGGTGGGCAACTTGAACATGTGCTCAAAGCTGCCTGCAGCATTAAAATACACAATTGCTTGATCATCAAATCCATGATGTGATGACGTCACCGATGTCTACCATCATCTACCGTATATTTATGGGAACAAATTCAGACGCACACAGGCTATTACCAACAGCCAATCAACGTGTGTCGCCAAACGAGACATGATAGCATCCATGATTTTCAAAGTGGATTCGTTACGCGCTGATTGGACAGCAGGACTGTCCGCCATAGGCCAGTGTAATTGCTTGAGATGTCGAGGTATGTGAATTCTCATCAGTCAAGGAACACTGCCTCATGCAATAGTTCCAATTCAGCTGATTCGTCATTCATTAATCGCCTTAAAAGATGCACGATGCACTGTTTCAGGCAATCTTTTACTTCATATGCATGGCGTTTGGCATTGCGACTGGTACCTGACTGGGTTTTCGTAGCCACTCTGTTTCGTCACCTTTGACAACAGAATAACTGTCGTGTTTTGGTATCAGTTGTGCTGCTGCCATTGTGCCCTGGGAAGGTCCATCGCAAACTCAAATAGTTCCACCCTTATCCGTTTGGGAAGGCTACGTTCATCTGTCGCTCATCTTTGTCCAACCTTCTTCGATCTGATGATCTATTTCACCTGATCTACAAGTGTTGTCAAACAGAGATCTGTTTCTGCGTTTCAGCACCCAGAGCCCACTCGGTTACGATGGATCTCTGAATGAATCAGGCACTTTTGCGTTTGTAAGAGTATAGGATTCTCCCGTTGAGATCACTGGTAATCGATTTCCTGCCCCGATGCGCCACAGACAAATTAACTGTTGTTCTGGATGGCCCTTTCAGGTCTCAATCGGATTCCCACAGGCGTTCGTTGTAACATGTTCGCAGTATTCCGGAAGCAAGCGTTTGATTATAGGGATCGCCTTCTTCACATTCGAGCAGGATGAGGAGTCCGAGAAGGATGGTCACTCTCTTCAATTTTGTGATCAACAAAATGAATGTTAGAACGTATTTAGTATCGCGTTAACGAAAAGCTTGTCGAAAGTTGTCCCCTTCTACTCATGCGCCACGCACGCGTAAATGATAAGATCATGCAACTGGACGATACGCCACTTAGAAACCAAGGAGACGTACTCCAATTGCGGATAGTTTTAACCAAATTGATAGATGTATTATTTTCGATTGCAGTTTGACAGATGAGGCCAATAGATGACACTCAAATTCTTCGGTTGCATTTGCCAATTTGGGACGTCTATGGGAGCAAACGTGCACATCCTCAAATCTCAAGTAAATTGCACATCATTCTACGGCATCGGCTGTTCGTTCGTACGTCTTTAGGATGTTGCCTGTGATGTTGCCGAACTGAGACATCCTCCGTTTTCCGATATCCCTCGACTCATAACCCCAGGGTATGTAAACTGGAACCAGCGAATTCGCAGCGAGGCAACCAGAAAAACACCGTTCACTTGTGCCACACAGACCTCATTCCAAGATTGTATCCACCGCCTAGAT
Source organism: Clonorchis sinensis (assembly GCA_003604175.2). Classification (NCBI taxonomy): domain Eukaryota; kingdom Metazoa; phylum Platyhelminthes; class Trematoda; order Opisthorchiida; family Opisthorchiidae; genus Clonorchis; species Clonorchis sinensis. Next base: position 26,910,329 of record CM030373.1, on the reverse strand, counting down.
CTGTGTTGTAGTGGTCATGAATTGCGAATGACGAATCGCCGTTTTCCGAAGGCGGTGTTGCTTACCGTGCTCAATTGAGGGTGACGCGAGCAGAGAGGTGGTCAAGCTTACGAGTCTCCTGGTAGACAAAGTCAATTCCGTTCTCTGCAGCATTGATTGTCTTTAGTATTCCTGATTATGAAATTATCAGGAGCCTCACTTAGAATATGTAGGACAGGCGCATCATTCAGTCACATGCTGGTTGAAATCCAGTGAGACACTATAAGGCCCATCATCTCCGCATAATGTGGGCGAAATATGAATTCACAGAAGCGCTTACAAGAAAGAAGAGCATGCATTATCTGCCTTCAAGGAAATCAAGTCGGTGCTAAGATAGCAGATGCGAGATCATTTGAAGGAAGAATGCGATGGGGACAGGAAATTTTTGTCACGAGGCAGACAGGGACAGCCATCGGAAGAGATCTTGATGTAGATCCCAATTTGACTGCGCTCAAAAGCACACTTTGTATTCATTAAAATGACAACATTCACTGAGCTAACTTCCGAGCGCCAGCATTACTGTACTTGCGCTTCGGCAAACGGAGAAATGGAACAGCCTATGGGGTGAGGGTAGGAGCATTGTCAACATGCCTTACCACAGAGGGAGGTTAAGATTGTACAGCGAAAAAGTCGTTCAACAGTCTTACAAAATGTCGGTGGACCGTCAGGGAGGACATTGCTACGCACTGACCGCACACACGGGTCCAAATGGTTGTGTGATTGGTTAGCAGCAGCTGAACACCAGAATGCTTGGTCCGATTTCGTGTACTGTCACTGCTCCTGAAGATTGTCGCCACGTTTCTCCTCGTGCATTACTGCCTGGTCAGTGCAGATATTTGTTGCCCAGTGTTCATTTCCCTCCGACTACACACATATCGAACCTGAGGCCAAAACAGACCTAGCTCACTCAAGCGACCAGCTCCAACATCCCGAAGCACTCCATCATTTCTAGTTCCATGTGGCCCACTGCATTCCATGAAACTCGTGTACGATTTGCTGAAATTTAGTCGGTTCTCAAAGATGTGTGTTCCCTGCTAAGTGTTCCGATGGAGCTCAAGTGCTGCGCCCACATGACAATTGTCTCTTTATATCCAATGTTCCCAGTAAGACCCACAGTATTCAAGGGGCAAATAAACCCAGGATATCATCAGGATGAAGTCTCCATGCGAAGCAGCGAAAACATCTATTCGAATACAAGTTGAGTAGATGTCGCTATGGTGATGACCGCGCATCAGGTGACTGATCCGAATGGAAAGTAAAATGCGGACTTCCCGATCACCATTTTCGTAGCGCTTTTTTCGAAACTGTATTTCCGGGAATTATGTCAAGGATTCGGTGGATAACATCTATTTTGGAGTTCAAGTCAACAGAAACCACCAGGAAACTGAGATCGAGCATACGGGAAATAATTTACAACAGCTCACAGCAGATGAGTATGAAAGAGATTACGAAACGCTCGGGTGCTGTCGGTGCTACTCGCCTTCCAGGATTGGGACTGCTTGATCCCCACTGCGCGTGGTTCGAGACTTTGCAAGATTTGTCTACCAACCGATGTCAGTGGCGACCTTGTTGCCAGTTTCTATCCAGATTTCCTGAGTGAATGTTTGGAGGTGGAGGCACTCTCAGAATGAGCTAGCAAGCAGAATGAGCAAGCTAGCACTAAGTCCCTTCTCCATCCACCTTTATTCTTTTCTGTAAAATAAGGCTTTCAAATAAATCATGGTTGTACGGCAGTGAAGCATCGGTGTTGGCCATTGATATCATGCTGTCGATGATGATGATGATGATGATGATGATGATGATGATGATGATGATGATGATGATGATGATGATGATGATGATGATGATGATGAGCTCACAGCAGAAATCACTGGAGAGTGGACTATGTGGCACACTAGAATCACGACAATCAGGTTCGTTTAATAGTCTCTGAAAAATTTTGGCGCAGCATTTATGTACTACTTGCTACAGTTCTAGGGAAACTTTGGAGACCCAGTAAGGTTATTCGACAACATTGGTGGAGACACTTACCAGAGCAACCGTTGCACAAACTGAGGTTCGTTCGGTAAACTAGGGCTGTAGTACCATGAACGGCTGTTAATATAATCGCTCATTTATCAGCATGTATCCAAGCAATCTATCGAATGAGTCGGCCAAGGTGTCAGTTTTCGGTTATGACTGTTTACCATTGCGTCCAACCTTCCACCTTTCCACATTCCGTCAGTAAATTGACCCCGAAACGAGCAAACAAAACCGAGTGTATTATGTGAGAGATGGTTGCCCTACAATTGCGGTCAGATTTGAATTCAATTCCAGAGTTCAACATTTTCCTGCAGCTATTTGTGTCGCCATCATCGAGCTGATCAGTGAACAACCGTGTAACCGAGCAACACAGTATCATTCCGCACACCAAACGAAATGCAGTAGGCGATACTCGCACAAATCTCGTCGGGCAGTCGCAGTCCTTGATAAGGTGGGGATCAAGGGATAGCCAAACGAACACAGAAAAACTAGCCGCATACGGAAACGAAGGAGTCGCCGTGACCCCTAAAGCCAGACTCGAATATCCACAAAGAAGGCATACCGGTCAGACTAAAAGCAACGCAGTGAATGAACGGCAAAGTGAACCGACCCGACAGCGTGTACGCTTAGGCAGCGCAGTAAATGGACGTAGTGAACTGACATGAACAGCAAGCATGTTTTGGCACTCAGGATTTCATTATACCCATATTTGTCTGTGTCAGGCTGACGGACATGAGATGGCACCGCCCATTCCGTACACAAGGCTTAATGATGACACATTGGAAATTTACTCGAGTTATCCATTCGATCAACTAAGATGCCAGATCTCCTCTTGCTTTAGTAATTCTTGATGTACAATGTACCGATTATGTTAATCAAACCAGCACTTCAAAATACATTTACAAACAATGAGGTTTGTTTCGCGCTCAGCGGATCTACACACCACCGATCCCACCGAGAAGATGCCATATTCCAGTTATGTTTGCAACCATTCGGTGATCAACTCACGTGATTTGCTGCAGTCCCACACTTGCCTCCCGTTCCAACTCTCAGAACCGCATTCGGTCCATTTGGTTCATTGCGACCAAAGTCACCTCTCAGTTTTCTCTTAAGTATTACCTGAGAACTGCTGCTACTTAATCGAATTGGCTAAATGGGCCATTGCATGAATGGTTCTGTTGGCTGATCGGATTTTCGAAGCCCCAAACTAACCAACCATTCTATGCATGACGAATACAATTCTCATTTCAGATTGCTGCTAGCACACATCACTTGGTCATGACGAATTGCTGACTGTTCGACAGAACTCATGCATGAGAGAGTTTGAGTATTTGTTCTCCACTCTCGCAGCCGTATAAGCCCAATGAGATATACAGCCGTGTGTGAAGACCGTGGAACGAAATGAATCATTTCCGAACTTTCGGTTCCGGAAGTCCAGTGACATTTGTCTGCGTCACCGGAACATACTGTCAGATATCTGTGGTTGTACGAACTGAGACAAACTGACCGTCTGATTGGTTTACAGCTGCTGCAGGACAGCATGCTCCATCCGATCTCGGATGTTATCGATGCTAATGAAGATTTCTGCCACATTTGCGCACACGTAGACTAATGCCTGGTTCACTTAAAATTTCCGTCATAGGTGGTTTAAGTCATAAGTAATTTATCGGTTTCCTTCGACTGTGAAAACTTCGAAAATAACATGGTGACCAACCATGCGTGTGTGCATTCATTCTTGGTGCTCAAATTGGTCCTTGATTCTCCGTTTTGTGTTGCATGCACGGAATTCATGCGTGAAAATCACGGTGATCTTGCAGTTGCGAATGGAATCGTCACTAATCCTCGAAATAATTGGTTAAATAGGTGGAAGTATTTTATGAGTGTCTAACAGTGAATAAGTCATCTAATTTGCACGCGCGTGTATCCCAACAGTGAGGCCGTCAAACGAGGTAAAACTGGGAGAAATCTGGTTGAAATTAGGAACTCAGCGTTGCACACGGAATCAGACTGACAGGTGAGAACAGTCCTAAAATTATACTTGGTGGATATCTCTCCTATGTTCCACTGAATTTGGATGGAGGTTGGCGATAAAAGTGGATTTAAAAATTCGTCTGAATTTCGTCACCAAGGCAACCGACTTGCTGTCACTTGCTTGTAGATGTGAAATATGAACATAACTTGGTGTTGGGTTTGATACTTTTCTGAAAAACCACACATGAATAATTAAGAGCACGAAGGAAACGACTCACAAACTTGCTGAAAACTCTTCGACAGACCACAATCGGTTTCACCCTTATTGCATTTGTTCAATGTTGGATGAGACAGTGTCCAAATAATCGCCTTTGCTTCTTGTTTGATTGATGGAACAGTAGGCCCTTGAGTTGCAACGTGTGAAGGAATGTGTGTGCCTACTGCAGTTTGGAACAACTTTTGGGCTACTCACTCTCTGTTCCCCATCCCCGCCACTCTCATCACACGCATCCCAATCAGTGCGGAGACAGATGGAAGGGCACGACAATGTGTGAGATGGGCCAAAGCCCGCAAGAGTTCAGCTGTTGTTTACCACTCAGACTGGTAGTTTATCTCGGTTCAAGTAGAACAACTAGAGACCAGTTGGCCAGAATTCATCCCGCCACACATATCTGACAGCATGTTCCAGTGACACGGACAATTGCCATTGGAATTTCGCGTCCCAAACGTTGAACCTCAGATGGAGCAAATACTTTCAAGCAGGCAAACGTCGCTGCACCTAACCGTCGCTCAGGGAGATTTCTACTCGTGCTCCCTCCATCCAATTTTGAAGATGTATCCAACACTCGGTAACCACCAAACCGGTTTCGGTCGGACGTGAAGATTTGATCTAGGTGCACAGGAATATCCGAGAGATACTTTTGCCGCAGCTCTCTAGTACACTACGGATCACCGTATTCGCAATAGACAGACGCGGACATTCTATTTTCGGTGTGGGTGTACAGTCATACATTACTCTCGACCTACAATCCGAGATAACTATTGGGACATTGCCGCCTGGTTCGCCAACTGTTCATTGAATTTCACCCCTACCTTCGTGTATTTAGGTGTTCGGGGGTCGACATTGCACCATCCGACAGTAGACCGATTTGGGAGTGTCAAATACGCATTTACCCATTCATTGGTGCTACGCCAATCGGTGTTATCAAATGGACTCGTAGCGCTGTGTTGAGGCATCATGCTAAAAATTCGGAGACGTCCCATTCAACGTGCGTTTTGGATTATTGATAACGGAACGGAGTACCGAAAATAAGGACGGATAATTGAACGTTGGATGAGGTGGGGGGAATTCCAAATCCGCAGATGTGTCGCGGAATCTCGGACACAGCGGGTGGAATGCTGCCGAAACCATAATCCGCTTGCGAGCAACTGATCCAAAAGACTCTTGGGTATTCTTCCACGATTTTCCGTATCGGAAGCGCTCATGGCGTCTAACCTCATTGGATCTTTGGTACCATGAGTTCCTCTAAATCGGACACGACTGTCGAGTTCGAACTGCCTGTCGACACAAATGAAAGTGTGGAATCAATATTTGGCGGATGGTAAGCCCCGGTAATTCCGTATATCGTCATATCTCTTCACCAGCTAGGGGGCATGCCCGCATCAAGGGGTGCTAATCATCCTGAAAACACGAACTAGATAATACCAACTTATTATACGACAGTGTTTCACAAGAATTCACCAAAAGAAGGTACGCAAAGTCATTGTATTCACTGTGGATTGTTACAGCACTCACCTAATTTCAATCCTTGCGAGAGTACATTCCTTTATCTGGATGTCTGGATGCTGTTGCTTGAGATACAGGCACGAATCTGCTACCGGTGAGTTCTTCAAAGCGTCCTGAAATAGTCTGGAATTGTTTTGACAAAGCGTGAGTTACGTAAATTTGAGAAAAGCAAAATGAAGCCGAGTAAATTAAATTAAAGTGCCCTTCCTTCGCCTGAGTTCAAGGTGGCCAAATTTCCGATGGAAGTACGACAGCCTCTTATAACGTGAGAAAGTCTATTGGTTACATCCGAATCGGGCCCCCCAGACGATGCGATACGGACATCATAGAAGTACAGACACACGGTTGTCCATCAAACACACAGCTAGGGTCTTACCACATAGGATGGTTGATCTGTTAAACCAGGTTACTTGGTTGTTCCTTCGTACCACACCAATGGCGACGTTCGCGCCTTGACCATTTTCTCATCCGCTCAGCTGGTCGCATGTTGCTAAGCCTTGTTTGGCACGATCTTCTCACGCGCCGGCTCTCCGGACAGTATGACGACTGACCATGACTTCATTGCGACGCTTCATTCTCTGTGCATGTACTTTTAGGCCTGGATGCGGAGCAACTGTGTTGTTTGGCTGAGAACTGTTTCCCTGAGGCAATGCTGTCTCAATTAGTTTCATCTCTTTTTTGGGAAACGGAGACCAATATCAGGCTGTTCGGATTCAGCGCTTTGAAACGCGTGACTTTCAGCCGCTTGTTATCAACTTATATCAAATACTCCTGACAGCGACACATTCGAGAAACTCCGTTTATTCCGACTACTTATAATGTGATAGTAGCACATGTGGGAGAGGTGTCCTTTAGTGAGGCATACAAATATTATCCCCTACCAAACCCTATTATGTAGCAGTTGAATGATAATGACACATCGGAGCATCATTCGTGCACCTCACTGGATGTTTTTTCTCCATTGAATGTCAATGACAGAGCATGATCTCAAAGATAACTGATAGTGTGTATATCGCGTCGGATCGTCACGGTTTAAAAGAAACCTAGTAGACAGCATATTTTTCGAGATTTTCCACACTTGAACAATTCCACGCAAATAGCGGACCCAGCTGCCACGTATTTTCGAATCATTTGAATCTATACTTCATCGCAATCCCCAAATGTCCACCAGAGATTTCGGTTAAATCTTCTCCAGGCGAGTTTCCGATCCCTATGGGCGGTAGGAATATTTAACAGAACCACCAACCACCCTATGGTGGAATTATCGCAGAGGTAAGAAAACAGATGCCTTCCAGCCTTCCGGTCACCCAATAGTTTCGGAGAATCCCACTCACGCATTTCAATAAATTGCTGAATTCACTGAGAATGCAAATCGTCGCGTTCAAAATATTCCTTATGTTACCATCCACTGAACAGATGGATCGCCAAGGAGTTGTTCACCAGGAGAATGTTGAAGGGACGTAGTGGAATTGCGATGGGATGAACGACCAGCCTGCGTTGCTTTCGGCCGAATGTTCAGGAAATGGGATGATATTCCTGCTCCATATCCAATAGCGATTTCAGTATCCACATGGGCATGATTCCAAAACCATTGGTGGAAAAGCGAAACGCAGAGAAGTCGCGACAGCGGTGTCCGTTGAGACAGGGAACCAAACGGAAGTGCGATGATCGGTTTGCAGCTGCAAGTGCTGACTCATAGGTAAATTACGGGAAGTCTGTGGAAGAGGAATGTTCAAGATCTCTTGAATGATTTACAAGTTGATTTAGTTTATATCAACGTAGGATGTTTTGAGTTAAACTGAAGTGGTTATTTTCGCCTCAAGTAATCAAATTCACCCTTCGAACACCAACATCAAAATATAGGGTCCCCGACTCCCCGACCAACAAAATCTCAGAGGCGTCTAACTGATTTTTTGCCATCTGAAAATCTCTTGAAACTTAAAGATCGATGTAGACGAAAACCATCCGACTGATGATCGTGGCGACCGTCGGCGTTTAGCAGACACAAATCACGATAAATCATTGTGAATTCCCAGGATGTGGGACAAAGCATCCGTAAAAACAGAGCAGGAAACCAGCAGGTTCAGTTGTTCGGTGTCGGGTCAACGAACTCCCACATCAAACTTAACTGGCGTGGATGGAAATGAAGGGACGGTTTGCAGTTGTGTCATGATACTTTGGACGTGGCATGTTGATCCATCTACTAGGGAAGCTGGATCCACATGATGTATGCGGATGCACGCCAACCCTCACAGGTTAAGATGAACATCCCGGAATGGAGGCGATATGCGTAAACTTCATATTTTGGAAACTGACGCCAGGAAAGTGAGGCGCAAAATCTCTTGGACAATCTCTGCCTAAAATGTCGCTGACCAACAATCATCCGATGTCTCGCTGTACAGATTCATTAAATCATGGCTGACCACATCATTCATTCCCTGCCCGCATTAATGTACTATATTCTCTGCGTTTTTGACTTCGGACAATGCAAAACAGTCAAATATATCTGTTTTGTTTCTTAAGTGTTCCCACCTCCTACCCGTGTGCTCATATGTCCATGTCATGTTTGTCCACCCTTGTTCGACCTAACCATCTATTTCATTTGATCAACAAGTGTTCTCAAGCAGAGATCTATAACTGCGTGTCGGCACCCAGAACCCACTTGGTCACGACGGTTTTCTAAATGAATCGGACACTTTCGCGCTTGGGAGAATATAGGCTTCTTCCGTTGAGATTGCCGGTAATCGATGTACACGTTACAGTTTCCGCCGGCAAGTTGCTATACCCCACGGATACGTGCAAAAATTCAGCGATCAACTCAAGTAATTCGCTGCAGTCCCGCACCTAAAACGCGTCCCAACTCTCAGAACCGCATCCGGTCCATTTGTTTCATTGCGTCCAGTGTTAGACTCTCAGTTTGCTCTTAGGTTTTATCTGATAGCTGCACACCGAGATGCTGCTAATTAATCGAATTGGTGCCTATCTACCGAACTGACTATTCAAATAATGGTTATGTTGTCTGACCGGATTTTCGCTCACCGTATCCATATTCCTTTCGGGGATTGCACCACAATCCAATGAACTGACATCTCCATTTTCACTTAAATCCCGAGGCTCAGTATCTAAACCTCTAGTCGTTTCGCAGGATGGATGAACCTCACAGATTCCCACAAACGCCAGTACAGTGATGTCCTGGCCGATTGAATTCTTCCGTTATGCCTTTCCTCTTCGTATGTGCTGCTGTATGCAAGCAGTTGTTCCTCACACTCGCAGGCACACATTCCTGGTAACGGAGTGAAGCAGCCTCTGATGATCTATGAATTCTTGGTACAGATCAGCAATCTGACATCGAGTTTGAGCCAGTCTGTTCTACACATTGCTGACACACAAGCTGACCGACTTGTAAGTTTGTGGACCCCAATTTGGACAGACACAATGTCATATTGTCTTGGAGTGCATGCATGACATTCGTTGGAATTCAAACGCCGACTACGCAAAATTGACAGCTGTAACATGAGTGCCGTTGTACTTCATCAACCAGTGAAATGAGAGATGTGTTATCACCATGGCTTACAACTCGGGCAAGTAAAGATTATACTGCGTAGACACCGTCCCAGAATTTGTCAAAAAGGCAATTTACAGTCACAATGGACCTCGTTAGAGATTGTGGTCACAACCGAGGGTGCGGATGATCAAGGTGGCCCGGATGAGATTTGCCTCTTCACAGCTGACTGACCGAGAGACAACGGAAAATGACTGGATTACTCGAGTTCGCGGACATGCTCCAAGTATCTGCGTAAACGAGTAGAAATCTCCCTGAGCGGTGGTTGGGTGCAGCGACCTGTATAATACGTCTGCATGCATTCCCATATCACGGTAGTCTCATGTCAGGTTGAAAGTATTTGCTCCATTTGAGATTAATCATTTTCGAATTTTGCGATCCAGAATTCCAGTGATATTTGTCTGCGTCACCGGGAAATGCTGTCAGATATGTGTGGCGGGATGAACTTCTGGCCAACTGGTCTCTAGTTGTTCTACTTGAACCGAGATAAACTACCAGTCTGAGTGGTAAACAACAGCTGAACTCTTGCGGGCTTTGGCCCATCTCACACATTGTCGTGCCCTTCCATCTGTCTCCGCACTGATTGGGATGCGTGTGATGAGAGTGGCGGGGATGGGGAACAGAGAGTGAGTAGCCCAAAAGTTGTTCCAAACTGCAGTAGGCACACACATTCCTTCACACGTTGCAACTCAAGGGCCTACTGTTCCATCAATCAAACAAGAAGCAAAGGCGATTATTTGGACACTGTCTCATCCAACATTGAACAAATGCAATAAGGGTGAAACCGATTGTGGTCTGTCGAAGAGTTTTCAGCAAGTTTGTGAGTCGTTTCCTTCGTGCTCTTAATTATTCATGTGTGGTTTTTCAGAAAAGTATCAAACCCAACACCAAGTTATGTTCATATTTCACATCTACAAGCAAGTGACAGCAAGTCGGTTGCCTTGGTGACGAAATTCCAGACGAATTTTTTAAATCCACTTTTATCGCCAACCTCCATCCAAATTCAGTGGAACATAGGAGAGATATCCACCAAGTATAATTTTAGGACTGTTCTCACCTGTCAGTCTGATTCCGTGTGCAACGCTGAGTTCCTAATTTCAACCAGATTTCTCCCAGTTTTACCTCGTTTGACGGCCTCACTGTTGGGATACACGCGCGTGCAAATTAGATGACTTATTCACTGTTAGACACTCATAAAATACTTCCACCTATTTAACCAATTATTTCGAGGATTAGTGACGATTCCATTCGCAACTGCAAGATCACCGTGATTTTCACGCATGAATTCCGTGCATGCAACACAAAACGGAGAATCCAAGGACCAATTTGAGCACCAAGAATGAATGCACACACGCATGGTTGGTCACCATGTTATTTTCGAAGTTTTCACAGTCGAAGGAAACCGATAAATTACTTATGACTTAAACCACCTATGACGGAAATTTTAAGTGAACCAGGCATTAGTCTACGTGTGCGCAAATGTGGCAGAAATCTTCATTAGCATCGATAACATCCGAGATCGGATGGAGCATGCTGTCCTGCAGCAGCTGTAAACCAATCAGACGGTCAGTTTGTCTCAGTTCGTACAACCACAGATATCTGACAGTATGTTCCGGTGACGCAGACAAATGTCACTGGACTTCCGGAACCGAAAGTTCGGAAATGATTCATTTCGTTCCACGGTCTTCACACACGGCTGTATATCTCATTGGGCTTATACGGCTGCGAGAGTGGAGAACAAATACTCAAACTCTCTCATGCATGAGTTCTGTCGAACAGTCAGCAATTCGTCATGACCAAGTGATGTGTGCTAGCAGCAATCTGAAATGAGAATTGTATTCGTCATGCATAGAATGGTTGGTTAGTTTGGGGCTTCGAAAATCCGATCAGCCAACAGAACCATTCATGCAATGGCCCATTTAGCCAATTCGATTAAGTAGCAGCAGTTCTCAGGTAATACTTAAGAGAAAACTGAGAGGGTGACTTTGGTCGCAATGAACCAAATGGACCGAATGCGGTTCTGAGAGTTGGAACGGGAGGCAAGTGTGGGACTGCAGCAAATCACGTGAGTTGATCACCGAATGGTTGCAAACATAACTGGAATATGGCATCTTCTCGGTGGGATCGGTGGTGTGTAGATCCGCTGAGCGCGAAACAAACCTCATTGTTTGTAAATGTATTTTGAAGTGCTGGTTTGATTAACATAATCGGTACATTGTACATCAAGAATTACTAAAGCAAGAGGAGATCTGGCATCTTAGTTGACCGAATGGATAACTCGAGTAAATTTCCAATGTGTCATCATTAAGCCTTGTGTACGGAATGGGCGGTGCCATCTCATGTCCGTCAGCCTGACACAGACAAATATGGGTATAATGAAATCCTGAGTGCCAAAACATGCTTGCTGTTCATGTCAGTTCACTACGTCCATTTACTGCGCTGCCTAAGCGTACACGCTGTCGGGTCGGTTCACTTTGCCGTTCATTCACTGCGTTGCTTTTAGTCTGACCGGTATGCCTTCTTTGTGGATATTCGAGTCTGGCTTTAGGGGTCACGGCGACTCCTTCGTTTCCGTATGCGGCTAGTTTTTTTCTGTGTTCGTTTGGCTATCCCTTGATCCCCACCTTATCAAGGACTGCGACTGCCCGACGAGATTTGTGCGAGTATCGCCTACTGCATTTCGTTTGGTGTGCGGAATGATACTGTGTTGCTCGGTTACACGGTTGTTCACTGATCAGCTCGATGATGGCGACACAAATAGCTGCAGGAAAATGTTGAACTCTGGAATTGAATTCAAATCTGACCGCAATTGTAGGGCAACCATCTCTCACATAATACACTCGGTTTTGTTTGCTCGTTTCGGGGTCAATTTACTGACGGAATGTGGAAAGGTGGAAGGTTGGACGCAATGGTAAACAGTCATAACCGAAAACTGACACCTTGGCCGACTCATTCGATAGATTGCTTGGATACATGCTGATAAATGAGCGATTATATTAACAGCCGTTCATGGTACTACAGCCCTAGTTTACCGAACGAACCTCAGTTTGTGCAACGGTTGCTCTGGTAAGTGTCTCCACCAATGTTGTCGAATAACCTTACTGGGTCTCCAAAAGTTTCCCTAGAACTGTAGCAAGTAGTACATAAATGCTGCGCCAAAATTTTTCAGAGACTATTAAACGAACCTGATTGTCGTGATTCTAGTGTGCCACATAGTCCACTCTCCAGTGATTTCTGCTGTGAGCTCATCATCATCATCATCATCATCATCATCATCATCATCATCATCATCATCGACAGCATGATATCAATGGCCAACACCGATGCTTCACTGCCGTACAACCATGATTTATTTGAAAGCCTTATTTTACAGAAAAGAATAAAGGTGGATGGAGAAGGGACTTAGTGCTAGCTTGCTCATTCTGCTTGCTAGCTCATTCTGAGGTGCCTCCACCTCCAAACATTCACTCAGGAAATCTGGATAGAAACTGGCAACAAGGTCGCCACTGACATCGGTTGGTAGACAAATCTTGCAAAGTCTCGAACCACGCGCAGTGGGGATCAAGCGGTCCCAATCCTGGAAGGCGAGTAGCACCGACAGCACCCGAGCGTTTCGTAATCTCTTTCATACTCATCTGCTGTGAGCTGTTGTAAATTATTTCCCGTATGCTCGATCTCAGTTTCCTGGTGGTTTCTGTTGACTTGAACTCCAAAATAGATGTTATCCACCGAATCCTTGACATAATTCCCGGAAATACAGTTTCGAAAAAAGCGCTACGAAAATGGTGATCGGGAAGTCCGCATTTTACTTTCCATTCGGATCAGTCACCTGATGCGCGGTCATCACCATAGCGACATCTACTCAACTTGTATTCGAATAGATGTTTTCGCTGCTTCGCATGGAGACTTCATCCTGATGATATCCTGGGTTTATTTGCCCCTTGAATACTGTGGGTCTTACTGGGAACATTGGATATAAAGAGACAATTGTCATGTGGGCGCAGCACTTGAGCTCCATCGGAACACTTAGCAGGGAACACACATCTTTGAGAACCGACTAAATTTCAGCAAATCGTACACGAGTTTCATGGAATGCAGTGGGCCACATGGAACTAGAAATGATGGAGTGCTTCGGGATGTTGGAGCTGGTCGCTTGAGTGAGCTAGGTCTGTTTTGGCCTCAGGTTCGATATGTGTGTAGTCGGAGGGAAATGAACACTGGGCAACAAATATCTGCACTGACCAGGCAGTAATGCACGAGGGAGAAACGTGGCGACAATCTTCAGGAGCAGTGACAGTACACGAAATCGGACCAAGCATTCTGGTGTTCAGCTGCTGCTAACCAATCACACAACCATTTGGACCCGTGTGTGCGGTCAGTGCGTAGCAATGTCCTCCCTGACGGTCCACCGACATTTTGTAAGACTGTTGAACGACTTTTTCGCTGTACAATCTTAACCTCCCTCTGTGGTAAGGCATGTTGACAATGCTCCTACCCTCACCCCATAGGCTGTTCCATTTCTCCGTTTGCCGAAGCGCAAGCACAGTAATGCTGGCGCTCGGAAGTTAGCTCAGTGAATGTTGTCATTTTAATGAATACAAAGTGTGCTTTTGAGCGCAGTCCAAATTGGGATCTACATCACTGCCTCGTGACAAAAATTTCCTGTCCCCATCGCATTCTTCCTTCAAATGATCTCGCATCTGCTATCTTAGCACCGACTTGATTTCCTTGAAGGCAGATAATGCATGCTCTTCTTTCTTGTAAGCGCTTCTGTGAATTCATATTTCGCCCACATTATGCGGAGATGATGGGCCTTATAGTGTCTCACTGGATTTCAACCAGCATGTGACTGAATGATGCGCCTGTCCTACATATTCTAAGTGAGGCTCCTGATAATTTCATAATCGGGAATACTAAAGACAATCAATGCTGCAGAGAACGGAATTGACTTTGTCTACCAGGAGACTCGTAAGCTTGACCACCTCTCTGCTCGCGTCACCCTCAATTGAGCACGGTAAGCAACACCGCCTTCGGAAAACGGCGATTCGTCATTCGCAATTCATGACCACTACAACACAGATCTAGGCGGTGGATACAATCTTGGAATGAGGTCTGTGTGGCACAAGTGAACGGTGTTTTTCTGGTTGCCTCGCTGCGAATTCGCTGGTTCCAGTTTACATACCCTGGGGTTATGAGTCGAGGGATATCGGAAAACGGAGGATGTCTCAGTTCGGCAACATCACAGGCAACATCCTAAAGACGTACGAACGAACAGCCGATAACTTAGAGTGATGTGCAATTTACTTGAGATTTGAGGATGTGCACGTTTGCTCCCATAGACGTCCCAAATTGGCAAATGCAACCGAAGAATTTGAGTGTCATCTATTGGCCTCATCTGTCAAACTGCAATCGAAAATAATACATCTATCAATTTGGTTAAAACTATCCGCAAATTGGAGTACGTCTCCTTGGTTTCTAAGTGGCGTATCGTCCAGTTGCATGATCTTATCATTTACGCGTGCGTGGCGCATGAGTAGAAGGGGACAACTTTCGACAAGCTTTTCGTTAACGCGATACTAAATACGTTCTAACATTCGTCTTATCATTTTGTTGATCACAAAATTGAAGGGAGTGACCATCCTTCTCGGACTCCTCATCCTGCTCGAATGGATGAAGAAGGCGATCCCTATAATCAAACGCTTGCTTCCGGAATACTGCGAACATGTTACAACGAACGCCTGTAAGGGAATCCGATTGAGACCTGAAAGGGCCATCCAGAACAACAGTTAATTTGTCTGTGGCGCATCGGGGCAGGAAATCGATTACCAGTGATCTCAACGGGAGAATCCTATACTCTTACAAACGCAAAAGTGCCTGATTCATTCAGAGATCCATCGTAACCGAGTGGGCTCTGGGTGCTGAAACGCAGAAACAGATCTCTGTTTGACAACACTTGTAGATCAGGTGAAATAGATCATCTGATCGAAGAAGGTTGGACAAAGAGGAGCGACAGATGCGAAGGACCTTCCCAGGGCACTGCAATGGCAGCAGCACAACTGATACCAAAACACGACAGTAATTATGTCGTCAAAGGTGACGAAACAGAGTGGCTACGAAAACCCAGTCAGGTACCAGTCGCAATGCCAAATATTCTGTTGTCAAAGGTGACGAAACAGAGTGGCTACGCCAAAGATACTAAACACATCCGACATTCGAATGTAGTTCCCGAAAAAAAACGCTTAGCGCAGTACCGATGCAGTTGAAGGATTACACACCAACCCGTTGGAAAGAATACGTATGAAAAATTAAATGGGACTATATGAGAAAAAATCCGGAGAAGTACGCACCAGAACTGGTAATCAAACAAACCTTAAAAAAACAGACGGTCAAAGACTCGGCGACGGCGGGATATTCGATGGTCAATGCGGTGGAAATCGCCTACATTTTCATGGTGACTGGAGTAGGGGATATACAGCTGGTGAGTCCATGGAAAGCAAACTTCGGTAGACTCATCACATCATGGATTTGATGATCAAGCAATTGTGTATTTTAATGCTGCAGGCAGCTTTGAGCACATGTTCAAGTTGCCCACCAAACTATTCTCCCATCCGCCACACGGATTTGTGTGTTGTCAATTTGGGGCAAACAGATTCATTCTGCTCGGCAGCTCAGAGGTGCGCAGAGTTTGGAGCTGCACGTGGACATGTGGCATTTCTCGTTGGTCGAAACGCCCGTCAAATTATGCCTCACCTGCCTGTCAGCACAAATTTATGGTTGGGGTTAAATGTGTTTTTGACAGCCCCAAATCCGTCTACTGTCGGATGGCGAGATGTCGACCCACGAACTCCGCAATACACAACGGTGGGCAGTGAAATTCAATGGCATAGTGGTGAACCAGGTGGCGGGGTCCCAATAGTTATCTCGGACTGTAGGTCGAAAGCGATGTACGATTGTACACCCACATGAAGTATGATGCCCTTGTCTGTCTATTGCGAATACGCTGGTCCGTTGCCCACTGGGAACCGGCGGCAAAAGTATCGCTCGGATTTTCCTGTGCACCTAAGCTATTTCTACACGTCTAGCCAAAACTGGTACGGTTGTCACCGTATGTTGAAGAAATCTTCGAAATTGGAATGCGCCCTCAAGTGCGTTTCTGATTGTTTATTTGCAATGCCTATGACCACTCAATCAGGGTATATATTTGTGATCGCATTCGAGCAAGGTTGCGAGAGTTTCTTATAGGGGACATAGAGCAGAGCATTGCAAGACCATCGTTTCATGCAGGAACCGGGTCGCCTCCCGATAGCATTTACATGCATGATGAAGTATTATGAGGGAAAACAATCCAAAGGCAAATGTGCTCGAATCGATTATTCTCCCAATTTTTCTAAAACTCGTTTCCTTCTTTTTTAATCCACAGGTGCACGATGGATGTGGCATGTCGATCCATCTACTATGATGATGCTAATCGACTTTGTGTACATATGATGTATGCGGATGCTCGCCTACCCTCAACGGTCAAATCGGGGACTGCGGAATGGAGGCGATATGCGAAAACCTCATACGTCGGAAACTGAGGTGTGGCGTCACAATTGATTGGAACTCTTCGATAACCCCGTGTTTTATCAGACAATTCCATGAGCTCCTTGGCTAAAATGTCGCTGATTTAATAACTCATTGGTGATTGGTTCACGCATCTCCTTCTCTCTCTCTCTCATGTTTTTATGGGCGGTAGCCGGGAGGTATGCGAAGCTATGCTTGGATTGTTTCTCTGGTTAGCCAGTTTATCCAAACGTTTATTTTTGGCATGAATCTGCATTCCAAATTATCCCCGGATTTAATTTGTGCATGTTTTTTGGAGATCAGTACTGAGTGCTCAGTTCATTGAAATGGAGTTCTAAACGAATCAGCCAATTCGGCGCTTGGAAGAATTAGGAATTCTCCCTTTGAGTTTACTGGTAGCCTGCTTGGTGTTTCACTACGCGTTAGACGGTAGGCGCCGCACTGGACGTTTGTTGCAGCTGTAAATCGCATTCACTTTCAAGCTTCACTCGGAATACTTTCGTTTTAGTCCCCTTTTAGGAGCAAGACCATCGGGATAGCCGTATACAGCATTCGCAGTCAATGTGCGCTCATGGGAGGAGCCCACCCTTTGCAATCCTACCCCATTTTGTGATCAACGAAATAATTAGATGAAGTTTGGATGTTTCCTGGTGTGTTCGAACTGCTACTGGCGAACATAATGTCGATCTGAGCTATTCTCGTCTCCGAAACAGAAGAAAGCGCACGTCAAATTCCATTGAATAATCGTTTTGTGCCCACAGTATGTAGAATGTTGCTGCCGGACATGCAGCTACCTAACGCACCACCTACAATCCGAAAATAGGTATTCGAATTTGTGGAGTATTTTACGTGAATTGAAAGCTATAATAATTCTGTTAGTCCTGTGACAGATGGGGTTAATTGTCCAAACTCTAAGGCTCGCCTCACCTGGGTTAATTTGGGACACCTATGGCGGTGAAGCAACATACCCCCCGACTCTTAAGGGTCGTGGTTGTGAGGGTGTGTTAGAAGCTGTTTGGTTGTGTGGCTTTGATACGTGGCCTCTGAGACGGAAACGATTTCAGGTCGTCGACATCCGTTTTCTCAGAGGGGGTGCCTGCTTTGCCCGGTGTGGGTGAATCCTCAACAAGACAGTTGGGAACAAGTCTTGGATTGTGCAACAGTGACTTTAATCGAAAAATGTGTTCAGTGCCAAAATCTCTGGTGGTTTGGTCATATTTTAGCATGAGTACGCATCGCTTACCAAGAAGAGTATTGTTATCCAGAATGGGGCAAGCAGAGTAGTGGTCAACATTTGGCCTTGTTCAAATTAGCATGTGAAGGAAAGTTTGAGTAATAATGACACAAATTCCACAAATTCTGTAACCAGTGAGAACTGACCAAGTCTGTCTGACAGCTTTCCGAATCCCTGGCACACCCTCGATTGGAATTATAAACAGGTGTGTAGTCGATTGGCGACAATAGCTGGGACAATAGCTGGGGCTCTGTTCAATGCACTGGGTAAGTCGTACATTCCACTCGCCTGTTCATGCGCGTTCAGTTTAATTATGGCCATCGTGCCCTGCTGAAAACACGCTTCCCTTGTGCGTCAGCTGTCCGGGATTATTCTCCTTGCTGGATCAGACAAATGCATGGCTTCTGAATGAAGCTCGTGTCTTGCGCACCTGAGCTCTGCTACTGGCCAACGAGAATGATCGTGCGCAGAATGAAAGGGTCTTGTGGCTAATAGAACTGGATTCTTTATCACTCTAAATTGAGAGGAATGTGGGTCGAACTACTTGGGATTGAAAGGAGTATTCTTGGTGGTTTGTTGCGCTTGCGAGTAAACTGTCGAGCGATCATGTGGTTGGGTTTACAAACATGCGAATATTTGTTGTGCCGTAGGAGAGTTCCGACAATGCCCGGTCCTCACTTCTCTCTTAATCTAGCGAGCCTACTTGTGAATTCCACTTGCGCTACGACGAACTTTACTCAGAGAAATTTTGCTCAGCAATACTGTAGACAAATATCCTTGAATCCAGTAGTCTCCTAATTTCCCACTCAATCCTCCTTCTTGTAATTTTATAGGTATAACTTGGATGTGGCATGTTGATCTATCTACTACGATGGGGTTTGCGGCCTTTACGTCCATATGATGTATGTGGATTCTCGCACACCCTGACAGATTACTGAGTACAAACCGTGAGAGGCACATAATTCGGACATACACGGAACTTCCGTTGCCGAATCAGGAAACAAAAGTCTAGTGTGGACCAAAACAAAGACTATCATTTCGGCTGAATAATACCGCAATAAGAATTCAGGTCTCGAAAATAACACTGATCGCACTGCACCACGGTCACCAAGCCAACGAATTTCCACCCAAAATTTTTATGCATCGTCTTTGGTGTTTCTCGTCAAGACCACGGAATAAGTTGAGATGTCCAAAAAAATCTTCCAGATCGGAGTAGTCACCTGTTAGTCTAATTCCATCCGCAATGCCAATTTCCAATTTCCAATACAGTCGGTCTCAATTTCATCTCCGTTGATGAACTCATCAAGGATTGAGTTACCAGCCAAGTGTCGTCCCATGAACCTAATTGCTTTCATACATCCCAGCATCAATTCGGATGTCTTGGTGACAAAACTGCCCATACGATTTGTGCCTATCTATCTTGCCGAGAGCTTTGTAAAACATTGAATGTAAGGAGATGGGTCAAAAATATACGTCCCAGCGAAGTTCGCACATGTCTGATTCCATTTGAAAGAGCAACTTCACAAATTCTGCAACGTTTGTCTTAATTCCGCCTCTGTTGGTGACCTGTGTATTGCGCAAACACATCCTTCCAAGTTATGCCTACTACTCACATTTAAACAATGGAGACTAATTTCGAACCATCCAGCCATTGCTTTTAATGATTAGTGAGCATACACCATCACTGTGTTACACCACACAGAGATTGCAATCCACTATGAGATGTCTTTGGTTGAAATGGTCAGCCTAATTGGTGCGTGTGCGTCCACGTAGCTCAGGACAACATGCTCAATCTTACAGGGCAAATGCCATCTACGACGCCATCGAATGAACATTTCGTCAGCATTCCGCCACTGTGGGTTTACGCGAAGAGAACTCTTGTTTTGAGGACGCAACATATGCGGAATTATCTCACATCATCTTTCGTTAATCCTAATATAACATGGAATCATCAGACACAATGAAGCATTTGGTTGACCCCTTCAAATTGGTGAACGTTACTAGACATTTCAGGTGCACAACGGTTGTCGCTCAATTGTGCTCTGCGTGTGCAGTCCCTGGGTCGGTATCTGTCACCAAGGTTGTGTGTGCATGGTCACTTTTTCACTGACTCCAGCCCTTCCTAAATCCACCTCGCAATGGGTATACTCAAAAGATGTACCAAACTCTCAGGAAAAACATGGTCGTAATATCCCACGTGGTGGAATGAATATTTTGCATTCATTGTTCTGTTTATTCGGCAGCTGTATTCACCAAGTGTTTTTTCTACACTTCTAAGTTAGTTTGTTTGAAAGACGAGGACGAGGTGGTACCCAAAAATATTTTATCGGTTATCCATGAAAGTTGCCACAAATCAACCGTTGAACTTGTCCATACGTCTATCCCAAATTCACCGGGTCACTTTCGCGATTTCGATCCAGGCAACTTCCAAAATGGGAAGGGAGTTTAGACGGAAATCGCTACACATAAGCATACTGAAAACTCTTCGACAACCCATGACCGGTTTTGCCCTTATTCGGGCTTATCAGGTAGATACAGTCCCGAGTGTTCGTCAACCTTATGTTCTAGTTGAACGCAAATTGCAGAAGGTTGACTTACACACTCATTTGTGTATCATTTGTGTAACTGTAGGATTAAGAAAAGGTCTAAATAGAACCACCTTCATAGACGTAATATACTACTCATAAGTTTGCTGAAAATTCTTCGACAGCTCATAACAGGTTCCGTCCCTCTTGAGGCTCATCAGGTAGGCGCAGTCCCCGGGGTTTCCGTCAACCTTATGTTCTACTTGAACCCAACTTCCACTGATTTCCACAAATGCACCCATTTGCATATCGATTTGGTTTTCACGGGAGACTCAACGGAATCTCTCGTTTGTGGTGTTCTTCAGCTGCGAAATCTCGGATATCCTACCAACTGAAACATGAGGCGGCCTGTGTGCAGCACATTCAGTTGAAAAACATCATAAACGAGCGGTTCACCTGAGTCTCTTATGAAAACTAAATGGATTTGCAAATGAACATGTTTGTAAAAAAGAGTATTGCTTACAGTAATAAGGTAGCCAATTTATCGAAGTGAGCCATGAAACTATTTGATGAATTTGTGGCTGCAAGTTAGTGCTCTGATCCTGAAGTTTGATGGTACTAGGCGAATCTTTGTAAAAATTTGCCTAAAAGCGAAACTCCAGCAGAAGGCAAATAAAGTCTTGTTGGTAGAAGAAGTGGTTTTTGTGCTGCGGCATTGGAGGGGTGAGGATGGTTACTTGAGGGGGATCGCAGCTGTTACAATCTGCACCCATTTAGAAATCATTCGGTGGGTCTCCTTTCACTCGCTACACGCACGGCTGCCGCTCACCTGGTGTTGACAGTCAACTGTGGCCAGAATAGACCTATTATGCCAGACATTCATTGGCTGACCAGACCCAGGTATCCTTTCCTTCGCGTGCTTTGCATTTTAACGAGGGTCCGACAGGATGCTGGAATTTTCCAAGCACAGCTGTGCCGATATTAGATTCACAGTTGAATGAGGAGAAGGGATATCACTCCATTTCCAAGAATGTCTATTCACCCACGCAAATACTTTCAGATTATCTCCGACATCGCATACCGTCCTTGGTTTTACGCGATGTACTGTTTTCATTCTACGGTTGGGACTATGTTTACGCTCAAACTAACAATTGCTCACCTAAGGATTTCTCTCCACATCTAGCGCTACTGCCAATTTGTAAGTAGTTGGAGAAAAACTTTGTAGCAGAGCTGCCGGCACGAGCACTCGATACATCTGAACGCTTTGGGATAGTATTGCCCCAAGGATAGAAACAGTCGAATCATCCAAATCAATGATTTATTTTTGAGCGTACCGCACTGCCAGCGCGCATTCGACAACGTTGTTCATCTGCTAATAAACCGATTGATGATGTTATGTTATTTCCTTCACGTAACTTCTCTAAACGTTTCATCGTTTACGTAACATTATTTTGCCAATAATTCGTGGCCTCAGTCCCAAAAGAAGAACTCACCGGCAACTGATCAATTTACGTTGCCCAAACAAAAACAATCACAAGGTATGAGAGACCAGTGGGTCCATCCAAGCATTGGGCATGGTTGTGTGCTAGTTAGCTTTCGCGTACTTAGATGCATACTGGAAGTCCAGAGGACCCTCGTGGAGAGGAAAATGTTGGAGAATTTGCTTGAGTTCAGTAGCTGGTCTCGGCATGTCGGATATATGGGTGGGTCTGATTCTGCAGGCCTTTCACATCTAGATGGGAGTTGCAAAACAGAGTAGCAACAGAGGTAGCTGTTTGTCAATGTAGGTGTCTGGTGAGATTTTAAAGAATCACTAAGCACAACATATATGGCATGAAATTGAATTAAAACGTTCTCCAGAAGTCGTGTTTAAAACGCCTGCTCTATTGAAGTGCATGTTCATCTGGGACCCAGGAACCTGGGAATTCCCGATCTGGTAGAATTGAAATGTGACCGTTCAACACGACCCTCTGCGTTAATGCCATTACTCTTCAGCGTCGTAATTTCAGGGGTTACCGCCGAACATTTCCACTTGAATCAAAAGTAACACGAAGCATTCAACTCACGGTTGTCGAAGTTCTAGGGAGAGATAGCCCCATCCTCTGCTGCAGTTTTCCGTCCACACATTGACTGCGTTTTGCTTCATGGTCTATTCGAAATAATGTCTGAGCCACATCCCAGATGGATGGGCTGATTGTGTGCTGACTGGATAAACAAATGTCCTTGAACGACAGAGGCCAGTTGTGCACAGGTTGTCACACGTATTGGGTAAGACACACTAATTCTCCGGGGCACGCAGATGTCAAAGATTTTCATATCTGAAAACACGGTACCCAAAACGGTTTTCAGTTAACTCTGTGCCGTCACTCGTGTTTCTCAGGTAATATTGTCAAATCTCGCACGTTTCTGGTATGTTTTGAGCAGTACTTGGAGATCCGAAATGCTGAACATTCAAGGATACAGATATTTCGTACACAACCACGAATTCTTGGAAAGCTGTGAAGTCTTGGATTCAAGTTTGAGAACACTGACCATCACAAAACATTTATCTGTTTTCTCTTTTCCAAATTTGGTTATAGCTGTTTCTCAGCTTTTCAGTGCGGTATTGGATGAAATTACCTTCCGGAACCGCGAATGCATCCAATCATTTCGTAGAGAAAATAAGGCAAAACTGACGCTATCTCTCCACCTGATCCACTACACCACTAATTGCTGCTGGATCCGCATGTTTCGACGACATTTTTCTTTGAGATAATTGAAATTATTGTTTTTGTCATTTTGTGACCGCTAAGTGTATAATCAATATAACTGTGCTAAAAAATGCAAGCTAGCTGTGGTCATTTATCCAGCCATATGAAATCGGTCCTGCACAGTAAACAGCGTATCATTAGCGAGGTTTTCAACTTGCTTTAAATTAAGATATTCTTAGTGTAACCTAATCTGCAAGTGAATTTATTAAACGTTTGCTGGAAATTCGGGGACTACACATTTCCAAGGAAGACGAAACGTTGCATTGACGAGGAGTTCGTTCTACGTTATCGTTTCCGCCTTAACTTTTTTGAGAACTTTAGTCCGTTGTTTCCAAAACCCTCTGATTATCGGTAAAAATGTGGGCTAGTATCTGGTCACCACCTTCGACCGCTCATTGACAAATTTGTCCCTATTACTTTTTGTGACGCAGGTAGTGTGGTAGTTTGACAGACAGTAGATGTATTTAAACGTACGTTGCCATCATTTTCTACTGAGGGCGTCATAAGAAACCAGCAGTTCGCACTAGTGTAACTTGGATAAAAAGGCATGAAGTAGGAATATTATTTCTCTAGTCTTATTGGACTATATGGCTGCAAGTGTGGGATACAAATTATATCGAGATTTAAGAACGCCAACATGTACGATTATTCAACCACATGTGATTTGGTGACCTTATCCGTTTTATGCGAGTACGGTGGTCCATTGCCCACTGGGGTTCTGCGGCAAAAGTATCACTCGGAATTCCCCATGCGCCTAGCGAAGTTCATCGAGACTGACCCAAATTGATTCGGCTGTTATCAAGATGTGGAGGCATTTTCAGCACTAGATTGCGCACACAAGTGAGTGTCCGATTGTTTGGTTGCAATTTGTATGTCCACTCATTAAGGGTATATAATACAATTCGCAATCGTGCGGAATGGTGCTTCTTATAGGATGGTGTACCGGTTTACGGCGATTCACATGTTGGTTGGTTGTAGGTAAGAGGCTGTGTGCATCTGAGTTTGTTCCCATAAATATAGGGTAGATGGCGGTAGACATCGGTGACGCCATCACCCCGTGGATTTGTTGATTGTGAATGCGTTTTTTTGTAATGCAGGCAGCTTTGAGCACATGTTCAAGTTGCCCACCAAACTATTCTCCCATCCGCCACACGGATTTGTGTGTTGTCAATTTGGGGCAAACAGATTCATTCTGCTCGGCAGCTCAGAGGTGCGCAGAGTTTGGAGCTGCACGTGGACATGTGGCATTTCTCGTTGGTCGAAACGCCCGTCAAATTATGCCTCACCTGCCTGTCAGCACAAATTTATGGTTGGGGTTAAACGTGTTTTTGACAGCCCCAAATCCGTCTACTGTCGGATGGCGAGATGTCGACCCACGAACACCGCAATACACAACGGTGGGCAGTGAAATTCAATGGCATAGTGGTGAACCAGGTGGCGGGGTCCCAATAGTTATCTCGGACTGTAGGTCGAAAGCGATGTACGATTGTACACCCACATGAAGTATGATGCCCTTGTCTGTCTATTGCGAATACGCTGGTCCGTTGCCCACTGGGAACCGGCGGCAAAAGTATCGCTCGGATTTTCCTGTGTACCTAAACTATTTCTTCACGCTGAGTGTTGGATGCATCTTAAACATTAGATTGCGCACACCACTGAGTGTCTGACTGTTTGATTGCAATGTTTACGACCACCTAATCGGGGTATCTATTCGTATTTGCAATCGAGCAGAGTAGGGTTTCTTATAGGGGACATCGAGCAGAGCATTCCAGGGATCGACTCCCAACGGTGTTTATATACACGATGAAGCATTCTCGAACAATGGAATCCGAAGGTCAGCATCCTCAAATCCAGTAGTCTCCTAGTGTTTTAAAACTCGTTTCCCTCTGTTTTAATTCACAGATGCACGATGAATGTCGCATGTCGATCCATCTACTATGGTGACGTCGATCGACGTTGTGTGCGTATGATGTATGCGGACGCTCGTCTACCCTCAACTTCTATGTCCACGACTGCAAAATGGAAGCGCTATGCGAAAACGTCGTATATTGTGAACTGACACGAACAAGGTTAAGCGTGGCGTCACAATTAATTAGAACTCTTCTGGAACCTTACATTGTACCGGGAAATTTTGAGCTTCTGCCTATAATGTCGCTGCCCGACAATTCACTGATCTCACATGGAACAGACTCAAACAACGATTGATGGCTGCCTGATTCAATCATTTCCCGCATTACTGTTCTACATTTTGTGCGTGTTTGTATCCATGGAAGCTGCGAGACAGCCAAAAATATGTTTGGTTTGTCCTCCCAAGTCCTTGTTCCTCAATTGTTTTTGCTTCCTACCGATTTTGACGTACAATCAATCATAGTTGTCTCATTTTCATCTCACTCGACGCTCCCGCTATTGTGATGCACACGTTCGCAAGTTAAATGTCCTATTCACGGATAGACAATAGCAAGCTTCGTTCACCTATTCAACTATTTCTTCCAGAATACCCTGCCGCCTTAGTGTCCCTATTTTTTTGGCCGCTACAGATTACGCTGCTATTGATTGCACTTTCGGCTTAATTCATGATTCTAAATAACCCATTTCTCAATGCACTTTTCTACTGCCCTCATCTGTCTGTTCAAACTGCCTATGAATAGAAACTGTGTGTAGTTTGATGTTTCCAACTGTCTGCCCGGATTGTACAGTCTCAGCATCCATAGTACTCAGATTCTGGTGTGCAGTAAGACACACAGTATCTATAAAAACATGTAGAGCTGGATGTTATCATGATAAAATCTTCTTGAGAAGAGGGGAAATCATTTGTACAACGTGTAGCAGTCGAACCGAGCCCCGCAGTTTCGAAACTTTCAGCGACAGCGCCAAATATGCTCATTTTGTAATAATGCTGCCGCTGTCGTTGCCTAGCTCGGAGTCGGTTCCTCAGATTTTGGTGTTATTTTGAAGGTGTTTTGCACTTTGCTCGACATCCAGGATTTTGGCGAAAATTTAGCATTTACAGAGCTCTTCTTACCCTGTAACACACACGGATTCCAGGAATGTAAAGAAATTATGATGTTTCAAAACCTACGGGGCGTTCCTTGCTGAGTAAGAAAGCAGATCGACCAACCGAGTCTAACGAGCCTTGAAAAGCAAAGCATGCGAAAACTGTGTGTTTCTTGTATGAATGACCTTGTTCTGGCACCTGACGAACTGCGCAAATTCGGTCAACGCAAACCCTACCAGCTCGTAATCCCGCGTGTTGCCATCTAATCAGTTTTCACAAGCAAATATAAGGCGAAAAAGGCGGATTGAAGCCAGCAGTTTTGTTACAACTCTGGTGAGGCTGATCTTCCTGAGATAACCACACTCGCTACGAACCCCTCACCGATTCTCCCCAGTTGTGTGGGACACTGTCCTGTCCCCAGATGCAGCCAAAGAGATCATACAAACGGTGACTGAGAACTTCACTCCAATCTTGAAAAAATTCGGGTGAGACGTCCTACGAATCTTCAGCTGCGAGGCGCTTGAGTGATGGTAGTGAGTCGTAAACGTTTGGAGTCGTGGGGGATTCCCGGTTCACCACCCATGGTTCTGCATTAGTTGAAGGATCCAAATGAGTGGCGAGTGTTGGACACAGGAGTTGTTGCTAAATTGATTGGCCCGATAGTTGAGGCATCCTTGTTCACTGAAGATGTGGTCCCAACTTGATCCTTGATGGTGTCGTTCATTACCGGTTTCCAAGGTCCGGCCTCAGAGGTCAACTGAATCAATCTTCGGGCATTCCCATCTTTCTGGGCCTCTTCCATTTGCATAGAATTCCATGTGCACTTGGCTAAACGATAGGCGCACACACTCATATTTACTTGACGTCTGCTAACTGACTGGGTCAGATTATCTTCTGGACTGGAGGAAGCATTCCCATGAGATCCAAAGTGTACAAATCATCTGGCTGATATCCAGTGCTTGAGGAGACCTGGTAGCTCCGTACCACAGGACAAACTTCGCGCACTGTTGAAAGATGTGGGGACCACGATAAATACCCTCATTTGCATACCAATTTGTTTTTGACAAGAGACTCACCTAAAACCCAGCTGAATCTCCCGTTCATGATGTTCTTAAACAATCGAATGTGCTGCACCAGGCCGCCTCATGCAAATGAGTGTATTTCTCGAAATCAGTCCAAGGTGGGTTCAAGTGGAACATAAGGTTGACGGAAACTCGGAGACGGCGCCTACCTGATGAGCCCCAAGAAGGGCGAAACCGGTCGTGGGTTGTCAAAGTTTTCTGCCACTTCATGAGTAGTGTATTACGTTTATACATGTGGGGTTCCCGTTTGAACGCAAATTCGCATCCAAGGGTGGAGCAATTCGAAGAAAATCCAGGACGCTATTCCAACAACTTTGTCCTACTTCCTGTTCTACCAGCCTCTCAGGATGGCTGGATGATTTGTTGCTCTCACATGCAGCCTTGATATAAAGAGAGGGAAGCGTCTGCGGACGAGGTCTTGCGCGGAATTCGCAAATCCATAGCGAAGCGAGCTATCCATTTTTGGGCGGCGTCAGAGGAAAAATCGTGTGAAAGTGGCACAACAGGGGCGTCAGCAGGAGCCCGTTTCTATCTACTCTCTCTCATTTATGAAACAACGTGACGACCGGTGTTGCATCAACGCATTGCTGACCGTGGTTATCATGGACGTACGCGTTATGGGATAATGTCAGGATGCCCGGACTTACTTGGAGGGACGATTCCCGTCCTGCATCAAAGGCTTTGGCTGAAAAAGCTGACTGCAAGACATCGATGTTTGGCGGGAAATGTCAATGCATCCCTTGTTTCAAAGAACGAGTCCACACACATGTTCCAACCACCAACATGGAAGATCACATGAGTGTGTCGCTCAGTTATCTGTCCATTAGCTAACTTCAAATGAGAGGCTGTGCGAATATCGCCCCGGCACAAACGTAGCTCAATGTGTCACGAAGGCACACGGACGGTCGTGTCAGCCAAAGCCCGGTTTCTTCGTTTCGAACCCCTTGATTGTGTACGCAATTCTTGGGTACATTTTAACCAAAAACGATCGAAATTTATAACCTTCCGAGTTCACAAGGCCGTACGCTCATTTTGAGGTTTAGTTTGTGGCTACGCGGACGATTTTGTGTCAATTCTCTGAGTGTTGCACAAAAGCTATCCTAAGTTTTTTTTCGATTTTAAGGGGGAACTTAGTGTAGTTACTTGCATTCGCCTTAGCGGTCGTCCACGTAGAGGACGAGGATGAGACGATGACTGGTCGCATAAGCGGGATGTGGAAACAATCCTGCTACGGCTATCTCATGCGTTCCAGCCACCGGCAACCACCATGGATATTTTGAAAAAATGCACCATTTTGGAACTCAATGTAGGAATCATCTCTAAAAAAAGCTACGATTTCGAAGACAATTACAATGGTCAGATGAACTGAAGGTTTCCGAAAACCGTCGGCACACCGCTGTACCATACTGGTCCCAAGAGACTTTGGATTTCAAGTGAAGTTTCTGGAGTGAAGAACAACACCCGCAGGCACAGGTGACCATTCGAGCCGCTATAATGCATCTAAAGGGACTAGGTTGCATAGTGTTTGGTTTCTTGCACCAGGGAGGGCACAAACTGGTCTGAATTCTATACGAAGTTTCTTCTGACCTTAAGGGAGGTCATGAGAATCCAGCCTACATATTCGACACTGTTGTAAGCGGTGCTTACCAGAGACACTGTAACACGAACGGTACTTTATATACAAGAAATAATTTCGTGGTGCCATGAGAATACTTGCACGAATTGAAAGCATACTGCAAGAAATAATGATTGGTTGATTTCATCCGCTCATCTTGTTGTTCCTAGTACATGGCTGGATTTCCTACCGCAGGTCTTCCACATGTAACAAGTATCCGCGAAACAACAGAGTTTTAAGACTGCCATTGTCCATGGCGAGTATTGCACACCAGGTCGGGAGCACTGACTAGGAAAATTTGACCCACTCATGGCACAGTCGCGCGCAGATCGGTCCGTGAAACAGTCGACCTAACTTCGATAGATATACATGAGCAACGATACGGAACCACGTATGTAAGAATGTAAGAATTGTTAGTTGAAAGCTAAAGGAAGATGACCACTGTCGCAGCTGTCCTGAAGAGCGTAAACCTCCGCAATCGTCTGGCACTGAAGAAGTACGGATGTTATAACTCTGAGCATTCTGGTATTCATATTCTGCAGCAGCCACACCTCCGAGTAGTTCGCGAGAGATTTGGATCAACAATTTGTTCGCGATCAAGTGGCGCGGAGCCCGAACCAGAAGAATTATTACCATAAACAATAGAAACGCCATGTATATGAGACATAATTTTCGCATCATGTCTCGTTTGGCAACTCAC
The DNA here is from genome assembly GCA_003604175.2 of Clonorchis sinensis. Lineage (NCBI taxonomy): Eukaryota > Metazoa > Platyhelminthes > Trematoda > Opisthorchiida > Opisthorchiidae > Clonorchis > Clonorchis sinensis. The sequence goes on along the minus strand of CM030373.1, from coordinate 26,880,485 downwards.
GAGTTGATTGGCTGTTGGTAGTAGCCTGTTTGCGTCTGGATTTCTCCCTATTTAAATGCGGTGAATGACGCTGGGCATACGTAGTCCATGGATGTAATGATGAGACAATTGCTTGCTATTATTTTACAGGCAGTTTTGAGCACATGTTCAGATTGTCCCTCAAACTATTCTCATATTCTCCCAGATTTGTGCATTGTAAATTTGGAGCAGACGAATTCATTTTGCTCGGCAGCCGAGAAGTGCGCAAACTTTGGCGCTACACATGGTCATTTGGCATTTCTTGTGGGGCGAAACGCTCGTCAAATTAGTCCATTCCTGAATGACTGCACGAATCTGTGGCTCGGATTGAATGTGCTTTTGAAACCAGCGAATCCATCTAGCATCGGATGGCGCGACGTTGATCCACGAACACCGCAATACACAACGAAGCGAGGCGAAATATCTTGGCAACTAGGCAAAACACGAGCTAGCAACGCAATAATTATCATGGAGGGGATAACGAGAACAATGTACGGCTGCTCAACCACATGTGACTCAATGCCCTTGTCCGCCATATGCGAATATGGCGCTCCGTTGCCTACTGGAAGGCGGCAGCAACATTATCGCTCGGATTTCCCTGTGCGCCTAGACGATTTCATCCAGACTGACCCAAATGCATTCGGCTGTTATCAAGAAGTGGAGGCATTTTCAACATTAGATTGCGCACGCAAGTGAGTGTCCGACTGTTTGTTTGCAATGTACATGAGCACCGCATTTGGAAATATATCTAACTTGTTTCTGGCTGTTTTAATTCACAGATGCACGATGGATGTGGCATGTCGATCCATCTACTATGGTGAGGCTGATCGACGTTGTGTTCATATGATGTATGCGGATGCTCGCCTACCCTCATCGATTACGAAGAAGGAGGCTGGATGGAAGCGATATGCGAAAACCTCATATGTCTGAAACTGACAGGAACAAGGTAAAGTGTGGCGGCACAATCTGTTCGGACACGTCAAACATCCTACGTTTTATCTGCTTCAAATATCAGCAATCGCCATCTATCTGGTTTCGCTTTGAACAGATTTAGTCAATGCTGACTGACCGCCCAACTCATTATCTGTCCGCGCCACTATTTTCCATTTTCCGCGTGTTTATTGCACTGAATCTGCAAAATGGCCGAATATATGCATGTTTTGCATTCCCAAACCTTTTTTCTTCAGTATTTTGGTCTCGTACCCGTTTAGACACGGAATGAAATGCTATTCAAATTTGTCCAACTTTGTTCGACCTAAAAATCCAGTTCAGTCGATTCGCAAGTGGGAAAAACTTTCCTCTGCTCCTCGTGTCAGTACTCATTTCAGTATGATGGACTTTACGTTCCTAGCAGTGACGGATCATCGTGTTGAGCGCATTGTTATTCTAGTCCTCACTCCTGTTCGGCGGCACAGAGTGGATCAAACAAAGTGATGTACTGCACTAGTTTTCTGGTCTTCAAACTGATTGAGTACTACAGTTCAACCTAAATAACCTCTTTGCATTCTCAGACATGCTGGCGTGTAGGAATATACGAAAAGCCCTCGGCCCGAGAATTTCCACCTCTATCTCCATTCCTATGACAAGGTTTACCAACTGCCTTGGGATATCTACACGCTTTATCGCCAAGTTATCTTAGATAGTGGCACACTGCTGGTAGGATGCTGCTTCTGGTTTCGCAAGCAGGTACATGTAAAGACACGGCATGGAGGTTGTTTTCCTGTTGGCTGGAATTCAATTGGGTTGGTGTTGCTCTAGATGGTACTATCTACGAGGGCTTGGCGCTTTCGTCGACTCGCGCGCCAAATCTCTCACACAAATCGCTTACTCGAGATGCGTACGTGTCTCGTGGATGGACAAAGTCAATCTGGTGTTTGTTAGCATTGAATATCTCCGTAATCACAGAGTATGAATTCATCACTTTTATTGTTACTGGGTTACAGGTCAAAATGTGGTCTTTTTCAGCAGCCTTCAGTCTCACAGTGCCAATTGGTCTCCTATGGATATGCCTTAAAAACAGGTACCAGAGTCTGACGAAAACTGTTGATGTAGCAAAACCCTTTGCTTGGATCTTGAGTTTATCCACCGAGTGCAGCACTACTCAAATGATGAACCTGACCTGACTGTGCATTAAAACTATAATGCGAACCAGAGAAAAAACTACTATCTTAGCATCCAGTTTAATTTTTCTAAGTAGATAGATAGATAGATAGATAGATAGAGAGATAGAGAGATAAAGATAGGTGGCCCAACTGTAAAATATCTATCCAATAATAATGCCCAGCGTTGGCTTAATCAGCACCCGGAAGAAAATTCAAAGTTTTCCAGGCGTCTTGGGCCTTAGAGTTGCGATAGGCTTTTCATCACCACAAAAGTTATTCCTGAACTTGCGGCATCTAACCACGATCTCTGTGATTTCTCCCACTCCACTATGAATGCACTGATCTGTACGATATCAACAAAGCATGATGCCTTGAGCAACTGAGCTACGACCACTTTCCCACTACCCGCTGACTTCTGTGTCATTATCAAATGTGTTACAGCGAGGGAAAATTGTGTAGTTCAATTCTGGTTAGGTCATAACTTCTCTCCAAGCTAAATGAAGAAGCTGCGAAATTATGCGACACCTCAAGTGATTAGAAAGGTTTTGGGACCAAAGCGCGCCACACAGCTATTCGTGTTTCGAATTCCAGCCGCGCTTTCTACACTTTACAATTTCATGAACCAGCCTCATCGGAATCCGCTCGTACAAACCTCCTGAATCAACCCACATGAGGCTTAGCTACACATGACCAATTCAACGTCGGATAACCTGAAGGACAGTTGGGAAAAACACACGCGAACCATCTCGATGCATAGTTCAACAAGCCAATTGGCATAAACTCATCTAGTACCGAAGCAGACGGTTGCTGTTGTGTGTGCGACTGCAACTAATGCTCGGATTGGATGACTTCAGCGGCCTATGGGCTCTAAGTTTTCTGTTTTCCCATGTACCTGAACTGAGTGAGTTCCCAGAAGCATGTTCATGTCCCCGTTGATAGTTTTTGTTCTACAAGCAGTCTTGAGCACTTGTTCAAATTGCCCCTCACCGTATCTGCAAATAGACTCGGATTTATGTGTTGTAAAGCTGGGAGAGGCAGGTTCCTTTTGCGGTGCCTGTGAGATGTGCAAACGGTATGGCGCTGCACGTGGTCATTTGGCATTTCTCGTTGGTCGAAATACCCGTCGAGTTATGCCTCACCTGCCTACCAGCACCAACCTCTGGCTCGGATTCAACTGGTTTCTGACAACACCGAATCACTCCGCTGTCGGATGGCACGATGTTGACCCCCGAACACCACAGTACACAACTGTGGGGAATGAAATTTTATGGGATCCCAAGGACCCATTGGGTACGGAACCCGTAGTTGTCTCTAAATGCCTGACAAAAACGATGTTCGATTGTTCAGTTCTGTGCCAGTTGGTACCTTTGACCGTCTATTGTGAATACGGCGGTCAGTTGCCCAGTGAAAATCGACAACAACTATATCGCTCGGACTTTCCTGTGCAGCTAAAAGATAACTTTATTCTGTCTTCAACGAAGTTTCTAGGATGCTACCGAGAGATACTGACGAATTCGGTGACAGAATGTGCACACAGGTAAGTATCTGATAGTTCAGTAACCATTACTAACCAAATAAATGAACAATCGTGCTTCAGTATGTAAGGTTGTCTCCCTGTCTTTTACGGTATCCATGAGCTTGCTTTGTGGATCCACACATCTTTAACTCCAGTGTTTCGTATTTCTTATTTTTCATTTGCTGTATTTAACAAAACAAAAGGTGTACGGTGAATATGGAATGCAGATCCTTCTACTATGGGGAGTATAATCTACGCTGTATCCATACTCTGCACGCGGATTCCCTCCTACCTTCAGCGTTCGTCATGAATCCAGCGGGTTGGAAGCGATTTGCCAAGACCCCAAATCCGGACAACCGGCAGATAAAAGGTGAACCATAGCAGCCTACACTCTGCGGGACGATTGCAATCCCTCTAAGCAGCAATTGTTTGAACAGTCGACTTTAGAGGTTGTCCAACGGTCACGTGTTTCGGTGCTACTGTTATTGATTGATTACGTGACGGTCAGAAGGCATTCAAATACATGTTCGTCTTGTTATCCCGAGCCATTTTGACCCTCTTCACTAATTTGGCTTTTGAACAAGTAACAAGCCTCATTTAAAATTACCAGACAGAAAATACCCACTCCAAATTTTCTGCAACTATTGCCGACAGTGCATAGATGTCTGCTTATTCTAGTAAAGACATTTGCTGAAGATATTCTTGTTCCATTTTTTGCATGACAACGCCGCTCCAACTGCTTGACTATGCATATATATATAATATTAAATTGTACAACGCTCTTTCACGTTCCTAATTTAGTCCACCAGTGTTTGACAAAATAACTCCGCCTCATACCTTTCCCTTGCGTGTATTTCACACTTATTTGGGCCCTCACAGAAGCTTAGACACTACACGACATTTAAAACAACTGAGTTTATTATTTTTACAGGTCTTTGTTTCTCAACAATACTTGACTTATCTCCCTTCTACACACGGCCCAATGATACTTGTTCCCTTCCTTGCTTTCAGTAATGCAGATTTAAAAAAACGTGGAACTTTTTCTTCATTTCGTCGTATCTGCGTTTCCCCTTTCCTGATGTTGTTGATCCGAATTCGGTTACAACCTAGAGCGGACCGAATAAACTGTTATAATGCATAAAATTTGTGACTTCCACATATAGACTTCCTTGTGTGCTCTTGCCCGCCAACTGTCCCATTTATATACACATAAGGTTGCTGAAAATTTGTCGAGTGTATTTCTCGAAAACAGTCCAATTCGGGTTCAAGTAGAACATAAGGTTGACGGAAACTCGGGGACTGCGCCTACCTGATGAGACCAAGAAGGGCGAAACCGGTCGTGGGCTGTCGAAGAATTTTCAGCAACCTTATGAGTAGTGCATTACGTACATACGTGTATCGCGATATCTCGAATATCGTAGCAACTGGAACATGAGGCGGCCTGGTGCAGCTTGAACCCAAATTGAAAGCATCACAAACGGGAGATTCAGCTGGGTTCCAGGTGAGTCTCTCGCAAAAACCAAATTGATATGCAAATGAGTGTATTTCTCGAAAACTGACGCATTTCTTTTCGTAATGCACTACTCATAAGGTTACTGAAACTTCGTCGACAGCCCACGACCGGTTTCGCCCTTCTTGGTCTCATCAGGTAGGCGCAGTCCCCGAGTTTCCGTCAACAGTATGTTCTACTTGAAACCATTTGTTATTCTCAAACCTAATCCTCGTCTTTCCACTAAAGCGATGATCTTGAGTAATGGTGGTGGTGGTGGTGGTGGTTCAGTTCGTTGCAATCTGGAGTTTTACTAGTGTGATCCTAAATTGTTCGGTCATTTTCAAGACATCGTTGGGCTTAGAAGGCAGTAAGAGTGACCCTTGCGATAAGGGATGTGTACCTCTCCGACGATTAGCTCTCCTTAATGAACGATCGCAGCGCGAACGCGTCACCGCAGTTGAATGTTTCGCGAAACAGACGGTCACAACAAACCAGACTTTCAAACTCTCGCATCTTACAGAAGGTGTACACCCGATTTGTTTATAACCTAACTGGCATATTTGGGAAACGAAATGAAATAAAACTCCACATTTACTGGATTTTCTTATAAGTCACTAACGGTGGGAATAGCTAGACTTACCTGCTTGGGATGTCATGTTCTATCGTTGGAATATCGGAGCGAAAAGAACTCAGGATCTCTCAGTAGTCGCTTAGTTTTGCATCGTAACTTGGTGCCGAAATCACAGGCCGTAAGTCATGCCACTTTTAAAGGTAACCTCATTCCTCAGTTTAGGATCCGAGATAAATAAGCACTAATAATCGTATAGTTAAAAGCAACCACAACAAAGATGCATTCGCGATAGACGTTTTCAGGAGAAAAGTGGCGAGAAAGAGGTGAAAAATGTATGATTTCTTCTGACTGACAAACTAGAGACAACATGTCTTTATCTGGAATGGTTTCCTCTTTTTGTGTTCCGCTTTGTGTTCTTCCAGACATTCAAAAATAGACGCTAAACAGTACTAGTCGACAGGCTGAATCAAATCTTGTTGTTGCCAACTGAACGTCAGCCTGAATGAGCTAAGGGTTCAGTCACTGGGAGCCGGACCAAACAAATTGTTTGATTTCAACATATGGGTTACTTCCGTCAGTGAACAACAACAAGATGCGGCTGACGTCCCTAAATCAATTCAAGACGATGCACAAGAAAGACTCTTGAGGCATACTTGTGAGGACTGTAGAAAAACCTAAGGCTGACTTGGTGGCAAACCGCCAAATTCACGTCCATGATGTTTTGGCACGAACAGGTTGGCATTTGATTGGCATGTACTGATTGTTCTCACCGGTTTCCGACGAAGAGTAGCCTGAGACACTTTCACTGACTAGCACACCCTGGACAGTGCGATACAGATAAGCTTCGCCGAGTGAAGAATTCCGGCTGGTCCCAACAAGAGTTACAGTTTCTGACGACTGGTTGGTAAGTTGTATTTTATTCGTGATACACAAATTGGTCTGTTCGTGAGACTTGAATAAGATTTTCCCGGTCGATTGACTGTAAGTATCAAAACCAGGTTACGTGTGCCCGTCTGGCAAACACATGCAGACGAATCGCCAACTGGTGACCTCGACCAAACCAACGGTCGAAGAACTTCACATTCATCTGTCTCTGAAGTTTATACCACCTCGTTCAACCAACACTGGGTTGCAGAATTCCACCCTTCGAACCCAATTCTCACAGTTTGCTCGCTCGTGTTGACCTTCTGGCATTTGCCCGAGGGTTGCAATCTGGCATCGTGACATCGGAGCAAGTTCTATCGCTTTTAGACCTTCACGCATCCAGAACATTTCCACCTAGATGGAAACCCAGCTCTCGACACCGTAGCCAGCAAACTCATTGTGTGCCGGCCAACCGAAATCAAACTCAGCAGCTAGGCCGCCATCCAGACTTCATGACGTCAGAGGTGACGAGAGGAATTTCACAACTTAACCGTGGCCTAATTTCGGACGCCGAAGAGTACTGTATACAGGTACTCTTTGTGTACCCGGTCAAGTCATCGAGTTCTACAATCGGACTGGAGTTTCCTCGAGCCGATTACAAGGAAAAATGTTGCCCATGCGAATCGCTTGATGGGCAGTATGTCCCAAGGTTTTGGTGAGCATATCCCCAAACTACTTTGCCGGTTCATTGCCAATGCTCTTACTGTGTGTTATCTGGGGGTTATCCAGCTAACTTGCATCATGCCCGAGTTACTCTAGTTCCGAAAGTCTCATGTCCCACCAATCTCCGTGTCATCCTTTTTTTTCGACACATTCACGTAGTGCTTTCTGATCGATAGAAACGCAGGTTTCAACTCCTTTAACCCCCGGTATGCATTTCTATTAACATATGGTTGTTTGGAATCTACCTCGTTGTCACATTGTTGCCAGCATCCACATGACTACAAGTGTAAGGGCGAATACTACTGATGGGGAATGCGAGTAGTATGTGGTTTTATCGTAACTCCACCTCACATCTAGTGGAACGTGGGGTTTATTACGTAACTTGTGGAACTGTTTTGCAGCGTCCATTTACAGCTGCGTGGTAGTCGATGAATATCTACGAAAGTGAGAATGAATGAACAACACGAAGAAGTTATGCGAACTTTAAAAAATCCCGCTGACTAAAAACCAGTAGTCACTGGTGCTGTCTTAAACTACTCCATAATACTACCGAAGGCAGTGCACACCCGGATTGCTCTGTCAAACTTTGGTGGACCAATTTCGACGTGCACAGAGGAGGTCAGTCAAACAGTAACATAAAATGAGGCTGAAAAAAAGAGACTTTGGGAAAGCAGACATCCAGTGGGTTTAGCGGGCCACAAAAGAGACAGGTATTGGTCCCAAAACTGAGACCCGGCAAGGAATGGGTCGGGACAACAGTCAGGGAAATCTAAACTCACCAGAGGGGTGTTGAATACGGTGACAATCAGAGTAGCGTTCCATAAGGAAAAAACTACTCTCAGTATTGGTGCAATCGAAGAATTGCCTCCAAGTTGGAAAGCCCAGGAATTATGTATGTGGGATAAAATTTAACGATCGCGAGAAGGTTTACAGAAGTCAAACAGCCACAAATCTTCACAGTAGAATCGGTGAACAAAAGCGATGCATAATCAGTTTAGCAGGAAACGCGGACAAATATCAGGTGACAATTAGATACGGCAGAGGCAGTTGACTTTGAAAATGTGGAGGTTTTCAGATGGTGGTTAAAATTTACACCGCTGAAGGGACTAGTAACCAAGGCGGTGGAATTCGTCAGGCATCCTAATGTGAATAGCCTAGAGGACTTAGGACTTGTCCGGTTTTATGGTACAAAGCACAAACGGAGTGGAATTTACTTGTGACAAACATATGGCACTACTTAGGTTGGTCATTTGTAAGGGACCTCTATCCGCCGTGAAACCCGGTCGACCTTGGCGTGACGAAAGCTCTTCTGTCAAAAGCGGAACGCTGCCCAGCACCAAATCCATTGATTGCTGACCTAACCGTTGTGAAGGTATGATCATCCTCGCCCTACCGATCACACTACCTTGGCTCACGTTAACAGCCAAACCTTGTATTTGACCTTTGACCTTTGCGAAGGTTTCATGTGTGTTTGTTCACTAGTCTACAAAATTACTGGTTGCTTGTCTGAACCTTGAAATCGATTGCACGCAAACAAGAATCACACAAAACACTCGAGCTTAATCTGTCCTGTGTTCAGCCTAAGCGCTTTGATCATTTCTTCATCTTTGGTTTTTGCCAGGTCAACCCCATTCCGGATACCTACTAATTTCGATACTGTATGTTTTGGGTGATACCGTTAGACCTCGGTCGCCTTGGTGACAAATATCCACACATTTCGCATCTATGCTTCACTTGCTAGGTTTCCTAAGAACAGTATGCAAGCAAGATGAAATTTTACGTAAACACATGAGCCATATCAATTCTCACCTGTCAACATCACCCTGTTTACACACCTGTGGTTTGAATGGGTTTATTTGAGTTTCTTCCCGTTTGATGTGCTCATAAATAAAGCCTTGTACATCATCGGTCACAAAACATTCAAGAGTTGTGGTTCACCTACACAATTAGATACCGGTAAAAGGAAGCAGGCCGTCGCTGCGGAGTTATTTATCAGAAAATACCAACTGAACAGTTGCAGACTATTGAACAGTAAAGAAAGACTGTCATATGCATCCTGTTTATAAAAATTAAATAGCCGTCTTCTTGAATGTGTCTTTCTGAAATTTCCTGGATATTCATCGACTAGCACTCAAATGTACACGAATGCTACAAAGCAATTCCACAGATTCCGTAAAAAATCCCACTTTCCAATAGACGCAGAGCCGAGTTACGAGAAAACATATTACTCGCATGCCTCATCAGTAGTATCCACCGTTACATTGGTACTACTTCTGAAAGCACCCAGACTTGTAACTGGTTTTCACCTTGTTTGGCACTTCATCTTCGAATTTGCCCATTTTTCTACTTAGACAATCCTTCCATTTTTAGCTAGAGGCTCTCGTTGCACTTTTATGTACTTGAATTCTCCACCTTACCAATGCACTTTCTCAGAGTTTTTCCACTAAACCGGAAGAACAAATCCGATCGGGGCGAGCTAGCGCAAATGGCTCAATCCTGTGTATAAGTCCAAGGCTTTGTGAATGAGGCGTTTGTACACTCTATTGTAATCAGCAGAGGTACTCTGTAAGCTTATTTGGTGGAGACTTGCAGTACACATTGTGCCAATCACAAACAATACGTCTATTTGGCGATCTTTTGGAGGCGCACAAAGTGCACTCGGTCAGTGCATTCAACTGCAGATGGGAACAATCGTCCGAATAAACTTGGTATGCTACCGATTCTTTTCCGAATATCCGTTTCTAGCTTTTTCTCACACAGGAAATCTCTAACTATTTCAAGAGACCTACCAAAATAGCTCAAAGGGAGGTCAGAATCTTTCACATTACTTGCTACTGCATACGTCGCTGATTAGAACGTAAAGACCTCTGCGAATGTACACACGCTTGCCAAATCTAACACTATCAGCATATAGTGTGTATATTTATGCAACTCGTCGATATTTAAGCTCTTCCGCAATTTTCGTGTCAAAAATTCGAGCTCACTGACCGCTTATCCTTGGTGTACTCACCTCATATCACCTATAACGGAATCTTGTTTGGCGAACAAATTTGGCTTTGCGAGAGAATCATCTGGAATCCAGCTGAATCTCCCGTTTGTGAGGTTTCCAGGCAACTGAATGTGCTGCACCAGGCCGTCTCATGTTTCAGTCGCTACGATATTCGAGATATCGCGATACATGTATATACGTAATGCACTATTCATAAGGTTGCTGAAAATTCTTCGACAGCTCAGGACCGGTTTCGCCTTTCTTGATCTATCGCAAAACCAAATTGATTTGCAAATGAGTATATTTCGCTAAGTTTGTACAATTGGGTTTCAAGTAGAACATAAGGTTGACTGAAACTTGAGGACTGCGCCTATCTGATGAGCCTCAAGAAAGGCGAAACCGGTCGTAGGCGGTCGAAGAATTTTCAGCAGCCTAATGAGTAGTGCATCACGTATTTACATGACTCTTTTTTGTTTGGGCGGGGTGCTAAAAGCTCATTTTGTTTCAGGGTTGCACAGCACCGCTTCAACTCACGAGGGAGCATTGATGTCTGTTTTATGAATTCCGTAATTGAAGAATGAGGGGCTCTATGTTCTGTTCTAACTGGGAGCCAATCACACTACTGACCAGCAGATCGTGGCCAAACAATTGTGTTCAACCACTGGTCGGAAGATTCGAGACTGAGGGATGCACGCTATTGATGATTTTGAACAAGGGTAATTTTGCTGTGCAGTGCTTCTGGGCTTTTTGCCACAAACTGCTTTCACTGGCAGGACAAAACCTCTTTTGAAAATGAGCAATGTTCATTCATTCCACTGTTGACAAACCTCGAAAGTGCGAATTTGCGCACTTCTAAGTGTGTTGATGCCGCACACCCGATGAAGTCAGATACCTTATTAGAGGGATTTCTACCCTCATATTTTAGTTAGGAACAACCCTAAACTGTGATGAAGGCAGTCGCGTTCTCCAAGATATACCCAAAATGGTATGAAAATGTGAAAACTCCTCACTTTCAGTTTTTTCCTCAGACAGTGAATGCGGTGGTGGTCTAGTTATTCCAGAAGAATTGCCGTTATTTCCGTGTGAAATAACTGGACTGCTCTCGGAAAATTCCCGAAACAAAGCGCCTCTTTTGAATTGTTAAGTTTAATTCGCATATACCTATTGTTTATTATTTTAAAAGAGCATGGTCACGGACATAAAAAGTGAATGTAAGCGATGAATGCGAAAGGGTTACAGGAGAATATGAGATAAGGGAGAGAAACGTCTCATTCGATGTCGTGCCACCAACAGTTCCAGTCAAATAAGAGGAATCTCAACGTATGTAAAAATTTTGCTTTGGAAACGCTCGTGTAAAGTCCAACAACCGATGAAAGGACAAACAATGCTGAATGCGCTAGCACAGTCAAGACTCGCACATCAGGCACAAAGTGTCCGTCATACTGGGTCTGGTGTGAGATTCAATGGCATGAATGTACACTCGACGCCATGTGCCACGCATAAAAGTGTCGCACGTACGCAGAGAGCCCACAATGGCGAGCAAACACAAGTCACTGACTGTGACCTTAGGAAGTCCCAGTTCAATAACAGCTTTGGTGGATTGAGGAAACCAGGTCCCTCGATAAGAGATTATCATCGGTTGGTGGACCAAAACGTCGACATCACAACCAATTGCACATAGGGCTGAGATTATGGCCGGGGGGGAGTTCATCAGCACCATACTTCTGCTTTTTCTCATTCCACACAGTCATTCCGCGCCCATCCGAGACTAGGATGAATGAAGTCGAAATAGGTGCTCTCAAATCCTCGAAGACTGTGTATCCCAGGCGACGGAGGCGTTTTGCGACACCTCTCGAATTTCATCAAACATTTCATCCAAACAACTACTGTGGATGGGTGACCAAAACGACCACCTGGTCGAAAGGTTCAGTGACTTTGTTACACGTAATTACACTTCTTCTGAAGATGTTGAGTAACGCTCAGCTGTGCGTTATCAGTCACTTCCAAGTAAAACTTAGTTTGTAGACATTTGACACAAGGTTATTTACCACTCGCCCCTCGATTGAATTGGAGCTGTTTTCGGTCGGAACATGATCTAACACTAATCTTGAAGGATGACGAAACGAATTACCTGGAAACACCACAAACGACAGATGCAGCTGGGTTCCCGGTGAGTCTCTCGCAAAATCAAATTTGTTTACAAATGAGTGTATTTCGCGAATTACCTTAAGTTTTCTGAAAAATTACACGGTCCACTGGCAATGATTCAGACGTTTCTGGTCAACATCTTTGTTACCAATGTGTGTGATGTGTGTTGTCATAGACGGATTCTTATCAGAATGCAGAGTCACTCGAGGGGGCACTGCATAGCCAGCGTCGTGAAACAGAGTGCCGGAGAAAACGCGGTTATGCTAATTTCACATCATAAATCAAGCATCTACATCCGGCTATCTGGTTGTTTTCTCAACACCTATATGAACGGATGTTGGGGGGGGGGGCTGCAATGTCCTTGTTGAAGAGCTTGGTATTATTCATGGATGGTCTTTTCTGAGGTCTTAGGTATAGATTTTTTGTTTCCTCTGAAGTCGTTTCGATGTCAAGCTGATGACCCAGCTGTCGCATACTGACAATGAAAAATATCTCTAAAATAGGACTGAAACAAAATCTTTCCTACAGAACAGAAAAGAGTATACATTTAGTATAAAAATACTACCCGGGGTTACACCAAGGAAGTTCGTCTTTTTTGGTCCCCCTTATTTTTCGCTTAAACTTTGCCCCAATACCATTGTTTTTCACCACCTACCAACGTAATGGAAAGCCCATATCTCAACAAGTACTGTCATTTGCGCACGAATAAGGTTTCCAAAAGAGACTCAACGGAATTCAGCCAAATCTGTCGTTTATGCTGACCCAGTTAAGCGGAATCTGTTGCACCAGACCGCCTTATTTTTCATTTGGTATGATATTCGGGATATCGAAGTGTGTTTTCTTCAATGAAGCCATTCACAATGACGTAATCCACTTTGGGTTCAATTAGAATACATGGTTGACGGAAATCCAGGGACTGGGCCCCCACCTGATGAGCCCCAAGAAGGGCAAAACCGGTCGTGGGCTGTCGAAGAGTATAGTCTAACAGCCGGGAAAGCCCCCTACATTTGCAAAGCCGCTCTGATTTTTCAGGATAGCGCACATGGCTTCACTAACAGGACGAAATCTCAATTGAAAATAGAATCTCCCGTGAAGGCATCCTAGGTTCTACGGCCTAACCTCATCGAACTGTAGGTTATCTCATCCTCACCATCAATGAGCAGTATTGCAGCTTAGTTACTAATGAGAATGATGGAAGATTGCAAACGTCTGCTCTAAGTCTCGCCGGCCGTTTATCCCAAACTGTTGGTTTCTAGGCCTCTCAGTCCCTTATCTGTTTTCAATCATCTTCATAGAGTACGAATGTGTCTTGTTCCCATCTCCAGAAAGGAGGGAGCATTTCATCGGTTAGTTGCCTCTGATCCCTTTGCAAATCCTTCAAAGGTAACTCATCCTTTCCTGGATCAAACCTGGCCAGTGACAAATTCGGAATCAGACTGTCTACCTCCAACCTCATTCGTCTAACAAACCTGGGTCTCAAGCACTGGTTGCACCCCGTCAGTCACTCGGTCTCACCATAACCCTCAAAATGATGCCATATCAAAATCCGGTAAGGTGCACTTTAGCCGCTCCTGCAAAGTCTTGGAAAACTGCAAATCCGTGTCACCACCACCTTTCTAACTAGCAGTCCTAAACCGCTCCTATAGTTCCTATAGGTCAGCTGATCAGTTAAGCTCCACGTCCAGCCAGTTTCATTCTTGATAAGAGCACCAACTATTTGATTAATAAAAAAGAACATCATAAACGAGAGGTTCAGCAAGATTTCAGGTAAGTCACCCATCAAAACCAAATTCACTTCAGTTTTGGTGCTCAACTAAGCTCAGCCATGCTACCTGTGAAAAGGAAGAAGATCTTCGCCGCGGAGTTGTTTATTAGAGAAGCACCAACAGTTACAGACTGTTGGACAGAGCAACAAAGCTCTCATATGCATCTAGTTTACAAAACTGAATATCCATCTTCTCCATGAACGCGTCTTTCTGAACTTTCCTGGATATTCGTTGACTTTTACTCAAATGCAAGCAAATGCTGCAAAGCGACTCCACAAATTCCGTAATAGATCTCACATTTCCTGAGACGCGAAGCGGATTTACGAGAAAACGTACTACTCACATGCCTCATCAGTATTATCCACCGTTACACCTGTAAAAGTCTTCTTCCCGGTTGAATGTGCACTTTTGTGTGAGACTCAGGTATCTATTAAATGAAACCATGCAACACTTTGAATACATTGAAAGAGAGTATCCAAAATTCAGCTGTAAACAGTAAATCTGACTGCTGTAAAAAGTATCATATGCCAGTTTGTTAGGCTTAAACCAAACACGTGGTAAATTTAACCGTGTTATCACTTTATGAGATGACAAAGGAGTGATGAATTAGAGGAATCCATGAAAAGATTTTTTTATTTTCCATTGTGCGAACCAGATGGCACGAAATAAATCAAGGAAAATCAAATGCGTCTGTCGGGACTACACTTGTGAGTGGTGTTTCAGTTGTGAGCCTGCCCTACGGATTACGCTATTCTCCTGAACATCACCAGATGGTCGACTATGTCAACTTGGAAAGAGTTTGCCAACATGAATGTTAAATGTCTTATTCGTGATTGTGACAAACTGTTTGACCTGGTGACCAACTAAGGGAACTAGGTCCATCTGGTCATAAAACCACTCTCTCCTTCGGTTTTAACGGGAGCAACAATTTCTGCTAGGCGACGGGTAGTGATGGAAAAAATGCCCTGCCCTCGAAAATGTCTCTTTTGTTCATGTTTCCGGATGTAATGAGAAAACCTAATGCAAGAATTTTATGAGATCATTTCCCAGAACACTGATGGTGTTACTAACCGCAGGTAAAGTTGAGCGAATCGTAAGCTCTTCGGCAATTGTTGTGCCGTAGGGTGGCCCCTGCCATCACGCGGATCATCACTGAGTTAAAGATAAAACTACTAACCAGAGTTGAGTAGTATTAACACAAAGTGAAATATCACCGGTGGCCTAAACAAATCAAAGCACAACAATGGGACGCACGAACAACAGTGATAGACTTCTCCTTAATAGCGAATACGGCAAATTCTCGCAGAGCTGCTAGTTGCAGGTACATGGGTAAGCACGACGGATGCAGTTGTGCAATGGTGCGAGTGTGAGCGATGTTTCGCCGACCACTCAAATGCCGTTGACCATATCTTGAAACATCTCTAGAACTCACAGGGCGGAACACATGGATCCAAGACTGAAAATCGGACAGCACGTATAGTATCCAGCTTATTCATACTCTCCTTGGTGTCCTTCTGCATTTTTATCCGCTATGTGGTCCGCGCTACTGTAAATGCGACGTGGAAACCGCACTGCACTACTCAAGCATCCGTTGTGAGGATGTCATGCTAAAGAAAGAGTTGCAATTCTTTTTTTCATTCTCAAGTATTATCTGTCTTCCTCCGACATCCATCAACAGTGTAACAATACATCCTGCTTTCAAAATTTACTACTTTGTAGAGAATTTACTTAGTAGGTGGAGGGGTTTCTTCCTAGTTTCATCAAGAAGTCATCGTTTAAACTGCGGCCAATTTGCTGTTTTCTCACCAAGGTAGTGGGGTTGGTTTTCCTCATTCAGAATCAAAACTCTATACCGCAAATCTGTTGACAGACTAGCTAGTGAAACATATTTGTATATATGCGGTGCATCTGTGACTAACAAAGTATGTTAAACGCTCGAAGATTTGACGACGAAAAGACAATCTCTGTTAGTAGTGCGGTGATTCGATCTCACTTACCTTCACTACATCAAAGGTCAATTAGCCCCACTGATGAATTCGGACTTTGGGATCTTTCTATGCAAGAAACATGTTGATTTCATCGTTTTTAGGGTCAGATACATGCGAGTTACGTGCGAATAGTACTTCGATCGTAATAAGCAGCAGAATTTTAATGTTCATGACGATGCACAGACCATGGTTTAGAACGCTTTACCCCGGAAGCAGTCTATCATCCCGAAAAGTTCTGTCGTTTAGGACGCTACTAGCGGATTACTGTGATCACCGAGACTAGTATACACGGACACACAGCAAGTTACTGAAAAGCGAATTAAATTAAACCACTTACTGATGCTTTCTGGACTGAACACACTACTCATAACATTGGATAGCCCACTACAGTCTTAGGGATTATCAGATAAGTTCAGTTCCAAAGGTTTCATCAAACTTACGTTCTACTTGAACACCAGGTTCTCTTCATTTGCAATATGCATCGATGCTACTCAGTGACTCAATTGTACCTCTTGTTAATTATATTAAATGCGCTCAAAGAAGGCCGCCTCATATTCAACCTGGTACGAGATTGCGTGATACAGTTTTTTTTCTTGCAGAACACATTCGCAAATACTCCTCTACCAATTCATATTCCCCACCCTCTGATAAAGGTTCAAAAAAATTCTCCCTGGACTGACCTTCACCCTCTCAGATAGCGTCTGCGAAGAACATGATTTTTAAGCGTGACCACTCTTAAGAGAATTTAATTCACCAGGTATCCTACGCTCATCTACACAGGGAGAGTTATTATCTGCTAATAATTGTCTCTCCTGTAGGCAGGGCTTATTTCTAAAGCTACTCCTTGGACAGCTTAGTCCATTGGGACGCACAGGCGTGGTACGCGTCTGGCAGGTTGGACCGCAGAGACCGTATCAGTTTATCTCAACAACCGACTGATTCGATCGACAAGCTCTGTTCTGCCTCCTCGATGGGCGAGCGGGCCTGCTTTCGGGCGCTTGTCCATACCCGAAGCATAGGGAGATTGGCAGCACCGAGAACCGGTTTAAACATAGCGGTAGGCGTCACACATCGAAGGGCAAGCATGGCAACGGAATCTGTCTTCTCATAAAATCCGCTGCCTCAAATGCATGGAGAGCATGTGGACAAATGCGATCCCAGAGGAGTGTCACGGGAGCTTGATCGGGCCAAAAGGGGTTCAAAGTTTGAGTGAGGATGCTCCGAAATTTCTGTTTATATGGCCTGGGTATTGTCGTTTCACAGATGTATCAGCTATACAGGCTTTTGACTTATGGATGTGTTGAGATGACTGCTGAACCGGTTTCTGTACTCTCCTAACTGTAAATTACACACTTGAACTGCAAATAAACGGGGTCATCCATGCAATGAACAGTAGTAGAACATGTCACATTCGCTCTATCCTGAGGAAAATTGTCGAGCTGACGGCTGAATATTCGCAGTGAACGGGGATCATCGAATAGCTTGCAGCTCATATGACATCGTCTGTTTGACTGCTGAAAATTCGTGAACCTAGATGTTGACAATTGACTTTCTACACCTCTTCAAGGACACCACACAAATACGCAGTTAAAGTCCCTCTAAAAAACGACAGCTGCATTTGGGGCCACGAAACTCACAGTCCATCAAGTGTATTAGATATCTCTTACACGTTTTTGGAAAACACATGTTCTATACTTGGAATTTCCGTTCTCTTTTCACGAAGGAACCCTCTCTAAAGCGACCTACTTCGTTGTTCATCTGGGATAGTCGCCTTAGATGGGAGAACTGGACCGCTGAATATTGTACAGTGATGCTTTTAAGAAGCAAACCACCGAAACGCAAGTGACAGCTCGAGTGGTCCCTTCCTGCCCTCTTTCCATTCTATTCTATCCTATTCGGGGCAGTAAGAGTCGCGGCTGTCTGCGCACAATGTCACAAGAACACAAACGAGACTGACCAATCGGAGAGAACCTGATGCAGCTCGGTCGGTTGATGACACATATTGGATTGGCTGCGTGATATATTCATTCAGGCTTGGGGGTGGTTTTAGAGATTACAGAGAGCTGTTAGGAGAAAACAAATATTAGTGGTGCATCCGTGGATGTGACATAGAAACTGACACATTCAAGGCCGTAGCTGAGACCTTGCCAGACCTTGAAAATGGACGAGGATTCTGCGCTCGACCAACAGGTCCGTACAGTAATTTAGTACAGATGATGAGGCATTGGAACGAGTTAAAGTTCCGCACAGACGTGCAGGTTCAAGAATTTGGGGAGATATTTTGACGCGATGGCAGTCCAAACGGTGTGAATAAGTCGGACAGGCCAGGCATTCTCGCAGTCGCTTGTTAAATTCTGCGTAATTAAAATGGGAATCCCGAGATGGAGAACTGCTGAACATGGTGTCTATAGGTTACTAAAAGTAGTAGGCAAATGAAGTGATAAAAGTACACAGGTAGGACGTAATCTGTGTTGCAGTTTGCCAGATCTCTAATCGTCATCGATGACTGGGTAATTCAGAGAAATACTAATCTCAAGATGAGTTAAACTTCATTCTGAGAAGCCGTCATTCGACGAGCCAGTCAACACACGGCTACGCAACATGAACTGAGTGACTGAAGGATGAGTGTACTGTCTAATGCGAGTTGGTCACATTGCTAGCCAGCCGTGTGTGGTTGAACGGTCAAGTCCTAATCTACTAGCCAGGTTGTCACGATTACGAAACACCTCGTAGTTTCGTGAGATGTGCACTGCTCATGATTACCGATAAGAATGAAGCAGCCGTACGGTGCTTATCGGCTTCACTGTCAAGAAGAAATCTCGAGAAATAGACTCATTTGCAAATCAATTTGGTTTTACGAGAGACTCACCTGGAACCCAGCTGAATCTCCCGTTTGTGATGTTTCCAGGCAACTGAATGTGCTGCACCAGGCCGCCTCTTTTGAAAATTACCAAATCTTATCCCATCACCACCAGACGGTGAATTCCTGTGGGCTTACTGGTTGAAGTGTGATAATCTCTGAAAGGGGACGGGCCACAGAGATATTTTTACAAGCTGCTAACCTGTGGGGCTATTTCATGAGTGACACGTTCTGTCCAATGCCGTATTGGGTAAGAACAAACCCACAGTGGTACACGTCTTCCTAACGTTAAACAACGGACTGAATCAGACGTTCTTGGAATAAAAACCGCCAAACCATTTTCCGATCCTGACAACATGTTTGTCAATCGCGGTTGTCGGCCTCTTTGAAGTATTAATTTCAACTTTCTCACAAAAGAAGTGTTTCAATAGTATGATGCAGTCCCACAGTTACGGGTACCAGCTCTAATCAGCGGCGCGTAGTTTCAACTGGATAGCCCTCTATCACACTACGCAAAAACCGTATGTAAACAGCTAAATGAAGTATCTGAGGAAAGTTAAAATATCCAAGGAGAGCTTACTGCCCAGGTCGCCGAACATAAAATTCCATGGTCTTTCCCCCGGAGGATTTTTAAGCGGTGAAAGCGGTGTTAGGAGTGACCTGTATGTTAAAAATCCGAAGGACGAACAGTCTTATAACAGTGAACCGGCCAGACTTTGGATGTCTCACAGCAACGCCTCGCTCTCGTCCAATTGCATAGGAAGGTCATTTACTGTGTTGTAGACACATTGTCAGGCAGTGGTAAGATTTCTGTCAGTGTATTGTGGGCAGGGTCGTTTTGAATCGGATACTTCGCAAACAAAAAGGTTCGTTGCTACTACGTCACATTGTTTCAAGAATGCGTCCCCCCGTCTCTAGTGCCGTGAAAACTTGAGAATTTCATAGTGTTTCTTTCCTTGTAAGGATGCATATGAAGCAGTGATGGGCGGCAGATTCCGAACTAGTTAAAGACATTCGATCGTTGCTTACGCACCGATAGAATCTTGCAACTGCTCAGATTAACTCTACGTTTCCTCCTTGAAATCAACCGCACTGAGTCTTGTAAGATGTGTCTCCAAATCCTTTGAATCGTTTGAGATCAACCGCACCGTAAGATGTGTCTCCAAATCCTTTGAATCGGAACAGTTTTCGAAATTTCTTGTGGTGTCAGATGGAAAAGGTTTACCTGAGCAGTTAGTGCACTGCCTCTTATGACTTTCGGGAACTAAGTTGTCATTTGACCGGACGAAATAAACATGGCACGTTTTTTGACGACATCGTTTGAAGAAATACAACAGCAGCTTTGGCTTAGCATAACCCTCGTGGGTTCGTGTTGTTGTTACCCACTGAAGCGTGTGCTTAAGTGTGACTTTGCGAGACCACTTTAGCGGGAAGACGGTTATGAATATGTTGAGAATGCGCTGCAAAGATAGACTTTTCGTTCGGCAGTGGTCATACCACCGGAAACCAGCACACAGTTGGAGAGCCAGAATATGTTCAGAACGCCGTTCATTGATGTACTGTCAAGATGGTGATCCATGATATTCTGTTAACCGAACGGTCAATGGAAGTGTGGTTCTTAGGACGAAAATGTCAGAATAGTGGAGAAAACATATCTCGGTTCCTTTTGATTAGTTTAAGCAACTGGGCCAGTCATTACACTGGTGATTCACTATTTAGATCGTAAATCTGTCCCCACAGCGGAACTGAAGGCATATCCTATCTCGAACTGTCCGGCTGAGAGTAGAGAAACTGTTTAGGGCTGTGAGTTTCGGACATTTGTTGAAAATCGTATAGCATGCTTTTTATCGGACCACATTCTACTCAAACTCTGATTGTTCTCTGAAGAACCTCAGTATTTGGGGTTCGATCTGGCCACCTGGTCCGAATTATACTTTGCTGGCCTTTTTTGTTTAAAACTGGATCACAGAAATTGTTTGTATCATGTCCAAGTTTCGTTGCTGTACACTATCGACGAGGGCACAACAGCACAACATTCCCTACATATTAAAGCAGAATGCACAAATTCGACCCTCTTTCGTTGCCTAACTGTCCCCTGCAACTCCAACGAGCCACAAGGACTTAGATACTGTCAGGATGTTGATACATAGACAGGGAAACAATTGAGAAGGTGGGGTTGAGTTCGAACCACAGACCTTTCGGTTCAGCAGCTTCGTGCCTTAATCGCTAAGCCATTCCGAGGTCTGAAAGTTGCGCACAGGCAGTGACTGCACCAGAAGCATTTTTCAAGCCAGATAAATGGCGGGATCACCGATGAAGCCCGTCCGGTTATTTTATTGTAGGGTATAGCGTATATATGTATATATGTATGTGTATACGTGTATGTATGTGTATATATATGTATATAGCATGTCAAAACACGACCATTCGGCTGAATACTCAGTGATTTATGTTGGGTTTTCAGGAAAGGTAGAGGCATTTGTACATCCACAGACCGTAGTCAGCAGTTGTAACTCCACTTCGGTGTGTGGACGTCGTGAAAAATCGTCTTCAAACGGTAGCCCATGGTAACTGGACTGGTACGACAGCGTTTTGATTAGAAAACGTATTGAAAACGTCATCCATCCCGCAATGAATTGTCGAGGTAATGGCGAAACGCCTGTGCGCGGATGGTTGCCTAAATGCAGACTGCACAATTATGGGGCGACGGAACATGTGCCTGCTTCATCCATGTATCGATTTCAAAGTCGGCCGTCAGTGAATTCGTGGCAGCAGGTAGATTAGTGAAGCGGATTTTCATCCTATGTTGTCCAAGTGCTCAAAATTGACGTTTCCAAGATGTTGGAATTTGATCAGACTTGTTGAATTTTTCCCCGGTTTATTTGTCTTCAGTTCGATAATAGCCTCTTTGGGACACTGGCGATTTACCTGCGGTTGTTCGCTTTGTTTGGTCAAACTTTCATTCGTTCTCCACGTTTCCGAAGTTTAGCCCTGGGAATTTGAAGTAGCCTTCAAACCGTAGAATGCATCGGGCTTTGGGTTATTTTGACGAAGCAGCATTCTTTTTAAATCAAGGTTGAAATTGCTGAATTAGTCTTGCCAAAAAATTATCGTCCAAGATCTTGCCTCAGCCCAACTCCGTCTTGAGCATCAGTTTGGATGTGTGAGCGTATGTGGACACTATCCCATCCAGGTGTTTGAAATTTGGTTACCTATCAGCTATTGGGTTGAAAATTCACAAAATTTCGACGTAATTTACTGGTTTCACTACACCCATCTTCAGTGAGCTTCCACCCGATCCATGATGTGGAACTTATCAAAGTATTTGGGGACGCAAAGAGAGGGAGTATTTTTTTAAGTCAACCCCCCCAAAGAATTTCCAAGTCTGTGGTGGAGTGACTGTCACTGTCTTCGTGAGAATCGATGACTATTCGATTAAAACAGCTGGTTGGATCAAACATCACAAAGTGCGCAAGTCCTTAGATTAGCCAACCGGCACCGACAATACTACAGAGATTCATACACCGCATAACGGTCCAGCATTTGATTCAGTGTCTATGGACATCAAGTGTACTTGCTATCGTATGGATACAGCTGAGAGGTTGCAAGATACAGCGACCAGTTTGAAGACTGTCAAAACCTGTCACTCCTCGTGAACATGAATGCTGACCTTGTCGCTCATTTTCCGTCAAGTCCATACCATTCGGATAACATTACAATTGCTACCTAATTCGTGCAATACAACCGGGGGCAGAACTGCTATTACCTACGATTGCAATCCAACTTTCTAAGGATTGCTAGACAAAATTCTGACACAATTAGTTGCATGTTCCAATGAATCGAATAAAAAACTACTCTCTTCGGTCCACAGAGAAGTCTCAGCTTATTACTGTAAAACCATGAGTTTCTAGCAGATTACAAATAGCGTTGCTCGCCTGCTTCGTTGGACTTTCAAATCTATTTGCTGTTGGCCCATTGTCTTATTGGCCCTCTGAGCCATGGAATTGCTCGATGTTGGTTTGTTTATACTTGCCAACGGTTTTGAACGGCAGTATTTAGAGGAACAAATAGACACTGCTGATTGGTTGGCGGGAGATCGCATTCGGTTGCACTGAAAAGCTCAGATGATTGGTTAGACAAGCAGCTGACCATTATCAGCTTGCCTAGCGCCATCCTGTTCTGTCTACCGCTTCTGAGCCTGGTTCTTCTCTATGGTCCACATACACAGAGGTATTTGTTGAAAATTAAGAGAATCTTTGATCGCAATCATCCATGATTGATTACTTCACCAAATCGACATTCTGAACATGATTCTTTTCCTACTCCGATTAGAAACACCATTATGATCTCTCGTGACCTAAAACGTAGATAAAGAGCATTTCTTAAGTTGCAAAAGCTTTAAAAAGTCTGAAAGCTTGGGATATTGCGGAACCATACTATTTACACTGTTTTCGGGCTAATCCTCCTTCAGAATCTCAGATCATTCGTGCCTGACCATACATATAAGGGAAAGCTATGGTGAAAATTTTTCGCTAGATTGATTTGAATGCCCGTGGTGGTCCACATGTGTTTCGCGTCAAAGCGCCGGAT
This sequence comes from Clonorchis sinensis, assembly GCA_003604175.2. Taxonomy (NCBI): domain Eukaryota; kingdom Metazoa; phylum Platyhelminthes; class Trematoda; order Opisthorchiida; family Opisthorchiidae; genus Clonorchis; species Clonorchis sinensis. The sequence continues at coordinate 26,856,858 of CM030373.1, read as the reverse complement.
ATAAAACTCTCAGAAATGACCACAAAACGAACTGAAACAGTAAACTCTACCGGAAGATGTAGATATCTCTGGTGTTCCAACGTTCCATGAACGAGGGGTTCCGTCTGGGGTCCCAAAGAAACCTTCCCGCGGCAGGTACTTCTGTTGCACCCCCCATGAAAGTACCACTGTCGCCATTTCGCCGCTAATACCCAAATATGGGACAAATTGTTCACCTCCGAGTTACGGCCGCCCTTCTGATCAGATGGACTTTACATATTGTTATATCGCTTCACCTTCCCTGATGCTACCGCGTTACAATCAGAAGACGAGAATGCGGCTAAAAAAATGTGTATCAATGCAAATACAGCGTTCCATTTATATAATTCATTTCTGATCATATTTGGTGGTCGATCTGGGCTCAACCAACCAGTGTGTCTCCTGCACGCCCACACCGGTTCTCGAGCGGTTGTTTTCGCTGTCATAGATGGCCGTCTGTGCGCTTGAGTACGGGGTGCACATGTCGCCTTGGCCATCAGGTGGGCGTGAGATGCATTTGTACTTTTTTGACCTTGCCCTGGCACGTGATTCAGACGAGTGGGCGTACTCCCACGGCACTGTTTGACCACATGATTGTTCCGCTGCGCAGTACTGTGCACTGAATAAATTAGTTTGATAACCGTAACTGAGTACTTATGCGGCTAACCCACTAAATTTAATGCCATCTACAACGGTCACTCAATTTTTCAATTCAGCTCAACGATTGGCAGTTTGAAAATGTTCACAAAGACCGTCACTGGTGAGAGTGTTTGGTGCGATGAGTCAACCCGATCAGGAATTGATTGAAAACAGTTCATCAGAGAGAATAGAAATTGAACGGTCAAACTGTAGTAGATTGTTGACAAAAGCAATAGATCTTGGCGAATAGAAATAGATTGTTGACAAAAGCAATAGATCTTGGAATGAACGAAAACCTACTGAAGCTGTCTAGTTCAACCATCCAATCGGCGTTCACTCAGCTCTCCTCAAGACCAATGGATGTGGCGGATTGGGTAAGTTCTACAGCCTATAGGCGTCCCGTTTCACCTGCTCAGCTATGTTACAACTGGTCATGGTTGCGTGGGTTTCAATCGTAGCCCGATGATTCCACTGTATGTTTTCCTTCTGCACGCAGTTCTGAGCGCACACTCCAGATGCCCCCATCACTACTCGCAGGTGTCCTCAAATCTATGCGTTGTGGGAGTGGGCACTGCGTCTTCGTTTTGCAGAGCATCTGAGATGTGCGCACGGTATGGTGCTAAGACAAAGCACCTGGCATTTCTCATTGGGAAGAACGCCCATCAGGTTACAAGTACTCTGTCCGACGGTAACAACGCATGGCTTGGGTTCAACAGATTTCTAACAGCACCCAATTGGTCTATCTCCGAATGGCTCGATGTTGACCCTCGAACACCACAATTCATGACAAAGGATCGAACAATCATACGTAGGTCTAGCAGAACACACAGAGAAAAGCCCGTAGTAATTCTGAATGCCTTAGACGGAAGCATACAGGATTTTTCAGCAACCACCAGTATGTTACGGCTGAAGGTCTACTGCGAATACGGTGGTTTGTTGCCAACTGGTAGCTGGCACCAACAATACCGCGAGGATTCTCCTATGACCTTGGAAAATTTCATCCAAACCAACCCGGATTTTTATGGGTGTTATAAAGTAGTAACTGCATCTTCAATGATAGATTGCGCAAAAAAGTAATTGTTTTATTGTCTGGTAGTAAATGCCATCTTTGGTTGCAATTGGTGTCTGGGTTTTTTTTCATGTAAACCATATCACAGTCACAGTTGTGACTGTGTTCACTCATTTAGGGTGAGAATAGGACATCTATCTGAGTCGCGTTAGAAGTAACGTTAGTTGGGCCAGTGCAAGGGCGCACTTTAGACTAAAAAGTACTAATTGCAACCAATGATGACTTCAGAATCGACTGCTGCCCCGGTAACTAACAAGGTGAGGTTTTTCGCCTGTACAAAAAAGTATGATGTGGATTATAAATTTTGATTGCACCCAGTAATTTATTTCGGTGAAAAAAAACCAACTCAGCTTCATTAGAAGTATTGTTCTAATTAGTTGAGAGGAGACTGCATCAAAATGTGTAATTATTTCAAGGCAGGTAGAATCCAAACGGAAGATGTTGATGAGACTGGTGAACTACACTCATTTGCATACCAACTTGGTTTTGACTCACCTGGAACCCAGTTCAATCTGTCGTTTATGATCATATTAACAACTGTCGAAGGCTTTTCAACAATCTTATGATTATTACGTGTTACGTCCATGTGTGTGTATCGCAATATGTCGTATATCGTGCCAGCTAAAACGTGAGGAGGTCTGGGGCAGCACATTCAGTTGCTTAAAAACATCACAAACAAGAGATTCAGCTGGGTTCCATATGAGTCTCCCGTCAAAACCAAATTGCTATTCAAATGAGTGTGTAGTTGTCGAAATCGGTGCACTTTGGGTTCAAGTAGGACATATATATTTTACTCGTTTGGTCGCAAAGTGTTCTGTGTAACTTAATAAAAACCACATGCAAAAAACAATTGATGGTAATGGCACTAAACGGTTTTTCAGTTACTCGTTCCAGATGATGACAAAATCCCGTTTGATTTTCGGTCGGTCAGTACAGTAACCCTCCATAGCAACTTTTCAAATCGCTTGGTATCTACCCGACTATGAGGGAAAATGCTATGAAATGGCGACCCAAATTGTTTCTTTCAGAGGTAGTGTCCGGAGGGCGCGCGCTCCTCTTGGCGTGTGTTTTTGGGCGGGGGGCGGCTTTGTAGTCTTTCGTGTTCTAAGTAGGTTTCAATTCAATGGGACCGGATTATGTTTTGCCCCTTAAGGACAGGTCTTCTACAACTGTTGCACGTTTTTCATTAAATTATGAGCTCCACTCAACGAATCCCTATGACATTACCCCTGAACTCATGCTTCCCCGTATTTCAATTCACAGGTGCACGTTGAATGTGGCATGTCGATCGCTCTACTATGGGGAAAACACCCAACGCTGTGTTCACATGATGTATGCGGATGCCCTACTGCCTGTAGCGTTTACGTCGAATCAAACAGGATGGAAGCGAATGGCCAAGACTTCATATCCGGCCAATTAAGACGAAGGATGAGCTGGGACAGTTAAATGACCGCTGGTTTGCAACAGCTGACTTTTAATTCTCGAGAGTGACCGAATCAGTGGCTGCCACTGCTCTCTGGTGATTTTGTTTGCGTGTCACTGAAATTTTTACTGGCGCTTTTGATTCATATTTGGTCGCCTGTGCTTTTTTGTTAGTTCACGACTGAGAATGCTATGAGGCAGCTGCAAACACTCGTGTTTTGCTCTCCGCGATCAGTGGTTCTATCCCATGTGTCCGCTTTCCGCATGCAACCAAGTAACCTCTCCCACTCAATGTTGTCTGACTCAGACTATTTATTCTTCACCACACTTTACTGATAATCGTCTGACTTTCGGCCATAACGGTATGCTTTTGAAATTAAACAGGAATTTTGCGTTTTCAGCCTGCTTGAGTGGTTCCATGCATTCCGACACTCGGACAGTTTTAAGGGAGAAACTGCGACTCAGAAAACACCGATCCGATTTGATGTAGCTAGACGCAAAACAGAAGACAAAGCCGACTATCGGTTTCGCCTTTCTTGAGGCTCACAAGGTAGGCGCAGTCCCCGCGTTTCCGTCAAACCTATGTTCTACTTGAACCCCAATTGGACTGATTTCGACAAATACACTCACTTGCAAATCAATTTGGTTTTCACGAGAGACTCAAGTGAATCTCTCGTTTATGATGTTCTTCAACTGAATGTGCTGCACACAGGTCGCCTCATGTTTCAGTTGGTACGATATTCGAGATATCGCAGTTGAAAAACATCATAAACGAGCGATTCACTTGAGTCTCCTTTGAAAACCAAATTGATTTGCAGATGAGTGTATTCGTCGATACATTAAACCCGTTCAATCATCAGAAAGTATTAATGTTACAGAGGAACAGGTACAAGTATCGACTTCACTTTCATTGATTCAGGCTCCTCCTACCTAGAGAAATTATAAAAATCATCGACAAGTGCAACCGTCCTATGTTACCTATCATTGAACTGATTCTTTTTGTGCACACGCTCCGAGCAAGAATGAGAATCGAGGTGTTGCCCAGTCAAGAGCAATCGAAAAGCCGGGAGTGGATTCAAATCAAGGAGCTCCGGAGGAGGTACTCACATATTGACCTCGGTATCATGGTACGGTAGCTTCTTCGCTATTGCGGAGAACGTTGATAGGTCAGGGTATATGGTCACTGGTTTATTCACTGATCTGGGAAGTTTGATTGCAGACGCATCACTAGCAATCGAGGTGACATCATCAGTGCGTTGTTAGGGATGGACCCAATGACTGATCTTATTCACTCACCCGCCATAGGATTACGCGACCAAAATTCGAAACTATGGGCTTTCTATGCAGTAGTGTACGATCACATTAACCCAAAGCATGTGTCCAAAGACTATTAATTCGAGCGGTCCGAAATGGAACATGGATGGGAATGAAAACTAGTATGTTCAGAGTGAATCACTTTCAAGTCTTAGCTTCAAGTTAGGTTGACGGCTTGTGTCAAGGGCGTTTGTGTGCACACACTCGGTAGTACTGATCAATCGATGGTTGAATTCAATCTGCCGATGTCGATTTTACCGTAAGTGCAGATTAACAAAGTGCTGTGATGAGCAGTACGGATGCACATTACGAGTCTCATAGAGTTCGTGCTGTTGCTGAGACGAAGAGAAACTAACTGACCGAATAAGTATGACCAAACACAACCCGAACTTCATGTGCTTCATTGCTTTCGTTATCGCTTGCTATTTCCGCCAAGTTCAAAAACGACCTGTTCAAGAAATGCGAGTTAGAAAAAAATAAGTAGGCTTCTCAGTCAATCATAAAATTCTACTACTTGTTGTATTTATCAAATCAGCTTACTCAACTTACCCTTGGTAAGTGGCTTTTAGCTGATACACTGACCGACTGTCAGTCAGTCGCCCAGCCCTGACAGGTCATTCGGTTGTTAACTAGTAGACTACCGGTATGTTTTGATCTCACCAGTGGCAATTTAGTCCGTTGTTGAAACAGGTAAGAGACATTTAAATCATTCGGAGAACTAAGCCAATCTTGGTGCGCTGGCTTAGCCACGTGCTCCGTATGCCAGTCGACAGACTTCCTCGAAGGGCTCTTTTCGCACAACCACATGAAGGGTGGAAACGAGCCAGAGGCGGTCAAACAATGACTTGGCAGCGATGTATAAAAGCCATTACCAGCAGACTCAGCTGCGCTGGTTACTGCCATCTTCCTCGATGGGGACCACGAGACGGGCCACATCAATGGTTAGAGACAATGTCAGACATGGCCCAATTGCGCCCTCAATGGCGCTCATGCATCCAAGCTATTGCCTTCAATGCATAGCTCCTTTCCCAATCCCCCCACTTAACAGTCCACTGACAGTGGTGTGTTTATGCACCAATTTATCAGCTCCCGTCTCCAATGCGCAGTCACCTACCTCACTTCCCCAAATCATCGGCGAACGAAACTGTGGCAGCTACAACCACTGTACGACAAGTACACGGTTCTACTCTAGTATATCGACCACGGGTACGTCACGACTAAATAATGGATTGTCAACTAGGTCCTTGTAACCATGCCACGGTCAGTCAGTTTAACGTCAACTTCCGCACCACATGCCACCCCGATCGACCATATACAACTGCAGTTTAACTGTTGACTTGCAACACCCAGCCAGCCTACGAGGCTGCTGACGCTTCCAAAGCGTCACTTGGTAGTCTACCCCAGTCACCATGACATCGACATTCTTCACAATGATAGTCAGTTTGTGTGTCCCGGATCACTTATCCGGACGACTTATTCCCCCCTAAAAGACACTCACAGAACTGTTAGTTTCTGGGGAACTGGAAAATTCGGTCTTGCAGTGTAACCTTTAGGTAAGATTTAGGTAAAATCTTCCAAGTGGCACAATGTTGAAGGGAGATGTCAAACTCGAGCACTGATCTCAGATTCCAACCTAATCGTTAAGGAGCGAGGGTCAATTGGTCACAAATCAGCACCAACTTCGAAGGAATCGAAACCACTTAGGAACTCAGGAAGTCCCCGAAAAACCACTATGGAACCTCCCAGCAAGTCGATAGTATCTTGTGCCGGAATGAGGGAAACCGCACAATTTTCCTCTGAGTCCGAAACAGAGTACTCATCAGTTTTTTAATTAATACTAACGCGATCAGCAAGCAAAAACCGGAGGTCACAGTTCAGTTTGATAAGAGACTATCGACAAAGTGAATGGACGCGTGCGTATTCGTGTAAGCTCGACCTTCAAGGTTCAAATGTAAACTGGCCCAACCTTGATTTATTTGAAAGCCTTATTGTGAAGAAAAGAATAAAGATGGACGGGGAACGGACTTAGTGCTAGTCTACAACAATCATTCCAGAGTGCCTAGACCTCCAGACACTCATTCGGACAATCTGGATAGAAACTGACAACAAGAACGCCAGGGGTCCGTACATTCATGTGGAATTCTGGCTGATGCATGAAAGCCATGCGACAATGGAAAAACCCCAGGACATGCCCAGCGAGAAGAGCGGGTGCATGTGAACTATTAGGCAAGATTTCTAGAGAAGAATTCCTTGTGCAAAAAAGCGATTCCCTTCAATCCCGATATCCTTAGCTATTGAAGCTTCTGATGGAGGACATCTCACGAAAGGAAACACTCAAGCAAAGACAACTTAGACCAGAAGTGCAAGGACAATAAATCGGTTACATATTAAGACAGTGTTAACGGGAGACAAGTGGATATTCGGTATGGTAGTGCACTAGGTATAGTTGAATAATTAGTCTATACGTAATGCGCTACTCATAAGGTTGCTGAAAATTCTTCGACAGCCCACGACCGGTTTCGCCCTTCTTGGGGCTCATCAGGTAGGCGCAGTCCCCGAGTTTCCGTCAACCTTATGTTCTACTTGAACCCAAATTGGACTGTTTTCGAGAAATACACTCATTTGCAAATCAATTTGGTTTTTGCGAGAGACTCACCTGGAACCCAGCTGAATCTCCCGTTTGTGATGATGATTAATTAGTCACTGAAATGAGCGCAGTTGTAATCCTCCAATTTGGTACCCAAATGCAAAGTAAGACTGACAGAAATTGAGGGGTTAGGACAACTTGATAAGCCTCAAAAGGGCTGAACTCAGTAGGGGTTGGCCCAATGGTTTCCATCAACTCCATGATTAGCGTCACGCGAAGGACCGCAGAATAGGAAATGTCCCGGCCACCTAAGATGAACAGATGGGAAATATTCCCACGAATATTACAAATGATTAACTGTTTTCGGTAGTGTTCTTACTGGCTGTTGCACCTACCAAACAACAAGTAAGAATAAACCGTGTTTACATTGACGCGTTAGTTCACATCAACAAATGTTGGCTGAAGACAGCTGTTCTCGATTGATTATGTGTTCAAACAAGGAAATTTTCGTCTGAGTGGACAATAACATCCCTATCGCCTAAATGACCACACACAAACACACATGTGAAGATAATTCCGGGGCCTGCTCCCTGTTCAACCCCAATAAAAATTGGTATACATTTTTTTGGGGGGGTGGGGGAACTCGGTTAATTGTACCTAATAACTGATGTGCCTCGGAAACTGGTATACATTTTTTTGGGGGGGTGGGGAAACTCGGTTAGTTGTACCTAATAACTGATGTGCCTCGGAAAGCCCCAGGGATCTAACGTAAAGCAGATGTTAGGATGATGTCCTAACAGCGCAAATTTCTCGTGATTTGTCTGTTTTCAATCAACTTCGAAGGCAGTTGGCTGTTACAAATATGATCACTACTGGCCCGGTGAGCAGCGAATCAAGGAACGATCATGTGCCGCGCTGACAGGTGACGAAACGCTCTCAAGGTCACCTCATTAACTCCATCAGTACCTGCCTCTGTGCCCCCCTCATATGCGTGATGTTCATGATTCAACCATTGATGCACCAAAGCCACAGTTACAGCGTTTTCCCTGAGTAGCATTCAGTGACCAGTTTTGTTCTCGAAAGGAGCAGAAATTAAATAAATGAAAAACTAATAAAAGGCAGAATAAATCGATAAATAAATAAAACTCTATTGTCTCTGGGATATAAAGAAATTCCGTGGGCTTACAGGGTTACCAAAAATTTCTGAACGGTTTCTTGGCCAATATATCTGAAACAAGTGAGTGATGAAATCAATCCAACAAGTAGCTGTTCAGTCGTTATGTAAAATCAACCTCCAAACCAAACAGAAGAAGCCGTACAGCTGGACCGAGCCAGCGATAGAAACTCGTCTCAAAACTGAACCTATATTCTGGCGTGGTACGACACAGTCAACCAAGATGTGGGAGCTGTTCCAACGCAGCTCTGGCAGTAATGCCACCTGGTTATGGTGAGATATTGGCTAGAAAATGAGTATCCTAAAAGAGGCCACATGGACCTGAGAATGAGACCACATGACAAGCGTTGTCCCGCCATAAGACAGTTTCACCGGCCGCGAAGTGGCCGTATGAAAGTCACCGACAAGTATGGAATGAATCTTGAAATGCCGGCGACTCAAATTCGACCGCGATCTCCAAACTTCCGGATAATCCTATCTCGTCTCACTAAGCTGTCAACGTCCTAGTACGCACCTACGTCTAATCATGTTTTCCGAGTGTGAGTAATCGTTTAAAACGTGCACCTCTCAAGCAATCTGGACAGAATAAGAAATACTGTGCAGGTTGGACCGCCGCGCTTAGATGAATACGGCCGAAAAAGAGGCAAATACCACAATGATCCACACTAACATTTGTTGGTTGTCATGGGAAATCACACACCAAATCCACCTTCTGATTAGTAAATGATAGCAAGGCGACTGCTTTAGGGATACACTCGAATTAGGATGATGGTAAAATCTGCTTGGAGCACAATGATCTTTATGTGTTAACCGTCCTATCAGTCCCTGTGACAGTGAGACTGGCGCCATCACACGGGTGAGAAGGAATTGACGTCATTCTACACAAATCGGACACAAATATCACAAATATCACCTACTCTATCCCAAAGTGCATACCCCACTTTCTGTGCAATTTCGAACCGGTTTTCACAAGCTCACTGTACGGGCCACATCAGTTTCAGATTTCCTGTAATTTACCTACTGGTTTTCGGCTGCCATTAGGACTCGATGGAATCTGTACTTTCGTACCTATTCTGGAGACTAAAACAAGTCTGACTCTTTGTGTACGCCCTCTTCGTGTTAAACCGACTTTTTGCACGCATGATTAGACACTCCGACGGCCTATATGTTGGTACCCAGGATCGACAAGGTTCACATCAACCACGGTTTGAACCCCGAGCTTTCAAGGCCATCCGGTGTTCACCACTATATTCTATCGATGGTGACTTTGGAAGAAGTTGGAAATAGTGGATATCCTCGTCGGACACCGATTCTTGCACGGAAGCCTATAGAGAACTTTTTGTGCACTCTCACACGTCTGGAGGTATGTGAATGTGTAGATCGGGTTATGGCCACCAAATTCAGAGGCATCCGTTGTTGAGCAAGTTCTGTTTTGACTGATAGTAAGGCCCGAAGCAGCAGGAAGCTAAAAACAAGGTTATCTACACCTACGGACGCTGCTGTAACAATTGACGGAGAGTGAAGTTGTGGTAGGTGAAGCTCCTACCCAGTTGAAATCCCGGTTGGTGCTTACGTACGGGCCACATCAATTTCAGATTTCCTGTAATTTACCTACTGGTTTTCGGCTGCCATTAGGACTCGATGGAATCTGTACTTTCGTACCTATTCTGGAGACTAAAACAAGTCTGACTCTTTGTGTACGCCCTCTTCGTGTTAAACCGACTTTTTGCACGCATGATTAGACACTCCGACGGCCTATATGTTGGTACCCAGGATCGACAAGGTTCACATCAACCACGGTTTGAACCCCGAGCTTTCAAGGCCATCCGGTGTTCACCACTATATTCTATCGATGGTGACTTTGGAAGAAGTTGGAAATAGTGGATATCCTCGTCGGACACCGATTCTTGCACGGAAGCCTATAGAGAACTTTTTGTGCACTCTCACACGTCTGGAGGTATGTGAATGTGTAGATCGGGTTATGGCCACCAAATTCAGAGGCATCCGTTGTTGAGCAAGTTCTGTTTTGACTGATAGTAAGGCCCGAAGCAGCAGGAAGCTAAAAACAAGGTTATCTACACCTACGGACGCTGCTGTAACAATTGACGGAGAGTGAAGTTGTGGTAGGTGAAGCTCCTACCCAGTTGAAATCCCGGTTGGTGCTTACCGGTCACGGCTTTGTGTGCCACTCTAAGACGACGGGGAATCGCCCATCCTTAGTACCATCATTATCAGTAACACTAGATGAGAACACACTGTCATTTTATTTCAATAAAGCCTTAGAACGTATAAAAATAGGCTGAGGAAAGGACCAGCCAATCACAAACGTCCGACTTATCTATACGTACAACACTCAGTTAGACAATCTGGATAGAAACTGATGGTATGAACGACAGTGAAATCAGCTGGTCGCCATATCGTTCAGTGTCACCATCCAAGCACAGAGTTGGTCACGTGGACTCAGTTCTTGAACGCAGATAAAACCAACAACATCCAAACTTTTTGTGACATCCTCCATTCACTTTCGCTATATCACATTTTGTCCAGCTCGGGGTTATTCACCACTTTGAAATATGCACGGAAATCAAACCTCTTCCCGGCAGGCGGTAACTCGGCATGGGTAACACATGGCCAATCACCATCATCATCGACAGTATGACATCAGTGTTCAACACCGATGCTTCGCTGCCGTACAACCATGATTTGTTTGAAGCCTTATTGTAAAGAAAAGAATAAAGATGGACAGGGAGGGGACTTACTGCTGCCTTACTACAATCATTCCGAGGTGCCTACACCTCCAAACACTCATTCAGGCAATCTGGATAGAAACTGACAACAAGATTGCAATCGACATCGGTTGGCAGCCATATTTTGCATCGTCTCCAACCAGGCGCAGTGGGGATCACGCGGTCCCTATCGTCAAAGTGGTGTGTCCCTGAATCTCAAGGGACGTGTGTATCGCATGGCCAAGCCACCTTGGCTTGCAGCGCAAGATGCATTGCTGGAGGGAAGTGCCCTCTGCTTCAACAAACATCCGTTTGCTGACCACGTCGTTCTGGATTTGCCAGTTCCATCTTATCCCAGCGATAGTTCTGAGGAATCGGGGGTCAAAGACTTGGAGATGTCTCAGATCCTCCACCCGAAAAAACCAGCAGTACAATGATACACCAAGCACTGTAGTCTGATGCATGTGTTATCTAAGACCAAGTGAGATGCGTTTTTGATATTGCAAGTGGCGCAAATTGGCCAACGTAATTCTGGCCTTTGGGATATGTGCTTTGATTTCGTCTATCAGCGCATGAATCTCAAACGGTCTCCTTCTCCCAGACGCAAATAAGTTAGACAGGCATTGAGAAATTCACCACCGTCTCTGAACGGAGCAGGTGGGAAGTCATTGAAGTAGGAGGACGGTGGCGCTTGAGTATGGTTATTTATTCAAACACTTCTGAAGCTAAAAGGGTTGCGCGTTAACAATGCATGTTTCCGTCAAAGGTCGACGCCTCAGGAAATAGCAAGTGGTCAACTGAGCTGCTGTTCGAGGCATTCTACCCAACGACTCAAACGTTCCTGTCTGCTGAACATCAGAGAATCATTGTGGTCTTTGATGATTTCGCTGACTAGCGGTTTCCAAGTACCTGTCAAGAAAGTCGATCGGAATCACAAGCAGCCACATCCAGCATTTTCCGCTACTTCCATCGCTTCGACCTTCTGGATCCATCGATTTTCTCGGTCTGCGTGAAGGGTTTTTTCTAACTTCGTCGAACTGGAATGTGGTTGCGACCGGAAGGAATCCTCCACTGTGCCTCAAGCAAAGCCAGAAATGCTTGAAGAGCCTGGTTGGATTATACCACATGTAGACTTTCCGGCATTAACTAAAGCCTTGAATATAACGTGGAGTGATCATTGCATCCAACGGAGGACCAACAGGTTCTGGAGTAGTCTGTTTCAGGTTGTTTTTTGTTTGATTTCTAGATGCATGAACTCCATAATGCCCAGTCGAGGTTCACGTGTGTCCGGAAACCCCGAAAAGCAACAAAAAGCAGGAACAGATAAGTGCATGATCGAAATCCACATAGGTATTCCAGAAGGAGAAGTGGGCAGTGATCGATCGTCATCACCAATACATGATGGCAGTGTGATCTGTTTGGGTTCGGGACTAATTTATTTGTGGGCACCACGTGGTCAGTCGAGTTCCGCTGTTCCGGTATTGTAAAAAAAACACTCTGTGTTCAGCACACAGCTGCGGCAG